>CM068367.1:1075932011-1076253110 GCA_034769895.1 Magicicada septendecula
ATGATTGACAGTTCCTTCACAATATATTTTCCGTTGTCATCGAAAAAGCACTGAAAGTCAATTATAACTGCGGTGTTATCCATAATACTGTAAGACAAAGAAACCACACATTACAAACTATATATATTATGTTTAAACACAAATATCGTTGCGATATTAATATGCGAACTTACGTTTACAGACGTCTGGACTGAAGCGCAGAGAGACACCAACTGGCGGAAGAAACAAAAGTGCCAGAGGGTACTACGAACGGCGGGGATTTTTTTTAGCAGGTGGGGAGGCGGTGTCGTCATCGTTGTCAATATTGTCGCGTCGTATCCGGTAATGGCCGTACGCAAGTGTATCACGGCCAATGTTCAGTATATAGCGCTTATCATCATACGGAGACAACGCTTGCTTATTTACGCGCATCGTGTACAGCGTATGATGATCACTGCGTAAACAAAGCGCACTGGTGGAAAACTGACAATGATCCGTGAGACACTTGCGATACATATCATGTCGCAGACTCCGCTTAATCGCAACTCTGGGTACGCCTTTGCATACACGTTTTTGATAGTCTTTGTTAGGATCTTCGTGAGCCACAAGGAACGAATAACATTTCGCTCTGAGTCCCTCGAATTCTCTAACGGGACGACCACACGTTTCATCCTTGAACAGCCCGACAACCTTTTTGTTTTTAAGGCTGTAACAAGAATGAGACGCGGGGTAATCCGACGTATCAAACAAGTGTAAATCCTCCTTCATGTCCGCGTACAAGTCGGTTGTTTGGATACTGTACATCAGACTGTCCGTATCCGTCATTAACAATCTAACGTTACAGCCGTACTTGGCGACAACATAACGATAATGGAAGTCATACATTATCGTTTTGCTAACGTCAAGCACCGTGAAGCCGACATACACGGGGCGGGAGAGAACGATGGATTTTTCCGCAGCGAGAGCCCCACCAGATCGGTCGTGTAGCGAATCATACGTTTCAGCCTCGGTGTGGAAACTAGTTTTTGAAGCCGTCGTTCATCTGAGACTAGTTCAAAGTCTATATGTTTCCGCACGTTCTCCAGCGACTTGCCGTATACGGCGTTGTTCATAAGCTTGAAAAGGTCTTTTTCGGAGCTGTTGACGGCTGCTTGCCTCTTGCGGGTGTTGAAATCGATAAACGGTTTCAACCAAGCGCTTTGCTTAAAACACAACACCCAATGAGTCGCTTACAGCTCTAGACAATGACTTAAATACAACTTCAAATTTCGATAATGGAGAACGTAATTTTGTTTGTCGTCCAAAGTCGTTAACAACTTCTCTACGGACGACATTGTTGACACTGATTCGTTATACGAATATCTATATATACTCTCGTGCAAACGTTTGGAAAAGGGAGAAAGGATATCGGGCGTTACGCGCTGGCGCACGGGTGCGAGCGGATAGTCGGAATGCAGGTCGTGTAGTGTATAGGGATAGTGTAGGTCGACCTCGAGGATGTACCCGATATCGGAATCATCACTCACATAACGTACGTCCAAAGACTCGATTACACTGCGATCGAGCCATCGGAAGTCGACGGAAGGGAGCGGTTGCGACATGGCTGCACCGTATAGATTGTTGCAGCCCGTATACAAAATGAAGGAGGTCGGTTTCGAAACATCGTACTGATCTGGGATCAGAGGGTTGTTAGCGACGGCATGACGGTTGGATATCATAGCATCGCCCCCGCGGACCTCAGACTCAACGAACAAATGTTGATCTACATTTGTCAACAGCTCCAATTCGACCCCTGTCATTTTTAGCATCGCGTTCCAAGCGAGGCCAGGAAGCGAGTAAAAATGACACGGGTCCAAACGGTAGTCGCGTAAGGCCATGTCCCGAAAACTTTCAAAGACATCTGCCAGCAGCATCACGTCTGTCAACAAATACAGATCATGGTAATCTCCAAACGTACGCAGATTGAATTCACTCCACACGTTTTGCGCGTGCTCGTAATCTGCGTCCGAAATAGACGATTCCATCAACCGGTTATCAAAGTTTTCACGAGCGGGTAGACTTGTTTCATTGAACCGGTCAATACTGTCGACGTACTCATAAGGGTATACCCCCTTGCGTACGAGCAGATTGAACTGTTCGTTGAAACCCCGTCTAAGCATTTCCTCTCTAAGCAGAGGTGATTGACTCCCGGACGTAGACAGATTGGTAACGAGCGTATCCAGAGAGCGATTAAGAAACTGAAAAGAGTCTACGAAACGCAAGGGACCCAGGGAGAACGACACGTAACGATCACTGGATGTTGCAATGTAGGATACGTGTTGGTCCTTATATTTCCCCAAACCCTGCATTAAATGGTGATAGTCGTAACCACGGAGGTTGTGAAAGAAGACGGGGATATGACGTGGCATCTTATAGCTGAAATTGCAGCTATTGTGGGCTGCTCCCAAGAATTTCCCCGTAAGATGACAATGATTGCGCACCTTGTCATCGTCTGTCAAAGGGCGCTCACACAAATGACAGACGGTGGCGTTAGTGAACCGAACATTGTCATCATCGGACATAATTAATTTTACGGTATGTTGTATAACCTTCATCATATCCTCGACGTCTTTCATCAACCACGAGAAGAAAGTGTCTACAACATTTTCACCTCGATAGACTGTAGCCTCTCTCCAAAGACTGAGTGTGATCAACGATAGCATAGGAGAAACCTGACGGAATATGCATCGCTTCGTATGACGTGGACGATACAGCAGGAGAAGGTATTTTCTGGCGGACACCACTGCTATCAACTGAGTAGAAGTCACCTGAATCTTTCACTGTCGTCGGGATGTCGTTACCGGGTGAACACGATTGAAGGGGGCGATGAGGGACTCGAAGTCAGCGTAGACAGTAAAGGGTTCTTTCAGACAGTGCGTATAATTTTTAAAGGACATAAACTTCTCCTCCTCCGTGGGCATTTTGGTTTTCTGTTCACCGTAAGGTGTATAGTAGGGGAGATGCTCGGACAGACCATGTTCTGTAGTGAAACGATGCAGGCAGTAGTCACAGTAAAATGATTTATTGCTGTGTTGTGTTAAGGAAAATAACAATTTGTTAATGCTACTGACAAGACAGTAGTGTTTTCGGCTGTTTGTATCGGACAGAAGCAATAAATTAACATGATGTGACCTGTGCTTATTTGGGGTAATTCTTAGTGGGTAAACCTCATTTTTCAATTCGTTTCTGATATTGTCTTCTATATCATAGCCGAAAACGCGTATAGAAATGTCGGGATTCTGTGTTTAAAATTTAAAAATGGAGTTTACAGAAACAGGGTACTCGATGCCGGACATATTTATCGTGTTTATGAAGGAGATGTAGTTTGAAACACGTTCTTTATGCTTTTCTTGAGGGTGTATGTAGGCTAGTACTGACCATAGAAAACACATTTCATCTTGGGGGTTCTTGATATTGACTACTGCCTTGGTGAGTGAGAGTTTTCGCGGGGTAGGAATGTATGAGGACGCTGCTAGTGGCCGATACCGTCCAACAACCAGTTCCAGCTTCAGTACAGCGTCCACCGACCATCCGCTCCCGTCACGGGTAAAATTTGATATGCTTTCCAAGATTTTATCGTAGAATTCGTCTAGCAGACAATTCAACTCGTCACTGTCGTCCGTGAGCAATGAACATCGTACGTGATGAACATACTACACGTACACACAAAAGGCCGGAAACTAGACAATCTAGAACAATTAGAAATATACAAACACACAAAAACAAATAAAAACGACATCCTAAACGAACAGACACAATTCAAATCGCACGCATTATTCGAACACATCTCACCACACACACACACACACAGCTTCGATCTTTCGAAAAACTATCTCGTCGCCAACAACAAGACGAACAGCGCTACTTACGACAGCCTCTGATGAAGCTTTCTATAGGTGAAAGCCGGTTTAGGCTGTAAGGTAAAACTTTACGTTTTTACTTATAAAAAACTTAGTGTTCCGAGTCGTCAATATTATAGTGATATTTAATTAATGTGGTGTTACACAGCGAGAGTTGTTGTCGAACTGTACTAGTTCCTCTGCAACTGCGGACTACTTCTAGAACTTTTTACTTAAATGAAACTTTGCGTGTTTGTGAAATTAAACACGTAATTTACACACGTCTAGCGCATTGAAGATCCGATCGAAGAGTGCTCGCTACCCTCCGTCAGAGTTGGCGTCTGTTCTAAATGCAGTATTCTGATTGGTTGTTCCAAATAAATCATGCGTTTTCCATTTCAAACAATATCGGACAGGTCGACCAAACGCCCCTTGACAGGTCTGAGACGGCACAGAATTACTGGCTAAAATCGTACTTCCTTTGTTTGCAAATCGTTTGATTACAGGTATTTGCAAACGTGTTTTCAAAGATCTGACCACAGAATATTGTTGCTTAGGCCTTTATCTGTGTGTGTGTGAAAACACCTAATTCGTACCTAGCCTAATTCTCGAGTTATTTCGCTTGGCGTTCTTCTTCTGTATATCTCCTGTAAATGTTAATTATATTGGTTGATATTTTGGCTACTTATAGAGCTTTAATTGCTGAACATTATGCTGTTTTCAGAATTGCTGTATACTTATTTGTTTTAAAGATATTGCAGTTTTAACACATAAATTTAATTGAGTAAAATTTCCTGTCTGTACCGGCATTTGTCGTAGCAGTGACGAGGTTAGACAGAAATGGCTGCAATTATACGCTGTCTCTCTTTCTTACGTCGCTATACTCACTCCGTTTGACACTTTCATATAACGCTTAGATAGGACGACAATATGAATCGTTATATATACCCCCACTCGGTATAAAAAAAATTGATTATTTAAAAAATAAATTAATTTTATTTCTTAATGTATAGTTTTACCTAATTAAAATTTTGCACATAATCTTTCGCACTTTTGGTTTTTCCCGCACAAAACTTGCACTAATACAATTTTGCTTACATCTACCTTATAACTAAATATTACAATATGTTACTTAACATAACATGGCACACACATATTGGAAATTTATATGACCATTAATATTTCAATCACCATTTTGACTCAATTAACGTCAATAATTTAAAACAAAAATACTAACATTTATTTAAATAATTTGTTTTTATTAACATTGACCTTGATTCAAAACAATTATAAAATTGTTATTTGACCATGTTTGATTCACATACCTTATTGGCTCAAACTATTGTTTCTTTATTGTTCTATATTTTGTCTATATTTCCTCAAACTATCCCCATGGTACTTTCCTATTTTGTTTTTTATAATTTCCACTTATGGGAACATAGCTTATATAGTTTCCCTTCATATATGGAAAATCCTGGTTTGGTGTTGGTAACTGCACTTCTCCAAGCTACACTAATCCTAGGGTCTTGTTGTTGATGGGTCCCTATTTCCTTAAGTCGTCTAACTACTTCAGGTTTTGTTACATGCTTTACCGCGTAAATACCTATATCATTGCTGCAACTTTTAATGTTATCTGTATCCATGTTGTTTTCTGATGGTGGATTTCTACAGAGTACATCTGCTACCAAGTTGTCTTTCGCTTTACAATACTGTATTTCAAACTGGTACTCTTGTATAGCCAAGATCCAACGAGTCAGACAAGCACCTAGCAATTTACACTTTAATAAAAATACTAACGCCTTATTGTCGGTGATTATAGTAAGTTTAGCACCCAGAATATAACTTCTAAACTTTGACAGGCTATGCACTATCGCTAATAGCTCTTTTTCTGTCGTAAAATAGGTTAATTCCGCCCCTTTAAGTGTGCGACTTACAAATCCTAATACCGCTTTTTGGCCCTTCTCATCTATCTGATACAAGTGTGCTCCTATAGCAATATTGCTGGCGTCTGTTTGCAAATAAAATCTTTCTCCTGCCCTCGGATGATGTAATACAACAGTTTTTATAAAAAGACTTTTCACTTGTTGTAGCGCTTCATTGTGGTCCCTTGTCCACCTCCATTTAATCCCTTTGTTTAACAACTTCAACAATGGAACAGTACTTTCCGCGTATTTACTTGTAAACCTCTGATAGTAGTTAGCTGAACCTAGAAATGACTTTAGCTGCTTACAGTTCTTTGGAGTTGGAAATTCTTGTATGCCTTTTACCTTCTCTGGGTCCGTGGTTATTCCTTCCACTGAGATTCGGTGACCTAAAAACTTAATTTCCTCCTTACCAAACTCTGATTTCCGTAGATTCAGCGTCACGTTTGCTGATCTTAGTTTTGCAAAAATATTTCTTAAATGTTGTAAGTGCTCCTCGAATGTTTGTGACACACATAGAATATCATCTACGAACACTAGTGTATACTTCTCTACCTCATTGCCTAAGGCACTGTCTAAACACCTTACCATTGCAGCTAAGCTGGTGCTCAGGCCAAAAGGTACCACTTTAAATTGGTAGCACTTGTTTTTATACAAAAATGCCGTATACTGTCTATCAGTCTATCACATTTGCGGATTGGAATTTGCCAAAATCCTGATGTTAAGTCCAGTTTGGTCATGTACTTAACTCCATTACATTTTTGGAACAATTTTTCCACACTCCTTGCGCACTCGTAATCAGGTACTAATAAAGAATTTAATTTCCTGGCATCAAGGCATAAGCGGATACTCCCGTTCGGCTTGGTGACAACTACTAAAGGGTTTATATAGGGACTACTTACCCTCTCTATAACACCATTCGCTAACATCTGTTGGACCTCTTTTTCCACTTCTTCTCTATAGTGTAAAGGGATTGGATAAGTCCTTTGCACAAATGATGCGTTTTCAGTAAGTGTTAACTGATGTTCATAGAACTTAGCTCTTCCAGGCTCTGTTCTGAAAACATCCCTATACTCACAGACGAGTTGCTGAATTTGGTTCTGTTGCTCGTTGTTCCATTTAGTCCCGATGTTGATTTCTGGAGTATCATCAATACAGTGCTGGTCACTCCTAACGTCAACTAGCGGTTTCTCTATATACCCTTTTATGACACTTACCGACTTCCAATGCTTAAATCCTTTAATGTTTACATTGATTTTCTTATTATCAATTTCCATCGTGATGGTATTTCTTTTGAAATTTATTTCTGCCTTCCATTCAAGTAACGTATCCACCCCAATAATACAATCATGAACGAGTTTCGGGACTATAAGAGCTACAATTTGGGTTTGGATACCATTTATATTGACAGGTAAATAAATTTGTTCAGTTATCTTTTGCATTTTGGCTCCAGTGGCTCCCTGTACATTACAATTATTTACGGGTAGTCTGGGACAATTACGCAACTGACTATTATTTTCTACAAACTTTGAGCTGGCACAGGTTACCTCACTGCCAGTGTCTATTAGCGCTCGTACTAGTAGATTACTGATTTTACAAATTATTTCCGGACATTCAGGATAATGGCTTCTACCCACTTCTTGCTCTTCTTTTAACAAGAACTCCCTATCGCTCACTTGTTTTATATTATTTGTTACTTTCTTTTTACCTGTTTTCTTGGGTTGTTTCACTGCAAGTAATGGTAGGTTTAGTTTTGTTTCTTTTCTACCTGCAGTGGCTTCCCGTTTCCCGTATTCGTTTTACTAGTAGACGGTTGCGGCTCGGTAGATATTATGGCTGTTTTACATACCTTAAACCCTTTATTTGTTCGGTTTTCAACACTTCTACTTCTACCCTTTTCTTCCAATTTCTGCCGATTTTGGGGTTTGTTACCCGGATATGGGGTAAACCTTTTTTCTTTTGGACGCTCATTATCTCTTCTTTTCGTTGGGTAGAAAGTTGGTTCATGCTGATCGCCTCTAGAGTGGTTATTCAGCTGATTATTTACACGCTTCAGGTCCCTCTCTAGGTCTTGCCATTCATCCACGACCATTATAAACTTTTCTAGAGTATCCACTCCTCTAGTAGTGGTTGCTACTCTAGTGCGTTCCGAGAAATGACGCGCTAGCTTATACACTAGGTCTCTCTCCTCTATTGGTGGTGTAAAATGCTTTACTTGTACCATTACATTTAGCACATAATTGGTGGTTGTCATATTCATTGACGGGTGATAATTACCAAATTCCAGATGATCGCGTACCCTTCTTTGGATCTGAATGTTCCAGTATTGAGCAAGGAATTTTTCTCTGAAGTCGGAGTAGGTTTGGACTCTGTCCGAGATGACTTTCCACCACGTACCTGCCCAATTCTTGAGAAATCGGCCTAACATGTCCTTGTCCTCGTCGTCCATCAGTGGGTTTACACGAGATACATAAGCCTCAAACAGCCTTAGGAACTCCACAGGATTCTCATGTGGATTTCCTGAGAATGCAAGGTTTTCCGGTTCTTCCTTATAGCCGCCACACCTCACGACTCTGGTTTGCTGTGATTTCATTGCCTTAGTCAGATCTTCCCGCATTACCTTTAATTGCTGTTCCACCTTTTGATGTACTTCGTCTCGGTCCGCCTTACTCTCTACGCTCTACTTGTTTCTTAACCTCTTTAATATTTTCACCCAGTTGGGTACACTCTTCCCTAGTACTCTGGATTTCTTCTTTATTTAGAAGCGTTTGTGTTTTTAATTCAGCAGTTACTTCGCTGAATTGTTGGTTAATGAGGGTTACTTTCTGTTCTAACCTTTCATGAAATTCGTTTCTAAATTTATTTAGTTTTTCGTCTTACCGGCGAAAATTAGTGTTTACTTGTTTCCTAAATTCCTCTAATGTAGTTTTAACCTCTTCGGTATGCTTATCAAACTTAATATTACTCTCATCTATTTTGCTATTAGTACTATCTAATTTACTAGCTAAATTTGTTATTCCTTCAGGTATTTTAAATGTAGCTTCTTTACTACTTTGTTCTATTTGGCTAGTTAAATTCTCGTTTATTTCTTTCATTTCGCTAGATAAATATTTATTAGTTTGCTCTAATTTATTATTAACATCATTTATTAATTTTTGATTATTTTCTTCAATTTTATTTATTAATTTTTTATTACTTTCTTCTAAATTTTGATTATTTTCTTCAATTTTACTATTTAATTGACTATTATTTTCATCCATTTTAGTGGTCAACTGCTTAAACATCTGTTCAATTGCTGCCATATCTACTGCTTGTGATTTAGCCATTTTTTATTTTTATTATAATGATTTAACAAAATTTATTTTAATATTTAACCCTTCAACAGTTATTTGTAACCTTAAATTCCCCTTCGTTTCAAATTAATTAATATTACAATTTAAACTAGTCACTTGGGTAAAAGCAACGCCAAATTATATAACTTTCTTTATATAATTTGTCAATTTTATCGGGCCCATTAGTTGCGGCGCCAAACATATATATAACTTATTTATATATATATATATATATATATATATATATATATATATTTGGGAGTTTAATCGTGCTTACTCGTGCCCATTAGTTGCGGCGCCAAACATACAACGCGTCTTTTTATCTAACACACTTATATAATATATTTAATGATAGATAAAACGTTACTTACCCGTGATTTTACTTTACCTGGGCGCCAGAACAAATCCCAGATACAAATGACACGGTTTCAGCTTTGCTCAGAGCACAGAGACACACTTTCTCTGGATTCGTTCAGTGAATGTGGAATTCAAGGGAATCGTTACAAATAACACTTAAAATTTTTGTTGAAGTTTGTTTAATTACCGTTTTAATTATTTTGTTAACTTTTTGAAAAATTCTAATTGTAGGACTTATTGCTACCCTAACTCTTATAATTAATGAGTGTGCGTGAAAAGTGAAGATTAAAACGTCCAAACGACCTATTGCTCTTATCTGGTTTAATTAAGAAAATTTATATCTCCCAAACCAGTGCTAAAGAACAGGTCTGCAATAATTTGCACGTTCAATACTACACCTCACTTTCCATTCACCACTTCTATACTATGTTATAACTAATCTTACTAATTAAATACAAAGTGTGAAGTTACTTAGTGTCTTTAAAAAATTGTTTATTTTTATTTTATTATTTATTTATTATTTATTTCATTGATCAATGAATCTATTTCTTACTGTTTGATGCGTCGACCGTAGATGGAAATCCGTAGTGATCCTCCTTTTGATGGTTCAGCACAGAAGAAATGATGTTGACCAATCCTGTTGAACGATGATCTGGGCAATTACAGATGCTGTAGCTCTCTGTTGCACCAGTCACTTCACACTTGATTATTAATTAATTAATGAATTATTTAATTAATTAATGTGGTGTTACACAGCGAGAGTTGTTGTCGAACTGTACTAGTTCCTCTGTAACTGCGGACTACTTCTCGAACTTTTTACTTAAATGAAACTTTGCGTGTTTGTGAAATTAAGCACGTAATTTACACACGTCTAGAGCATTGAAGATCCGAACGAAGAGTGCTCGCTACCCTCCGTCAGAGTTGGCGTCTGTTCTAAATGCAGGATTCTGATTGGTTGTTCCAAATAAATCATGCGTTTTCCATTTCAAACAATATCGGACAGGTCGACCAAACGCCCCTTGACAGGTCTGAGACGGCACAGAATTACTGGCTAAAATCGTATTTCCTTTGTTTGCAAATCGTTTGATTACAGGTATTTGCAAACGTGTTTTCAAAGATCTGACCACAGAATATTGTTGCTTAGGCCTTTATCTGTGTGTGTGTGAAAACACCTAATTCGTACCTAGCCTAATTCTCGAGTTATTTCGCTTGGCGTTCTTCTTCTGTATATCTCCTGTAAATGTTAATTATATTGGTTGATATTTTGGCTACTTTTAGAGCGTTAATTGCTGAACACTATGCTGTTTTCAGAATTGCTGTATATTTATTGGTTTTAAAGATATTGCAGTTTTAACACATAAATTCAATTGAGTAAAATTTCCTGTCTGTACCGGCATTTGTCGTAGCAGTGACGAGGTTAGACAGAGATGGCTGCAATTATACGCTCTCTCTCTTGCTTACGTCGCTATACTCGCTCCGTTTGACACTTTCATATAACGCTCAGATAGGACGACAATATGAATCGTTATATTACTTTTTATTGTAACCATAAGGAATCGTTTTCTTATAATCAAAAGAACTCCAAATTTGAACGAGTACATTTGTTAACCAACTAAACGGCAGCCATGCTGGAATGAACAACTCGTTACCAAAATCGATTTCGTCAAACCCAGAAGAAGACGTCTCAAAATTAATGTCGGTGCAAATTTATTAAGCAACAAGAATAATTTTAATTGTCAAACTGAAATATTACAAATAAACCATTAAAACAACTAGTACAAAGTGTAACCATTGTTTTTATTTCATAGGGAGTGTATTGTATTACTTGTGTTTGTTAACGAAAGCTAGATTTGACGACCAGCGCTCACGTTGCAATTCGAACCACTACCTACTCGATTCAGGAGGCTGAACGAGCGGGAATTATTTGAATGCCCCGGCCGTCATCGCTGAGAACACCCTATTAAGATATTAGTTAATAAGTGTATTTGTTTTAATATACAATTTGGCGCCACCCGGGATTCACAAACCCCTATTTAAGAACAGGTAAGGTTACTACTGTGTTGTACTGGTAATTATAGCTTCGCTACGGACTTCGTTAGCGCAAGGATTGATGTAACGACTCCAGTGCGAGACGAACGCACACTACATACACGATATACTCGTCGTTTATAGAGACGACCCGCTTCTTCGCGTTACAATATTTATCGTATCAGTGATTCTAATACCAACTGTATTGTTATGTTACAGATAACATCCATGCGGACTGTATCTACAAGAACGAAATTATTATTTAAACCGCTATGTGTTTTTATTAAAATCTTACAATGTCAAAAATTATTATTAATATTGTATTTATTTTATAACAATGTTTGTGATGTATATATTTAATCAGTGTAAAAATGTATTTGAGTAATTGCATTACAATGGTCTGTAAACCATATTTAATTTTGTGTACAGTGGGCTGTATCTTACAATCACGAACATTATTATTTAAACTGATAATTATTTTTATTAAAATCTTACAATGACAAAATATTATTATTTAATATTGTATTTATTTTATAACATTGTTTGCGATATATATATATACATATATTGAATCAATGCAAAATGAATTTTTAAAATATTGCATTACATTGGTCTGTAAACTATATTTATGTTTGTGCACGTGGGGCTGTATCTTTCAATCACGAAAATTATTATTAAAATCTCACAATGACAAAAATATTATTTAATATTGTATTTATTTTATAACATTGTTTGCGATATATATATTTAATCAATGTAAAATGAATTTTTAAAATATTGCATTACATTGGTCTGTAAACCATATTTATGTTTGTGAATATATATATTTAATCATTTTAAACAAATTATGGTTTATTTTAATTTATTTCGCTATAAACCTCTGAACATATGAGCAATTATTTTGTAAAGTACATTAACTTATGGGAAATGCTGCACCAGAAGATTCAAATCACACCTTATTGACGCTGTCAACGATTTGAATGAGGGAATTTCTGCCGAAGTCTGCAGCAGCAGCAGCAATACACACTACATTAAAACTAGTACGATTATATTATTCATTGATGTACAAACAATTTACTTAGTATACACACACACACACACACACACACACACACACACACAAAATAGACTAACATTATTGTGAAGAACTAACAACAAATTGAAAGAAAGGATTTCTACTTGTCATGATAATGTTTTAATGCAAATAAGGTCCAATAATTTTTACGTTCAAATAAAACCTGCAACTTAAATGGTGGGGTGGCTTCCGTGTTCGTTTCGGAAGTAAATACTTTCTAATCTGTATTTTTGCTAAATATAAATTTCTAAATCGATACTGATGCTCGCTTGAACACAGCACTTCACCAAATTGGCTCTTGATTGATCCTCGGTAACGGGTCGATCTCTGTCTTGAACAGCACCAAGTTACAGTCCCATCTTCTTTGGTCCTTTTAACGTTGTACGCGTAACCTTGGTAGTGGGCGCATGGCTTCCCGTGACTGTTCGTTGACACTTCCATATCAAGCACAACTAGAATGCACTAAATAACTATGACCGGAACACTATGACACTCAGAGCAATAATGAGAGGAAGCGGGTGGAGGGGATGGTCCTGCGGATTTTCCCGATAATATTCTAGCGGTCATTGCCTCAGGGGAGGGAGCCGGGGACAGTGGGTAGCGATTGTCACAAATTTTAAGCTGGTGGAGAATGACATGTATTCGGGTCAGGAAGTAATAACAATGTCTTCAACGGTTAGAGACGTGCACAGTCGTCGCATCAATGAGCACAATACGAGTATATCCTCCAAGAAGCGATACAACACCGACTCTTTTCCTGCAAGTTTTTGCCAGTCCAGAGACATCGTGTCGAGGCGCATAAAATAAATATCATTAAAGTAGGCCTATATGATATTCAGTCATAACTTCTAATAATATTGAATATTCAATTAATTATATTAATGAACATAATCTAACAATATTATATTCAATAACTTGTAAAGTTCAAAGTGCACAAGTAAACTTATTTCCTTCACGATTTGTGTTTTGACTAAATATTCTGTGGAGCCTGAAGACGCTTTTGGATTCTCTACAAGCAATCATTCTTTTTAGTTGTAGCAATTAACTTTGTAGCTGTGCACGAAAAAGAGAAAGCAACAGATGGATGTAACGAAATCATTCAACCGAGATATTAATTTCTTCAATCATCAGCATTTAAATTATTACAAGAAGTTATCTGCCAAATGCCAAAGAGGTCAGCCAATTATTGTTTATAAGTAAGCACCAATATGTTTATTTGCTTTTTGACAAAGCAAGAATTTTGATAAAGTCTCACTAATTGACCATGTGGTGCTTCTAATATTTCATAGTGGTGCTCAAAAGTTAAGGCAGTATCAAATACTTCTATATCATAAACAGCACGAAACACCAATGACCTTTAATGGAGAAGAACCACATGGACTTTCATTATAACGTTTTTACTTTAAATGTTATGTAACACTTCATAATGGGCTGGATTCTGGTTCTTCCCTTGAAGCTTGTGATAATTATTCAACTTGTGTTGTCTTCGACGTTGTAACAAGAAAGGTTTCCCATTCTCGACAACCAAACTGTCAAGCGAGGCTGAATTGAACTAGAGTATCAATTTGTAGTGGAGAACACTGCACAGACTCCAACTTTCATTACAGCCCTGAGATGCAAGCCAGAAAACTTGAATCGATACAGAACGGATAAAGTCGTGGAATACGACTCTATCAATCTAATTACTTCCACTAAATATTCTTAAATACTAAAATCAGTAACACTCAAGTGTCACATGTATAAGATGTCGACGCAACAGTGTAAGAACTGTAGCCGCTACAGTTTTTACACAAAGTAAAATCGCATTTCAACATAAAATCGTTCAAGAGGAACAAGCACCCTGAAGAACGTGTTGTCCAGAAAGTTTCTAAAATGGGTGGGACTTACTTTGTACTCTCCCCCGTCCGAGAATTAAGAATACACAGTATTCCAGCAGAATTGGCTGTGTCGTATGGTTTTTTTTTTTTAAGTTGAAGAAATCTGTATATTTGGTGCTTTGAAAGAAAAGCGTCAATGACATGTTTCGAGTGCTCCAAACTAATCAACAGCAGACTCAGGGGCGTACCTAGGGTGGGGGGGCAAGGGGACAGCCGCCCCGTGTGGCATAGCTAGGAGGGCGGAAAGTGAGCATATCAATCTGTGTCAAAATTGTTTTCAGTTTATAAAAATACAAACAACTTGTTTCTTTGATATGACTATTCCTTTCATAAAAGAAGCATAACCAGCCAGCTTGCTGTTCTCATACCTTGCGTAATAAATAGTATTAGTCTATTTTGTACTCAAGAATCGTAATTACGGTTCATTATGACAACAAATTACGCTGTAACAGAGGGTTTTGTCCCTCTCTGTACAATACAGTATTTCATTCTCGGATTTTTAGTCTATGCGGTTTCTTATCTCTGTTTTTAAACAGTGCATGCTGTTTTAAATGTGTATTGTTATCTTGCGTGCAAGTGATGAGTAGACGTTTAGTCAGTACGATTTTTTATCAGTGTTCATGCTCTTTGTATTCACTTACTGTCTCCAATATTTTTTGCGACTTTGTAGTGAGTTGTTGTGCCGCAAAGGAAAACTGATAATCATACAGTATTAGCTTTGTATAGATATTCATAATTGATATTCATATACAAATGAATATATTATTTATAAACGTATAGAAAAAAACGTTACGTGGGCTACATATGTGCAGTTCTTCCCGGTTCGACTCAGCAAATGTGTTGATTATTGTCAGTTGTTTATGAGTATCTTGAGTGTGCGGTTTGTTTTTGGTTTGTGCGTCTTGTGGGTATATCTAGGCCTATAATTCTTCACGTGTACTTCAACATACTAATACTATTATTGAGAATCAATTTTTTTGAATTTTGTTTGAAGCTGATATGAAACGAAGTAAACTGAGTGGCGCCCAGTTTCGGAAGAGGAGGAAAGAAAGATTAAGAGCTACAACAATTTCCAAAGAGTCTATGACGTCTTTTATTCAAGGAAAATCGAACCATGAGTGTCAAAATATTACAATTAACAAGGAATCAACTTGCGATCATAAAATTGATGTTGTTAGCGACGAGGCTGTTGATAAATACAATAAAGTTAACGACGTGAATACTTCAAACTGTGAAATTGTTCAGTCCAAGTCCAAGTTGAACGGAGCAGCACTAGTCGTGCTCCGGTGGTCGCAGTGTCCGGGTGATACCCGATGACTGCATGTTGCCTGCTTATTACCCTGACCAGCGATCTCGCGCTGTCTGAGGAATGGGACCTCCATCAATTTTATTTTGGAGGGACAGGATGTTATTATTTTTCTTGGACCCTGGGACCTCGAAGAGACCCGCGACGGCAGAATGTGGGAGGCCTCGAAGACTTTACACTTGAGTAGTAGGAATTACCCTCCCACAACGGGTAGGGCGCCTCTAACCGCTCAGGAAAAGTCTCCGAGGGCTGCCAAGCGGCAACGTCGGCGCACGGGAGAGAGCGTAGGAGGAGTCAGCCTCCACCAGAGGTGGCACTAAGCATACCTAGGGCAAGCGCAGACCCCCCCCCAGCCTGTCGCTGAGCGCCAGCACGGACAAGAGAAAGAAGGAAGGAGTAGGAATGTGAAAATACTCAAGGCCGGGGGGATTGGGCAGACGTTCTGTAAACTGGTTATGGAGGGTCGTCGAGCAATGCTCGGGGGCCTTTGTGTCGTGTCTAGGTGGTGGGCCGACATCTGTGCTTAGTCGACGGATGTGGGGATGGGTCGAGACATAGGCTCGGGTAAATAGTTTGAGGGCAAGAGACCGAACGAATTCGGTGAGTGAAGGAACCTTCAACCCTCGCCTGATGGCATCATTTCTGACAAACCAGGGAGAGTTGGAGATGTAGCGGAGGGTTCGGGATGGAAAGCTTCCAAACGGGCGACAACGGATGGGCTGAGTAGTACCCAAAATGCGGGAGCTGCGTAAGTCAGGATTGCCCTAAGAAAGAGCAAGTAGATGGTGAGTTTAGTGCGCACAGGCACTGAACCCCGATGAGAGAGAAAGGGAAATAGTTTGGCTTTGACAACTCTGGCACGCTGGAGACTCAGGGAGACGTGAGATGCAAAGCTTAGACGTCGGTCAAGAGTGACGCCCAAGTACTTTACAGTCGGTTTCCATTCGATTGGGCTCCCTTCAAGGGAGAGGGACTGGCATCGGGAAGTTAATTTATGAGAAAAGGCAATCGCCTCGGATTTCTCCGCATTGATCGCCATCGTCCACTTCCTTAGCCAGTCCGGAAGTACGGCGAGCTAACGTTGCACCAGGCCAGCTGCGAAATCAAGAATCGCTGAGCTGGCGTGGTACATGGCGTTATCCGCATAGAGCGAGAGAGTGACTCCAGGCTGAACAGGCAGGTCGTTCGTGTACACGAGGTACAGAACGGGGCCAAGGACAGATCCTTGAGGTACGCCTGCGGCGACTGGTCGGACGGATGAGTACGACCCATCGACGCATACCCTAAAGATGCGATCGCACAAGTACGATCTTTCGGAGATAATGAACGAAAGAGGGAGGGAGAGGGGAGTGGGCCAGTTTGTAGAGAAGGCCTTCGTGCCAGACTCGATCGAAGGCCTTACTCACGTCGAGCAAAACAGCGACGGAGAACAGATGCTTGTTGTAGGCGTCCGTCAATTGGGTAACAACCCGGACGAGTTGAAGAGTCGTCGAGTGCTCTCTGCGAAAGCCGAACTGCTCCTGCCGAATGAAACCATCCAGCAGGGGCGCGTAACGACCGTGCAGGAGTCGCTCGAGTACCTTCGATATGAATATGACTGGCAACAGTGAGATGGGTCGATGGTTTGAGGGGACAATACGCAGCTTGCGAGGCTTGGGAATCATAATGATTTTCGCACGCTTCCACAGGCTGGGGAAGTAATGGAGCCGGAGATATCCATTGAACAGCTCGTGGACCAGATTGATGAGGCTAGGGGGAGCGTGTTGTAGCGCCGCCGCTCCGATACGATCATCGCCGGGCGCCCGCTTAGGGCGAAGTCGACCAATAGCCGAAACAACATCGGCTCGGTCGAACGGGTCAGGTGTGTCAGCTGGAGGGCGGGAAAAATATCCAGATAGGAAGTCTGCGACCTCGGCCGAGTGGACGGGGTCGCAGACGCCTCCGTGGACGGTGAATTGCTCCTCCATGGTAGCGGCAAAGACTTCTGCTTTGCCGGCCGCGGAGTACACAATGCCGTCCGGTGATCTGAGGGGATGGCGGGTCCTTTTGCCGCCATTAAGTCGGCTCGCAGCCTGCCAAACAGACTCGGGCCGGACTTCAAGAGACTCCAGATACGACTCCCAACGATGTGCAGTGGCGTCAAGCAGAAGCTGCTTGACAAGGTCAGATTGGGCGTTTAACCTGCGTTTGATAGCAGGATCCCGGGTTCGTTGCCATCTCCGGCGAAGCTGGCGCCGAGTTTGGATGGCCAGGAGCACCTCTTCAGGTAGTTTAGTTGAGACCTGCGATTTGTCTCAGGGACAAGGTAGGTGTGTTTGTTCATAGCGGACGTAACGACTTCTTGAAGATACTCGGCCATACGGTCCGCATCAGCCGTAGAGGCGATGGGGGCGGGGGGGGGGGTCAGATGGCAATGTTCGCTGGAGTTCGTCATGATAGGAGCCCCAGTTGACTCTCCGTGGACGAGAGGGGGTTGGAGAGGTGTGTCCAACGTGGGACGAACAGTGATAAGTGCCGGGTCATGGTCGGACGAGAGGTCCGACACTGCACTTACAGTGATAGGAATGGCCAGGTCTTTGACAATGACAATATCAAGGACATCCGAAAGGCCCCTAGTGGGCACGTGGGTGGGCGAATCAGGACCAATAACTGAGACTTGCAGATGACGCTGAACGTAGCTGTAGAGCGAGCGGCCACGCGGGTTCGTGACACGGCTGTTCCAAGAAGGATGCTTGGAGTTGAAGTCTCCGGCAGCTATAGTGGGTAGTTCGTGGTCGAGGAGGGCGTCCCACTCCTCAGGCGACGGAGGCCTGCCGGGCCCGGGAGGGAGGTACGCCGATATTAGGCGAACCTCCCGATCCCCGATCCAGAGGGCCACCGCCGTCGTCTCCAAATACCTAGTATCTGGAGGGGGTAAGAGACGATGGGCAATGCGCCTGTGGACGAGTATAGCAGTACCCCCGCTGAGATGAGTGGGGGGTGGTAGCCGAGGCCTATCCGTGCGATATGTAGTGTACGCCGAAAGCTGAAAGGACACAGTAGGGATAAGGAACGTTTCAGAGAGTAGTATGACATCTAAGTCATACTCAGTGGCAACGTTAGCCAATTCGGCTCGGCGAGACGGAACGCCATGCGCGTTCCATGCCACCAGCCGAAGAGGCCTAGACATTGGGAGGCAGGAGGGTCATGAGGGAGGTTGGAATGGTGACTAGCAGAGGCTGAACGTCCTTGGCAGCCAAGCTCTGAGGAATGAGGGTCTCAACCCAGGCACGCAAACGATCGGCAAAGGTCGGGTCGGAGGACCCTTCCTCAGTCGATGGCGTCTGCGGTGTGGGCGGGTGCACTCGATTCATGATTCCATTATCGGGCCGAGGTTTAGCTTTAGGCTGCCGAGGCTCTTTGGGAGCTGGGGCAGATGCTGGCTTGGGTGCAGCAGGTTTGAGCTGCGTGAGAATAGTGCGCGGGTTGCTTTCGCGACGAGGCCAAAGGAGGGAAAGATGCATCGGAGGCGGCGGCTGCCGCATAACTGAGCGCTCCGGCAGGCGCTGGACAGGCCGGGGGGACTACAGCGGCTGCAGGCGCAGACGAGGTAGTCGGAGCTGGGGCCGCCGGGGCGGCAGATGCAGGGGCTGAGGGTTTCTTGGGAGCATTAGGGATAGGCTTTTGGGCCTTGTTGATGCGCTTCAGGGCGTCTTGATAATATTTACATTGGCGAGAGCTTGCCGGGTGAGGTTCTCGACAGTTTGCGCACGTGGCGGTGGCGGTGCGTTCACGAGGATAGTCGCCCTTGTGGTGACCTTCACCGCAACGAACGCAGCGTGTCGGAAAATGACAATATACGCTGCTGTGCCCGAACCGCTGGCAGTTGTAGCATTGCATGGTTCCGGGTCGGGACTCAAAAGCGGACACTTTTAACCGGAGGTAAAAGAGCGAGTCTACTTGGTAGATTTCCTGATATTTTCCTACCTTGAGGATTTTGACAAGGAAGGCAATTCTGGGTATGTGTCTGCCGGGGGAGGAGAGAGGATTTACTGAGCTGACAGTGAAGCCATAATGTCAAGGGCGTGAGATATTGTTGGCACGGGAACATCGGCGGGGATGCCGATGATCTCGACCTTGAGTTCCCTCTCCTCCGGCAGGGCGTAGGTATAGTATGGGATACCACGATCGGTCAGCAGTTTCTGGGCGAGCCGGAAACTGTCGATGGTCGTGGTTTCAATGCGGACGGAGCGGTCACCCTGACAAACTGCAGTCAGGGTATTCGCGGGAGCGGCCCGGTGAAGTCGCCGCATGACCTTATCCCAGTCAACAGGCCGGTCAAAGATCAGAGGCGGCAACAACCGGGGCGGGGTAGGTAGTGAGGTGGCCGTAGCGGGTCTATCCGTGGCAGGACCCAGCTGGGAAGACCGCCCGGATCCCGCGGAGTCGCCGCTGTTTCGCCGTTTCTGGCTACTTACAGTTTGCCACTCCTCGGTATCCATTGCGCTCGTCCCAGCCGACATCGTCTCGGCTGCGCTAGAGCGCCGGGAGGGATTTCGTGGCCCTTAGAAGGACCGACGGGAATATTAGTTGCGGCCATCGGCGAAGTTAACCTACGACTAGGCTGGAGAGACACTAGAGATCACTAGTCGGGTAGTGCGGTATATTACTTAACAACTTACAACACTTACCAGGCAACAGTCAGCAGCGGAGAACACCAAAACACCACTAACACCAAAAACACGAGTTCACCACTGCCCGCACAATTGTGATACACAGCACTAACTGAGTTAAACACTATGTAAAAGTTTCAAAATGATATACTGGTAAATAACGAAGTTATTGCGCTCCAGACAAGCTGGAGCCAGCGTAGCACAATGGAAAATTCCACTTGCGGAGAAGAACAAACGAAATCAGCCTACCCTGGCAACAGCTCTAGGTAGAGCCGCAGTGAAATTGTCAAACTACAGTTACAAGATTCAGTTGATTCTAGTACCATGGTTGATGTTGCATCGTGCAGTCTTGAAACTACAGGCGATGAAGAACAGAATATGCTGTCGGCCACCAACAGGCATAGGCTGACTACATTCCAGAACTGGACCCTACGCTCCCTCACGGGGTCCCCGTGGTATGTGCGAAATTCCGCCATACATCGGGGCCTCCGTGTTCCCACTTTAGAGGTCTTCGTCTGGTCCTTGGCAGCGAATTTGTTCGCCAAGGCAGGCGAGTCCCCTTATCCGCACATCCAAAGGCTGAATAGCGTGGAGAATACACCGCCCCTCGCCGCGTCAGGCGCCCTAGGGCGCTGTTTAACGACCCCCCCTAAGTTTATCACATGAACTCCCAGAAACGAACTCCCCAACCTTCTGGAGAATGAATTGATCACCATCATTCACTACCTGCGCCTGCCGAAACTGTAGTCAATCATGCTGCGGCAGATTGGATTGGATTGATTTATTGCCAGCATCGGCTTTGCCGATTCGGCAGGGCTTTGATCCGGAACATGGGCTCCCGCGAGGTTGTGCAAATGCCTTCCTTGCCAGAGCCGACTGCCCCGGTGACGAGTCCCTTCGACTTGGTCGCCACTTTCGGGCGGTCGAGCCTCTTGTCCTCGCCAGCGTGCCTCTAAGTTTCCGTGGGCTATGTCCTCGGAGACCAAGGAGCCGCGACCAGGCGTTGCAATTGGCTGAAGCCATGACCACTGAGATCCCCGTCAGCACCTGCTTTGCTGATTCGGCAGGGTAATGACCTGAGACATGGCTCCCGTGAGGTTGTGCAAGTGCCTTCCTTGCGGAAGCTGGCTGTCTCGGAGTCATTCCTTACCGTTTCGGTCGACGCACTACGGCGCTCGAGCCTCTTGTCCTCGCCAGTGCGTCACTACGTTCCAAAAGGCTAGCCTGAGGGGACCATGGTGTCGCGTCTCGGCGGGACAATTGGCTGAAGCAAAAGCTCAAGCATGCCTCCGTGCCTCCTATCGACCAATCTCTCTCTTGCCAGTCATCTCGAAGGTGTTCGAGCGTCTCCTGCTGGCTCGCATCTCGCCGCTGCTAGATGGTTTCATCCGCAGCGAACAGTTCGGGTTTCGCAGAGAGCACTCGACCACGCTTCAATTGGTCCGCGTTGTTACGCACTTGTCAGACGCCACCAACAGGCGAGCGGCTACTGCCGCCGTACTGTTGAACGTGAGCAAGGCCTTCGATAAAGTCTGGCACGAAGGTTAGTGTTTTTCCTCCGGTCGTATCTCAGCGACCGAACCTTCAGGGTGAGCGTCGACGGGTCCTGTTCTACAGTTCGACCCGTCGCCGCCGGCGTACCACAGGGATCTGTCCTCGGCCCCGTTCTGTACCTTGTGTACACGAACGACCTGCCTGTATTACCCGGAGTCACGTTGTCTTTGTTCGCTGACGACGCTATGTATCACTGCAGCTCCCTGTCCCCGCGTTTTGCGAGTACAAAGCTGCAGCGTCAGTTGAAACAGCTTCCGGACTGGCTACGGAAATGGCGGGTGACGATCAACATGGAGAAATCCGAGGCGATCTGCTTCACCCGTAAGTCCATCTCCCGATGCCAGCCCCTCTCCCTAGAAGGGAGGCCCATCGCCTACAAAGAATCGGTGAAGTGTTTAGGCGTTCGGCTAGATCGTCTCCTTTGCTTCAACGCCCACGTGACGGAAACCCTTGCCAAAGCTCGCGGCGTCCGATCCAAATTATCTCCTTTCCTCTCGTGTTGCAGCCGCCTGGCCATGCGCACAAAGTTTACCATCTATCTGCTTTTTCTCAGGTCTGTACTGACCTATGCGGCTCCCGCCTGATGGTCTCTTTTATCCACCACCAACAGATGTAGGCTGGAAGCTTTCCAGTCCCGAACCCTCCGATCCTTGACGGGGTCCCCTTAGTTTATAAGGAACGACGTGATTCGAAGTGGTCTCCGTGTTCCTACCTTGACTGCCTTTGTCCGGTCGCTGGCTCTAACTCTCTTTGCTAAAGCCTCGACCTCCACCTTCCCATACCTACGAACCATCAGTGCATCAGAACCACCACCGCCCATTCGGGTCAAGCGCCCTCGGGCGCTTCTTGATGACCCGCCATAACGCCATCCTCTTTAAATTAAAATAAAAAATGTAATCATCAGTCCGAGACCAGAGTTTTTCACTTAAACTGTCCTTCTCTCCTTCCTGACCACCTCCTAGCACGCTGAGTCGGCTGCTTGTCGCTGTCATCAATCATTGGCATGGAGGCTCTCCGCCTCGCGGGGAGCGACCGACGCCCTCAAGGCGTTTGCTGACTGGACTTGAAACGGGCAACATCTGTTGCTCGAATCGGTACCAGCGGCAGTGCACAAATTAAAATAAAGTTTATACTCCCCCGCCTTCACAGTTAACTGGTTGGCGGTTTCCTTTTCCAGTTTTAGGTCACCAGTCGAACATGTGCCAGCACTGTGTTCACTTCTTCCAGCCATTGGACACGTTCCAGATGCTGCAAATAAGCCACGGGTGCAAAGACACCCCGCATCCATAATGCAATGTAATGACAGAATATTATACTAGCAACAATGTAGACAGTGTTCTCGGTGCTGCTCTACAAGATATGGGAGTTTGGGCAAGTGAGATATCTCAATCCTTCCGAGATATAATGGTGAATAGAGGAACATGTCAGTTGCAGAGCAAGGAACGCCATTTTCCTGAAGATGAAGATTGACGATCCTGAAACAAGTGCAAAATGACGAAAAGATAAATTGCACTTGGATGTGTTTTTCTCCAACTAAAAAAATCTCTATTTTGTTATCGTTGCACTTTATTTCCACAAAAAAACTATCAAAGAAGCCAGTTCAATAGTGAAAATGGGTTTTCATCGTGGCGAAAGTTAAATCCCCGTATTCAGGATCATGAAAATAATCTTGTTCATTGGTCTGCGTTTTTGGAATTGAAGGAATTGGAACGTTCTTTAAACAGAGGGGGACTACTGATGGTGGGGCGTCAGTATCACATAAAGGATAAGAAAGAAGCGCACGATGCCAGGGGAGTATGCAGACGACTCTGCATTAACCGTTCAGCAAGAAATGCGACGTTCTCTAATAGAAATTTTGGATAAAATGTCAGTTGAAATTTCAAGCCGTTTCTCTAACATAAAAGAGTTAGAAAAACGCTTTCGATTCCTCAGTAAATTTGAGGCGTACGTAAATGATGAGGATATACATTTTAAGGAACAGCTTTCATAAATCAATATTAACTGCACAGTGCTTGCAAAACTGTATCTACATGACCTAAACAGTGAAGAATTGTTCAGTGACTTGAAAGACGTCGTACTTTTATTAAAAAGGGCAAAAGTTAAGGGAGAACAAATGGACTTTACACCTCAGGGACTGCTACAATACATTTCTTCATGGGATTAGAAACCTACAAAACACTAGCAACACCTTTAAAAATGTTTCTTACTGTACCAGTGTCTGTGTTTTCTTGTGAAAGATCGTTTAGTAAACTTAAATTGATTAAATCGTACCTATGATCAACAATATCTCAGGACAGGGTATCAAATCTAGCGATACTCTCAATTGAAAACGACACTGCTTCGTCTTTAGATTATATGATTTAATAACCGACTTTATTAAATATTAAAAATAAATATTAAGTGTTTATTAATAGAAGACGGAACCATTAACGGAAGTAATGGTAAGTGATTTATTTTAATACTTTTAATGTAGTTCTTTGTTTAACTTTATGTTGCTTTAGGATATTCTTTTGACAATGCGCTTTAGACCTACAAGGAATTTGCATATTTATTATAATATTTTTATGTTATAAATTTGTTATATTACTACATTTTTTGTAGTCTACATTTATTACTAATAAATGTATACAAACTGAATACCGGTAGGCCTAATATTAAGCTTAGAATATGTAATTTCTTAACTTTGACTTAACAAATATTCTTATGACGTTTTCTGGACGTGCTTTCATATAAAAATCTGCACTTTGCATTTATTAAGTACGTTTTTCACTGGATGGGCCTTCATTTTTGCTCTTTCGTCCCCTTTTTATTGTGAAGGCGAGGCGGCCGACGATCTTCTTGCCCCGGGCGCCAAAAAGCCTAGCTACGCCACTGAGCAGACTGACTTGGTAAACATCAGTTTGATAGATTGAAAGGTGCCGATTACCTTTCTGTCCCAGAAAAGTGTACAAATTTGAGTGCGATGAAATTATAATGTGATGACAACAACTCGATCGTTAACGATCAATACAACTGTTAACTCACCGATTTCCAAAAGTGATTCAAGGTAGTAAAAGTCGCCACATATTCTCACCGGTTGTAAAACCAATAAAAAGTAATTTTATTGCCTGGCTGATTAACGTGTTATAGACTTTGCAGGATTACAATAGACGTAAATGCATGTCGTAGCGTGTACAGTCCGTGAGGTGAGTCATGAAACTGTCTTGGTGGTGCGCAGTGGCAAAGAGAAAGAATGCGCATGCGCGGGACAGCGGCTAGGGACAACAACCCATCAGTTGACTTAGGTCTCCGTGCGTGGTGATTGTGTTATTGCCTTTCTGAAAACATTTCAGTGTATTTCCAGTTTTGTGTAGCTGTTGTCTCCAGGAATGTCTGGGCCGTCATCGTCACATCATACAACGTCAGCAAGTAAGTCTGTTGAGAGAAAAGTGATCCACAGCCAGAGCAGGCAGATTATTCACAATGTTTACGATTATATGGAAAAAGAAAATGGCAGCTTAAGTGAAAAAGCTTTACAAACTAAAGTGGCCGCTGCTTGCGGTGTATCTTTTAGGCCTAGTAGTGTTAGAAGAATTATCAATGAGCATAATAAAAAGTCCGGTACCTCATCGCTTAAGTTCAGTACTCCAAGAAAAAAGAGGCCTAGAAAAAATTTGAAAACTACATGATTTCGACTTATCTTTAATCCGCAAGACAATTCATGAATTTCATCTAAGTGAGGGTGAAAGGCCTACTCTCAAAGGAATATTACGTGTATTAAAGGACAAAATAGATTTCAAAGGAAGTGTTTGGTGTGTCCGGAAGGTTGTAAAAAAATTAGGTTTCCGCTGGAAGAAAACTGAATCCAACAGAAAATTACTTGTTGAGAAAAGCGATATCCGAAATTTAAGGTTAAACTACTTGGTGAATGTTGTAACGAGCAGAAAATTTAAAAAATTTTTTAAATTCTCACCTCGGCAGAGTACGTTCACACGAGGCAAGTGTCAACGACTTATGGTGGAGCAATAAATAAGGAGTAATGAGAAGGTGTCAGTGAAGCGTTGCTGACTTGACAATAGAAACGCATTAAGTTCTATCCAACTATAGAATTTGGTGGCGTAAGATGACAGGGAAAGTTTCGTCCAGAATTATTGCTCTTCGCAGCTGTAACAAAGTAAGGAGGACATTCACACCCGTACCAAGAATTGTAGCAGATGTGGCCGTATTACGTCAGTAGACGATAAGCGACAAAAACAAGTAATGTTCCATACTACAATGAAACGGATACGCTGCACCTTAAGTAACAATACTGGAAGATAGGCTGACAAAAACTAAAGTCATGTTACACAGCTGGAGGTATCGTCTAATTGACAGACAAGAATTTACGAAGGGAAAGTTAGAGTGACTTCAACGACCAGCAGATGTTCGAAATTAGTAATAGCCAGAAAAAAGGGGTAAGAGCATAGAACAATACGCCAGGAAGACTGTAAGTACAGATAATGGGAATCTATAGAAACGCAGAGTTTACTCAGACAATAGGCTGTTAGACAAATTGTTTATGGCCATAGTTTCTTCGAAGCGGGTCAACGATCGTCTAACCGGAGAGCAGGGAGACCTGAGGACCTATCAGAGACCTTCAGCCAGCGAGAAATTTGATGGTGAGG
Source organism: Magicicada septendecula (assembly GCA_034769895.1). Taxonomy (NCBI): domain Eukaryota; kingdom Metazoa; phylum Arthropoda; class Insecta; order Hemiptera; family Cicadidae; genus Magicicada; species Magicicada septendecula. Next base: position 1,075,958,615 of record CM068367.1, read on the forward strand.
GATGTTTCCATAGCAACTGAGACGAAAAACCTATCGGAAGAACTATGACGTCGGATTTTGACAGAGTGGGACAGTATTTTCCGAGAAAATCAAAAACTGACCAATCTCGAAAAGAAGTGGGCGTGAAGCGCGCCAGAGACAAAATTTTGAGTAGGGACGAATTAATAAAACTAGCTGTCCAGGAAGACGGAGCGCCAGTTACACTCAATTTTTCGGCAGTTATACTCAATTTTTACGCAGTCACACTCAAATTTTTAGTCAGTCATACAGAATTTTCAGACAGTTTACATTTCAATTATCAAGTAGTTTAACTTCAAGTGCGAGAGACGGTACATCATAAACTTTCCATTGTTTACTCGAATCATTCGGAAGTTAGATAAATAACTAGGAACTTAAAACTTAATACATTCATTCGCGGTAGTGAACTTTACCGGAGTGCGCATTAACGGACTTAGTGAAAATTACACCAAGTGAACAATCAGACCGTTACACTAACAGACAGCGTCACTAAACGATATACAACTTAGTGGAACTTAATATTGTGTCTCAACAACATAATGAACACGAAACATTAAACAAACTAACCAATTATAGGATCGTTTGTGGAAGCAGCGACAAATGAAACTAGACATGTTTATTGACTTTAAAAACGAACACACAGCAAACACAGTAAGATAGAACATTGATTGAACACTAAACTTCAATTACCCACACCTATACAACACCTACGCGAGTGGTCGGAAGAATAAAGTGATAAGTGGCAGTGATAAAACAACTAACGACGGAATGTATCTACGAGCCATTTCCATCACCAGAACGAGACTACGTCAACAACTAATGGATATTCACTAACCAAGTAACCATTATTATAATTACTTCTAATTGTAACTTCTACTGACCTGGTTTCTTTCAAAGAATTCACACCTGAGAAATTATTAAGAAAAGTAATGAGTAAAATTGAAATAAGTAGTTAATGAACGTATAAACAAAAGCTTATTTGGGATTTAATGAACGCATTAAATAAGTAGAATATTGAATTGTCACATCATTTGATTTATATATGTATGTATGTTTTCTTTATTTCAGCATATATTGAGATATATCTTTGTTTATTATAAATATGTATGTATTTCAGGTACAGCGACGTATTCTATGTACTATTATAATATGTCATAAATGATAATTAAACTAGTATTTTAGTTAACCAGAAACATGCGTTCATTATTACCAATGCAACCCGAATATTGACTTAAAGTTTGAAAGAATGCAAATAGATTTTAAGAGTTTCTTATGTTCAATTAAATAAATGATATCACGTATGTGTTGATGAACGTAGATAGTTAGAATCATCATTAAGATTAAATTATACACATACTTGTCAGTGATCGATAATTTTATATATTTAATAATTAATTTATTGTGCTATCAATACGCATATTAAATATTCATTTATAAATGCCGCTCCAAGATCGTGAGGCACGACAAATACAAGTAAATAAGTATTTGCCACGTATGTAGATTATATTTTATACAGTTATAAAATGGCGTCCAACTTAAGGGCTAGGTAAATTTAAGAAATTATTAAATTAACACATTAAGTAACTCAATCGCGGTTAGCACAATAGATTTATAACTTATTCAAGTTATAAAATGGCGCCCATTCGCACGGCATGATACGTATTAACACAGATTGTTAACACGTACAGCTTAGGTAAAGAACAGGCAGTAGAAGTAGTAGAAAAAGTAGTGTCATAGAAGTAGAAGTTAGATAAGTGTTATTAGTGTAAGTCAGTTTGAATGATTACACGCAGTAGGGCTAAAATGGCGAGCAATTCAGACAGTGTAGAATATGACATTAATAACCAATTAGGCGTAGTAAATACCGAGGACAATACTACACCTAGTGAACCAAGTAGTGTGGTGGAGAGTCCAGAAGATAGGGCGCGAGGACAGACATCGAAACCAGAAGATGGGACTCTACAAATGTTAATGGAGTTCATGCGTCAACAAGAAAAGAAACAAGAAGAACGAGACAAGAAACAAGAGGAACGAAGCAAGAAACTAGAAGAAAATATTAAATTAATTAGCGAAAAGTTAGAAAAACAAAATGAAAAACTCGACCAGCATAAGGAAGAGATGAAACGACAGTCAGAGGAGCAGCTGACGCAGATAAGGTCCGAGATACGTGACTACCAGCAGACTTGGGAAAGAAAGGTCGATGAATTACAGAAAAGGCAAGATGAGATCGTGAGAGAGTTGAGAGAAGAAGCTGACAAGAAGTACGTAGAAATACAAGAAAAACAAGATAATGAACGACAAGAATGGATGGCGGCGGTACACTCTACCCAGACGACCGTTAAAAAGATTAATCACAAGTTCGATGTTCACGTTAAGGATTACAATAAGAAGCACGAAGAACTCAAGGCCGAGATGCATAATACCATGCTGCAGAGACAACAGGAGCAAGAAGGAACAAATAGTAATATTATACAAAAATTAGAAGACGTAGACGGTAGACAACGTTCAACAGAACAGAAGTTGGACGAGACTACGAAAGAAAAGACAACTAGGATCGAAGAATTAAAAGGACATTTAAATAAGGTAAGAGAAAACCAAGAAAGGTTACAGCGACAATTGATGGAAGGTGATTGTGGAATGTTAAATCGAATTAACGGACCTAACCACAATGATCTCAAATATAATGGCACAGACAGATTCCCTATGGAATTCCTCAAAGAATTGTCCGAAGTTCAAGAGCTATATTATCCCGCTGACAATACCAAGTGGATTGGCAAACATCTGGAGTTAGACGCAGGAATTTGGTGGCGAGTGATACGTGACCAGATATCAAACTTCGCAGAATTCAAGGAAGCGTTCTCTCTAAAATATTGGGGCCAGGAACGACAGGACAGTATTCGGGACCATTTGGAGTTTGGCAGATTTGATTGGCGCGGACCAGTTACTGCTATTCAATATATTGAACGGATTTTATTGGAAAGTAAGCAGTTAACGCCTACTTTATCTGATTATCAGTTAATACGTAAGATCTCTCGTCACTTTGGGCGTGACATCCAGCTTGCGGTGGTTACAAGAGGAATTGTGACGATACCAAACTTCGAGTCTCTGATCATCGAGTATTCACAGATTCAACCAAGAATTAATAGAGAAGCGAACTATGCAGCGGCAAACGAGGGCAGAAATGCGTATAAGGAAGGTGAAAGTAACTTGAACAAAGGAGGCGGTATACAGAAGAAGACATGGGGTGACAGACCCGCCATAAATAATCAGCCCCGTAACACGGACCGGCGCGCTGTCAACACAATAGAGTTTACAAACACGACAGCTGGTGCATCGGGCATTCAACCTAAGAGAAATCGTCAACAAGAAGAGGAAAAAAAAAATCCCTCCACCCATTAACAAAGATAGCCGTCAAAATAAATGACTACCAGACGAATATTATCCTACCGGACTTACGAAGCGATTTATTGTGTAATGATGATGAAGAAATTTCTCAACGAATAATTAGGTGTCCAGAGATAAATATCAAGTTCAATAATAATGTTAGTGTGCAAGCGTTAATCGATACTGGATCGGTAATAGCTGGGTTATCTGAGTCGTGGTTTCACCAAAACAAACATGACATTACACCTTATGAGATTTTACCGATGTCTAACACATTAATAGTTAGCGCAGTTGGTAATAAATCAAAACTAATCAGAAAACAAATATTATGTGATATCTATATTGAAGAAATTAAATATGAATGTGTTTTCCTAATAATACCAGATTTGATAAAACCATGCATATTAGGAACCAATTTTCTTCAAGAAACAGGGTGTCTCATTGACATGGGAAGAAGAATCGTCGAGATAAGAAGAGAGGATAACGAAGCGACGTACACGGTGCCTATGATGCATATAGAAGTGGTGGACGTAGGAGAAGAAGAAGAGATCATCAGAAACATTAACAAGAAGATAGAAAGTATAGAATGCGGAGATAGAGGAACGTTGGAAAGATTAAGGGAGATTCTAATAAGAAATTGTAGTTTATTCAGAGAAGGCCCCGGAAGAATCGATGGGTATGTCCATGAGTTCCGAGTCACCGACCAGACACCGTACTTCCAGAGAGGACGGCCTGTCCCATTAGCCTATAAAGGGAAGGTAGATGAGGAGATTCGGAAAATGTTACGGTATGGGGTCATTGAGAGATGCAACAGCGCATATATCAACCCACTAGTTACGGTAATCAAGAAGGACGGTAGCGTACGATTGTGTTTGGATGCGAGGAAGGTGAACAGTGTGACTATCCCGGACTACGAGGGTGCACCTCCAATAAACGACATTTTGGCGAGATGTGGAGAGATGAAGTACCTATCTACCGTAGATCTAACTAGCAGTTTCTGGCAAGTACCACTGAAGTCGGAATGCCGGGACTTCACCGCTTTTATGTACGACGGCAAGTGTTATCGTTTTACAGTTACACCATTTGGCCTGAGTACCAGTTCTGCTGCACTGACCAGGGGATTGGACACAGTATTGGACGAAGAAGTAAAAGAAAATACCATTATTTATGTCGACGATTGCCTGTGTTATTCAGAAGATTTAGAAACGCACTTGTTACATTTAGACTTATTATTATCTAATTTAAGAAGGGCAAATTTAACCATCAATTTGGAGAAGTCGCAGTTCTTCAGACAAGAAATCGCGTACCTCGGTTATCAACTAACAACGCAAGGAATACGAGCAACGGACGAGATGATAGATGCCATTATGAAGTTTCCTGCACCTCGGAACCAAAAACAATTAAAAGGTTTCCTGGGGTTGACAAATTTCTATAATCGTTTTACAGACAAATACGCTGAAACTACTAAACCATTACTCGAGTTGCTACGGAAAGGACAGAAATTCACCTGGACACAGGAATTAAATGAGTGTTTTCAGCAGGTTAAAAGGTTATTCGTAGAAACAGTCATCTTAAAGTTTCCCCGAATAAACCAAAGATATTATATGCAATGTGACGCCAGCAACTTTGCATATGGCGGACAACTATATCAATTGGATGAAGAAGGAAGAATTGGAGTAATAGCTTTTACCAGCAGGACATTCAAGGGTGCGGAAATAAATTATTACACTACGGAGAAGGAGCTTTTGTGTATTGTAAGATGTCTTGAGCGGTTCCGTATATACATACTAGGACAACCGTTAACCATCATTACTGATAATAAAGCACTGACTTTTATGAATAAATGTCATTTAAACAACTCGCGTATTACACGCTGGATCTTAAGTATTCAGGAGTACAAATTTGACATTGTCCATTGTAGAGGTAAGGACAATATTATTGCCGATCTTCTGAGCAGAAATCCAGAAGATGCCACACGAGAGGTAATTAGTGACAATATTTCCGAATATTTAATTAACCACCTGACAATCAAAATGGATAAGAAGGTAAGCAAGATCCTAATGGATATTGGAAGGCACCAAATTCAAGATCATAAGCTTAAGTATATTATTGATAAGATTAGGGAAAATTGTATAGATAAGAATTTAAATAAATTTTATAGATTCGTCGATGAGAAATTGTACAGATTACGCAAAGGAGAGTGGAAACTATACGTACCGAACAGTGTGTCTGGCGAAATAATTGTTGAAATACACCGTATGTATGGGCATCCCGGTGCGAAGAGATGTATCAAATTATTGCAGGAGTACTTTACCATGGACGGAATGTTAAAGAGGGTGAAAAAATACGTACGGACTTGCGACACTTGTCAAAAAAAAAAGGATTTCGGCAACAGAAATTCGTTTGGAGGAACAAAAGCCATAATACCGTTATGCAAGGGTGACCTTGTGAGCGCGGACTTTTACGGACCGTTACCTGCTTCGTCTAGTGGGGTGAGGTATCTGTTTATAATGATTGACAACTTTACCAAATACGTACGACTTTTCACACTTCGAAGGGCAACGACCGTCGCTACACTGAGGAGAGTACACCAGTATTGTGAAGAACTAGGATCTCCTAGAGTGATTATCACAGACAACGGAACGCAATTTTCATCTAAAAAATGGTTAGATGGATTAACTGAACTAAATATCCAACCACGATTTACCGCAATAAGGAACCCTTGTGCGAATCTGGCTGAAAGGATCAACAGACAGCTTGGGAACTTATTTAGGATCTTTGTTGGTGATCAACATACAAAGTGGTCGCGTTACGTACCAATCGTCGAGAGTTGTATTAACGAAACGTACCACGAGACGATAGAAGTAACACCGTACGAAGCTCAGCTCGGAAGAAAACCTCCCAGAGCGTGGGAAAAATACATCAACAAGGATATGCTCCTAGTTAAAGGGGTAGATCATAAACAAATATATATCAAAATGAAGGAGAAGAGAGAAAAACAAGCAAAATTATGTAATGAGACTAAAACCATTACAAGATTCAACATTGGTGAGAAAGTGTTAATCAGATCATATCATCAATCGGACGCGGTCCAGAAAAGAATTGAAAAATTTTGCGAACTGTACTGCGGACCATATAAAGTGCATCAAATTCTCGGAGAAGCCACTTATCTACTCGTGGATTGCGAGGATGACAAGAAACTCCGTGGAAAATTTAATGCCAGACAATTGAAAAAATACTATGAACCAGAGAATTGAAGATGAAGGAAGAGGAAGAAATAGAAGAAGATGTCTTAAGAAGCTAGCCGATGCTGATGAATCAACTGCGTTAGGGTAATTGACGCGGTGAGATCATTCAAGCTGGCTTATCCAAGAAAGTTATGTACTTTAATTGTTGTAACATAACATCAAAATGTATTTAGTCAATTAAGCACTAATTAAATGTTAAATAATAAGATAAATTAACATTTAGTGTGACATTTTATAAAATTATTGCAGTGAATGCAAAGGACATTTAATTGCTATTAATTGATTTATATGGTAATAAGTTAAAAGGACAAAGTGAGAAAAATGGACACTTAAATCAGATAAGTGATAATATTTAACGAACTAGATAGTGAGTGAACTTTATTAATGTGAATGTATGTAATTAGTAGGTTAGGATTATAAATGATGTATCATGAAGTAGGTCAATCATTGAAACTAAATGTTATACGTGTATGTAAATTATTAAGATAATTACAGTTAACGTAGCGATTGTGTCAATTAACAATCTAATTTTAAAATAATAGTTTAAAAGATTTTATTGGTAAGATCATTAATAGTGCACAAAGGTGTATATGTATAGGAGATTTTCTTTGATATCACGTAAAGGTTACATTGAACCGCTTAACTGTTTGATAATATCTTGTGAATATGATATTTTAGAAGGTAAGATCTTATTCAATTGATGAAATTATTTAATTGCTTATGGAATTTATGACTTATCTTATAAATTATAAAGATAAGGTATTTATATGTCAATTCGACAATGTGAAATGCGTTCAGCTATCCCAAATAGCTGGCAATAAATTCAGAGAACCAATTGAAACCAAAAGGGGGTGTACCACTGGTCATATAAGCTTTTGAAAGTAGGTTATTGTGTATACCTTCCCCGAAGAAGATGGACACGGCGAGACGACGTACAGGGCGCAGAATTTAGATTTGAGTTGTTCCCAGAGGTCACATCGTCAAATCGAAATTGAGGACACTGTAACGAGCAGAAAATTTAAAAAATTTTTTAAATTCTCACCTCGGCAGAGTACGTTCACACGAGGCAAGTGTCAACGACTTATGGTGGAGCAATAAATAAGGAGTAATGAGAAGGTGTCAGTGAAGCGTTGCTGACTTGACAATAGAAACGCATTAAGTTCTATCCAACTATAGAATTTGGTGGCGTAAGATGACAGGGAAAGTTTCGTCCAGAATTATTGCTCTCCGCAGCTGTAACAAAGTAAGGAGGACATTCACACCCGTACCAAGAATTGTAGCAGATGTGGCCGTATTACGTCAGTAGACGATAAGCGACAAAAACAAGTAATGTTCCATACTACAATGAAACGGATACGCTGCACCTTAAGTAACAATACTGGAAGATAGGCTGACAAAAACTAAAGTCATGTTACACAGCTGGAGGTATCGTCTAATTGACAGACAAGAATTTACGAAGGGAAAGTTAGAGTGACTTCAACGACCAGCAGATGTTCGAAATTAGTAATAGCCAGAAAAAAGGGGTAAGAGCATAGAACAATACGCCAGGAAGACTGTAAGTACAGATAATGGGAATCTATAGAAACGCAGAGTTTACTCAGACAATAGGCTGTTAGACAAATTGTTTATGGCCATAGTTTCTTCGAAGCGGGTCAACGATCGTCTAACCGGAGAGCAGGGAGACCTGAGGACCTATCAGAGACCTTCAGCCAGCGAGAAATTTGATGGTGAGGGATGTTTCCATAGCAACTGAGACGAAAAACCTATCGGAAGAACTATGACGTCGGATTTTGACAGAGTGGGACAGTATTTTCCGAGAAAATCAAAAACTGACCAATCTCGAAAAGAAGTGGGCGTGAAGCGCGCCAGAGACAAAATTTTGAGTAGGGACGAATTAATAAAACTAGCTGTCCAGGAAGACGGAGCGCCAGTTACACTCAATTTTTCGGCAGTTATACTCAATTTTTACGCAGTCACACTCAAATTTTTAGTCAGTCATACAGAATTTTCAGACAGTTTACATTTCAATTATCAAGTAGTTTAACTTCAAGTGCGAGAGACGGTACATCATAAACTTTCCATTGTTTACTCGAATCATTCGGAAGTTAGATAAATAACTAGGAACTTAAAACTTAATACATTCATTCGCGGTAGTGAACTTTACCGGAGTGCGCATTAACGGACTTAGTGAAAATTACACCAAGTGAACAATCAGACCGTTACACTAACAGACAGCGTCACTAAACGATATACAACTTAGTGGAACTTAATATTGTGTCTCAACAACATAATGAACACGAAACATTAAACAAACTAACCAATTATAGGATCGTTTGTGGAAGCAGCGACAAATGAAACTAGACATGTTTATTGACTTTAAAAACGAACACACAGCAAACACAGTAAGATAGAACATTGATTGAACACTAAACTTCAATTACCCACACCTATACAACACCTACGCGAGTGGTCGGAAGAATAAAGTGATAAGTGGCAGTGATAAAACAACTAACGACGGAATGTATCTACGAGCCATTTCCATCACCAGAACGAGACTACGTCAACAACTAATGGATATTCACTAACCAAGTAACCATTATTATAATTACTTCTAATTGTAACTTCTACTGACCTGGTTTCTTTCAAAGAATTCACACCTGAGAAATTATTAAGAAAAGTAATGAGTAAAATTGAAATAAGTAGTTAATGAACGTATAAACAAAAGCTTATTTGGGATTTAATGAACGCATTAAATAAGTAGAATATTGAATTGTCACATCATTTGATTTATATATGTATGTATGTTTTCTTTATTTCAGCATATATTGAGATATATCTTTGTTTATTATAAATATGTATGTATTTCAGGTACAGCGACGTATTCTATGTACTATTATAATATGTCATAAATGATAATTAAACTAGTATTTTAGTTAACCAGAAACATGCGTTCATTATTACCAATGCAACCCGAATATTGACTTAAAGTTTGAAAGAATGCAAATAGATTTTAAGAGTTTCTTATGTTCAATTAAATAAATGATATCACGTATGTGTTGATGAACGTAGATAGTTAGAATCATCATTAAGATTAAATTATACACATACTTGTCAGTGATCGATAATTTTATATATTTAATAATTAATTTATTGTGCTATCAATACGCATATTAAATATTCATTTATAAATGCCGCTCCAAGATCGTGAGGCACGACAAATACAAGTAAATAAGTATTTGCCACGTATGTAGATTATATTTTATACAGTTATAAAATGGCGTCCAACTTAAGGGCTAGGTAAATTTAAGAAATTATTAAATTAACACATTAAGTAACTCAATCGCGGTTAGCACAATAGATTTATAACTTATTCAAGTTATAATGTTGACAGATATGGGAAAGAAAAGAGGCAGATCGTATACATGGACGAAACATATTTCCATAGTACAACAACGACTGAGAAAACCTGGACGGACAGCACAGTTGGCGGGCTAAAGAAATCGGTCAGCAAAGGATCACGAGTAATTGTTTTACACGCAGGAGGCGAGGAGGGATTTGTAGCCAACGGTTTATTAATGTTCAAGTCTGGATTAAAAAAGGGAGACTACCACGGGGACATGAACTACGATAACTACGAGAAGTGGATCAAGGAACAACTTATCCCAAACCTGAAGCCTAACAGTGTGTTAGTTATTTACAATGCCACGTATCATAACAAACAGGTCAACCCGGCGCCAACCTCATCGTGGAAGAAACAAGATATGCAAAAATGGCTGACTGACAATGGAATTCCTTACAGTGAAAGTATGCTTAAGCCCCAGTTATACTCACTAATTAAACTGAAGAAACCTCAGTTAAAAATTTACAAGATCGATGCAATCTTAGCCCAGCACGGTCATTCTGTACTCAGACTACCCCCTTACCATCCGGATCTGAATCCAATCGAGTTAATATGGGCTACAGTGAAAGACTACATAAAACAAAAAAATGTCAAGTTGTGTCTGCAAACCGTCCTCCAGCTTGCAGCCAAGAAATTCGCCCAAATCACTCCAGAAGACTGGAAGAAGCGATGTGAACATGTGAAGAAAATAGAAGAGGACTATCTGAACCGTGAACATGTTATCGACCAAGCGACTGAGCGTTTTGTTATACATGTGGATGATAGCAGTGATAGTGACAGTGACAACAGTGACAATGATTCAGTTGCCAGCGAAGAAAATATGAGTGGAATAGAAGAACTAGACTATAGCCCAATTGACTCGACCGTGTAAGTGTATGACATGACAAACTGTATGTTTTTTGCTTTTTAAATGTTCCGCAATGCTATTAGTAAATTTTAATGTGTAAATATTCTGTGTAAATAATAAACACGTTTTTTTAAATTTTTGTAACACAATTACTTATTATTACTGCTTCACGTGATATTTTTAACAACTTAATTAGTTGCATACCATTTATTTTATAAAAACATTTCTTAACCTAATGTTAAGAACAAATATAAGAATTTTATTAAGCATACATTTTCGTAATCTTATGTGAATAATTACAATGAATAAAGTTTCACTTGAACAAGTTTTGCAAAAATGACGTAAATTTTAAGGCATACTAATCAGTTCTAAGAAATATTTATGACAAATTCGGTAATAAACATATATTCCCAGTTTATTACCATACAAGGATATGTAAAAAATTTAGTTCAGAAAGTCAAAAGAAAAAAGTTATAAGTTTATACAAAAGGTATCTGCGAAAACTCGGTTTTTTATTAAAGAAATTAAATGAAATCATCACTATCATTCAGTGCTCATACATGAAAATGAATCTTTAGAATGTCTTCTTTCTATACCTTTTAAAGCAGTTCTAATATTTTGAAACTGTATTAAGTACCGGTTGTCCACTTCTGTTATCTTCAATGCCTCTACGGGGCACTAAAAGGACAAACAATAGAACCATCGAAACTCTGTTTGTCGGTGGTGTGTGGGTTAATTCTAATATTTTTGTATACATTTTTAATAAATTTAGATACTTATAAATAAAGATACAACAAAACACTTGAACTTTCGAGAAAAGTCCTCTGGATGAAATTAAATCTCCAAATGTTTTTGTAGTACAGGATGTCAGTGGCATCGTACGGGCTAATGTTCGGCGGGTGGCTAGTACAAATATAGCCACCGGCTCTGGGAGGGGAAACTTATGTAAACGGTTCTCATATGAATTTTCAAATTTAAATTCTGATGTAACTTAAAGTGACATAATACTGCTTATTTAAATATAATCGTAGGCTGACAAGCAATTTAAAACGCTGATAGAGTAATTCCTCACAACCGCTAATGATAAGCGAGAAGTAATATGCATTTCAACAACAGGATCACAACAAAAGCGTGACCCCTTGTCTCTTTTTTAATATAGTTTTATATTTTTATTTTTTTCATTTACTTCTACTTAGTTGAATTTACTAACTACAAATTATATCCCGTGCAAATACTTGACGAATAAAATTAACGAATAGCTTCTTTAAAAAACAATTGTTAAGTAACTCGTCTTCAGAAAAAAATATATTTCTTTAAATGTATTTAACTAAATACGTCAGAAATGTATTAGGCCTAACAGTCATTTTGCGATTCTCCTCCGCATATCTCGTTTAATTTTGAACAGTGACTCTCATCGTTTGTGTTTGAACAGCACAATTGCGAGGACATGCAAAATTAAGGGAATTGTTGACAATCAAACACGTAGAATGGGCCTACTCATATTGTTCAAATACGAGCCGAACATGTACTATGATTATTGTAGTTCCATTACCTAAAATTAAATACACGATTCTGCTTGTTTACGTTTAGGAAGCACTTCGTCATTCTTTTGCAAATGCCTGCAAGTACACACTGATTTTTGGTTGTTCATGTAGGCATACCTTCATCAATTTCAATAATTCCCGGAGTGCCAATTTTTAAGCTATTCTCCGTCAACCAGATAGTAACAATTTCCGGGGCGCGTATACTAATTGACGCGAAGTTTTTCCTGTTTATTTTGATCTCTTTTAAAATTATTTGTATACATTGACAGACACAATATAGTCAGCGAATAATATGTACCGAAAAGCATTATTAGGCCTATAACCCTGCAACTTCTTCAACAATTAAAAAGTATCAATTATGGCGGTTAACGTTTTTTAAATAGTTATAAATCGTTGGTACAATTTCGGTTTTATTCACATGTAGTTGTTTTTGTTCCATTTTAACAATTAATTATGAGTTACGAATGAAGTCTAAACATTTAAAAAATATTTGTTTCGTTTTTACGAGTTTAATTTTTATAATATCCTGAATGAATGATTTTTATTTCTCATGTATAGTTGAATAGGCCTATTCGTTCCGGCACATTTTGTAGCTACCAGGAGATTTTCGTAACATAAACTTTGCACAGTATTTCCGCATAGAACCAAAACAAATCTACGATACTGAAAAAGTTAAACGGCAGAAGTGACTTCAAGCTCCAATGTGTCATGTAATCAAAACAAAGATTTAGCTAAGGTTACAAAGTAAACTAGCCTCATGACTTGCAGTGTGAGCGTGCCTGTCCGCAGAATGAATACATTACCAAGTAATGTTATATAAATAGTATTGTGGACTCGTGTGTTATTAACGTAGTGAACACGCAGACATGGAAAGCTGGCACTGGCACAGGTAGTAAGCTGGCACTGGCGACACGTCTCCAGTCAGGGCGGCACCGAGGGAAACATGCAAATACGGCGGGGTTATCTTTTGTTGTTCGCTTCACACCCTTTATTATTTAAAACAATTAATTTGTCCATTCAAAATTCTCAATAACAAAACAATAATAACGACTGTTAGCTGCAGTTACGACGGTGAGTTTAAGATATCGATCTTACTAGAAAGAAAGCTGCGATGATTCCCCTTATCTTAGCAGTTTAAATTCAAGGAAGCGCATTACTTCCATGAGTAATACTTATCCTTCGCGTAGACAGGATTAACACACTGGCAATGCTCTATTTCTACATTCTGCTATAGAATATTTAGTGAAGTATTCATGATTTCTTTGTCGAAACTAATGTTTAGCATCAAGGACTTCCATGTTTAACATAGTTCTTGGTTACATATAATTCTCACACGTCAAACATATCATACATAAAAATTTAACGATTTTAAGAGTGTAATAACTTTGGGTTTCCCATGTGAAACTCCAGCTGCTCGTTTTTTGATGGCTACATTTTTTTCAAGGAAGTTTAATGGTAATTCAAAAGCGCCCTCAAATACTGACTTTAATCATCCATCAAAACTTGGACACCCACATTGACGTAAACATGTGCTGTACTGTATTCACGCCAGTATTAGCTATGATGACATTCATATACAAATGATTTAGTATAAGACCTGTAGTCTTCCTTTGATCGACAAGTGTTCTCTTTTCTTTTTTAACAAAAGATTAATTTACCCGCATGTAACATATACAATTGTATCGGTATTACTGCCTCGTTCCAACAGTTAACGACTGGTCTATGAAGCAACCATTTATTAGTCGTAATTACTTTTTTAGCTCCACCGATGAAGCAGCGTGGTTGACACGTTCCTGTACATTACTTAAACAAAGGCCAACACTGCGAGCAGAATGACGACGACACGACGGGCCGGCTTCGTTGAAGAAGCTGCAGTTGCTATTAACTGTGGCATATATATTAACTGTAGCATTCATATCATTTTACTAACGGAGCAATCTGATTGGCGCGCGTACCATCCTACGAAAACATTATGTCATCAGAGCGCTCCAAATGTTAATTTTTGATTGCGACAGTTATATATGCCATTATAACAAACCGTCACGATCCACCCTCTGACGGTTTTTTCTGTCACCGAGACTTTTCTCCTCTCTCACATGATGTAATCTACAGTGAAAGCTAAAGACAATTATGCTAACTGAAATTGTTTCGGTGCTGAGCTCGAAAAGGTTAAGGTTGTCGGGATGTGAATGAAAATAGTGATATCGATCGGTGTGGATTGGCGCCACTGCCGTGGGCACGATGGCTCTCCCTTACAACGATATTTACTGCGATTGTTTCGTCCCCGCCCACCACTACGTGCGTTTCGGTACTTTCAACTCTAATCAATAGTACATTCATAATTGTTTGGATTATTAGTCTCATCTGATCTGACTGCTATATTTGCGATAATCTGAAATAACGACATTTAATGAAACGGTGAGAATTTAAATAATTATGATACTATAAGATCTTCTTCTTTGTTTATGGCAAAAGATAACTAAGAACCATACACTGCAGGGAGTATATTATATGCTTTTAGTAGATTAATAACCACAATGTGAATTATTACAAGTCTAATTTAACAATTCCCCCCCCTCATACTATAGAATTTTTTCTGTCAGAGTAGTGTGATAGTGTGACCTATTATTTTGTATATTATATTACACTAAAATTCTAAAATTTCCCAAGAAAAACTGAATACAATTGTGCTTTCTAAACTATACTTTAATCCATCACGAACATAAACATTCTTTGAACGCCTCAGAAGACTCGATAAATGATAAATCTTTTATAATTCGTTCGTGACATTTTTATTCAACTCTTTTACTTGTGAATAATCTGATGTTATTAACTGTCCCTGACTGTGAAACCAGTCATGTGTAAATAACCTAAAATACTTATTATCAAGGCAGTGTTGTTTCTATTAACATAAGAGTGAGATACCGTTAAACTCACAAATTATTTAAGCATTCGAGAGACCGAGTCAAGCTAAACATGTAAAAATTTCTCCGTTAATAGAATTTTTCCTAATAACGAAAATTAATAACGCCACCATTCTTAGCGCAATAGCTGATTCTGGTCTACGTGACACCATGTAGCTCCTTAGTCTCCTTCCTTTGATAATTCTAACATCCTTTGATAGGATACCTATGCTTTACCCTCTAACTCCATCCCGCCGCTTTCTTAACTTTCGAGTCCCGCATAATTTGATCCTCATACTTCGTCTGCGGTACGGCAATTATCTAGGTCTCTTTGATGTTTCCATTCGCAGTCTTTCTTAGAATTGTTCTTTTTTTTTTTGTCTGTGTACATGACTAAACAATCTTATTCTCTACGATTTAATAACGAGTTTGATGTTTTCACTTTCTATTTTTTAGTTTAATTGTTGGTTTGTTAACTCGTTCTTCTACATTATTCAGCCTAAATATTAATTTTATTCTCCTGCTTTTGAAAATTCTCAACATCCCTTCAAATTAAAAAAAATCCTGTTTCCAGAACATCCCTCTGTTTCATATTACTGTTTAACTGGGCGAATCGCAACATTGTCTGCTGGACGAATTACTGTTTTAAACAATCTCCTTTTATCTTACTTCTTATCAAAATTTCGATTCTATTTCTAAGCTTCTCACATTTTGATTATTCAGGCTACTAATTGACTATTGTCTCGCTATTGAAATGACTACTGAAATTCCATGTTCTCCAAATGTCTATTCGCCCGTTTCATTTACTCGCCTAGGCCTATAATGCTCTCTCTCGGCCTCTTGCCACCTTCATGCATTTAGTATTCATTTGGTTTATATCTAAATCCCTAATGTATGACTCTAGTAATGTTTCCTATCATCTCCTCCAGCTTTTTTTACTGTCTTTTGCTACGACAGCAATGTCGTCCACTTTTGCAACAGTTCGTACCGAGCTATTTTTCCCTCTATTCCACATTTCTTCATAACATACTCCATGCAATATAGGACAGTATTTCCGATAACTCGTCTCCTTGTTTTGTCCCCCTTTATCTGTACTTCACCTACCACCTCTTCCTGTCAATTACTTTTCCATCTGGATCTTTTTAACCTCTTTAACCTCTTTTTAACCTGTCTTACAATGATTGTCTTAATACCTTGTTCTGTTGTATCACTTCTTCTGTCGAAGGCTTGTTGAACATTTGTAAATGATACCTGCAATTCGATTTTGATCTCATAACACGCCTATATTATTTGCCTGACTATGTGGATTGCGTGAATCGTTGATCTTCCTGGTCTAAGTATACGTATTAGTATTCTCATAATATTCTCTCTGTATTGATTTCCATCCTTCTTGGTGTCAGTAATGCTAATACCGTGTACATTACATGTAACATCTTTCTGTAGTTCTCATATATTAGGGGGTGGTTCTCATATATTAGTGGGTGTTCGTTTTTGGACATTTCTTCTTTCCAGAACTGTGTTATTAATACATGTAATTTTCGCATCAGATGTTTTTCTCTGTTTTAATATGACAGAACACATTCCATCCGGACACGGTGCTCTCTCATGTTTCACTCTCTTTATTACTTTGAATACAATATGCCATGAAATATGAATTCCCACCTTTCCTGGGAGCCATTATGCCATAAGGTGTTTAGAAATATATGCATGATTTTGTTATGGCCAGTGGTCAGAAAACTGTTTAGCTTAGAGTAACGGTACATAACTTAATCTTCCGTAAACGGACCTTGGGCAAGTAATGGGTGTAACAAAAAATTTTAAATGATTGTTTAGAATTTCCATTTAAGTGAAGCTGTAGGTGAAATCTTTTGCAGGTCCATACTGATGACTTGGAATTGGATGACGCAACAGGCATCTTGTGATGGTTACGCCTCCTTCAAGTTACCCTTACTGATTAATAGATGGAACCTGAGGTAGCTCACAGGAAATTGTACTGCTAGACATTATCTACACAGCATGGCCCAATAATCCTAGCACAATACGAGGAAAGGTTCACTTATTCGCAAAACCTGTAAGTTCTCTCTCTTACCTATGGTTCCAACGACATTCAGTTTAAGAATTTTGCTTTCCTTACTTAGCTTTGCATCAAGTTCTCCGAAAACCAACTTACGACTTGGCTCGTTAACTTCAGCTGTTTTCTTCTGTAAATCCTTTTTTATACTTTTGAGTTTTTCTTATTTAATTTTACTCTGTTTCGGTGGATACAGCCATAATTGCCAAATTCCCGAAATCTCCATGAGTAAATGTATTTCTTTGACAAAATTGAAATCTTGTATTCTGTTCCGCCACTGATGCTCTACTATAACAGTTATTCTAGAGTTGTTATTCTGCAGTAACCTTTGTTTTCTTTCTCTTCACCACCATGTCATACTTACAAACCCTCTTGTTCTTAATACGTAGGCCCTATATATGAATATACGTAAAGTGACCTGTAGACATAATGACCTTCATAATACATAAAGTGACCTGTATATCACTTTTTCTTCAGTCAAAAGAGACATGTCATCTGCATACTAAATATGGTGATTATTTCAGCCGTATTTATATTAATCTAACGTACTCGTCCTAGCAAACTTGATCACTTGCTGAATGTAACCTACATTATGAACTGTAGCCGTGACAAGGTATACCCCTGCCTCATCCCTTTCCTTACCTAAGCCTCTACTGCAGAGAGACATCCTTACATCTTACTTGAGTTTTATATAAATCGCTTATAATTCTTTTTCCTATAGTCAATTAAATATCTTTAAAATTCCGTTAAGGTTTATGCCAAGTGATAGTGTCAGTCGCATTTACTTCACAGCTAAAAACCAAACTTACACAACAGCTAAATTTTTCAGCAAGCAAAAGCTTGCTTCTCATAGGACTCCATTTTTACGTAAGTCAACTTGAAGTTTTACAGTTTTTATCTATTTTATTATATTATATCTTGTCACATACAAACTGTGTCACACTTTTGGATAGATGGTTTAATACACTACGCTCAGAGTGCCACAATATTCAACATAGATTTTAGTTCATATGTTATTTTGTAGTATTGTCAAGACTGTCAGTTTTTAAAGTCCCTCAGCATGCGCGCGTTCTCATAATTTGCTAGATTAGAAATGTATATATTTCCTACCGCTAGTTTTTTATTATTTGTTATGAAGCTTGCCACGATACTTACCACACTACGGGTCTTTCCCATTCTCCAAACAATTTAAGGGCAAACGTCAAATCAAGGCCAAATCAGTTCCTCCATTTCTTCCTCAGTGTCATCTAATACCTCATAATACAATTCTTCACTGCTATAGAGGTTCTCTACATACCGTTTGCTTCTACTTGCTATTTCCTCTCGTCGAACAATATTTCTTGTGGGCGTAAAGTCCTTTAATATTTATGTTCGTACTATGATCTGTTTCTTCACTTTGCTTGTCCAAACATTGTTTCTTATGCTCCTATGCATAGTTGGCGCAAATTACAACTTTTTAAATTTTGTCTCTTTCATGAGTTCAATTATTCTTAAACCAAACTAATAAAACATAGGCCTACTCACAAACTCGTGACTCTCTGTGCCCATTCTTTTTCTATGTGCATAGTATTTGTTACACCGTTATAACATAATTAATAGCACCACACATCGTAGATCAGACTTCCTCGGGCTAATCTTCATTACTTACACACCCGTCAGCGTTTCCTTGAGTTCCTATACCTCTTCTTTTCTCAAGTTTCTTATATATCTTATTTGAGAGGTCTTTTCCTCCTTATAATCTTTAGTTTCAACTGAAAGTGTATTTCTATTAGGTCGCTTACCACTACCAATGGTAGTGGTAACGTTTGTATGGTTTCATTTTATTCCTAGATATTCTCTCGATAAACAAAAATAGTGAATTTGATATATATCTATACTAAGTGTACTAATCCTTGGGTAATTGTTAAACACTGTACTTATAACGATCACGTCAGATAACTAGTTGCAGAATTGAATGAGTCTCTCCTTTTTCGAGTCTACTTTCTAGCCCAAGGCTTTTTCGAGTCTCCTCTAGGCCTAACGAAAAAAGTCAAGTATCACATTGTTTATTGTCACGTATAAATTTATAGACTTACTATTACACTGTTTAAATTAAAATCACACCTTATATACAAACTAAAACTTTACAAAATTAAAACGTCACACACGCGCGCGCGCGCGCACACACACATCCGTTTCAAGATGCTGTATTCAAAGGTAGACAGATGATACACGAGTGTCTTAGCATCCGTGCGTTACTGTTTGCGTTGTACGTTGTTGTAATCTTAGTTACTAGTGTTGACTCCAGTCGTTTAGGTAATCGAACACTTAGTAATTATAAAACGGTAGTAGAGTTAAAATAACATGACAATAATTCGGAGGAAAAAAATCAGAGTACCAAAATTATATGCTTGTCGATTAATTCGATTTTCAAAAATTTACTGTAAAGGTATTGAAATTCGAGACCTGCATAAATTGAGAATAAACTGAGAACGCTTAACACATGCATGTTCAATTATAGCCTATAGAATATGTTGGACTAGTCTGTATTCAGTGGGGCAATCATCAATAACCCTCAACATATCTCATTAAAAAAATATCTAAGACGAATTTTAGCTGAAATATAGCGACACTATTTCAACACAGGAATCGGAGTATCGTAAGAGATGAAAAAAAACATAAACAAATTAAGTTATATATATTGTAACATGACATAAGGTAGTGAAGATTCAATTGTATTTAATTATAAAATAAACAGCTGAAGATAAGAGTAAGAGGCAAAAACTTATAAACTTAAAGATCAATAACCCAATAAATGACAAATGACTATTAACCTGACAATGACCTGACACAATAGATCGGATAGAAACCAAAGGAACCAAGAGACAGTGAAGAAGCAGTTAAAACCTAAGTGCAATCAAGTCATCCCAAAAAAGTGAACAGAATATTGTAAATTTAATAATGAACTGATGTTTGTAGTATATGAGATATAACTAGGACAATAAGATTAATGGAGGGTAATAGTATCACATGTATCTTGTTGATAAAAGAATGTACTTGTATAATATAATGTAGGGAGTTAGAAGCTAACCATACCCCAAACTAATTGTAATGATAATGGCCAAGGACAATAAACAATACTTTGAGCCAAAACAAAAGCAATATTAGAATGATAACCAAAAGTGATCAGTGTGATTTGGAAGTAAATTAGTTATTCATGACCATAATCACACAGTGATATAAAGTAATCAGACAGCCCTTGAATAAACAAGTGAATAAGTTAAAAGTGTGTGTAAAACTAAATAAGTAGTGAAGTGATAGGTATAGAATATAATAAAACAAAGTGAGCATGGTAGTAATTAAAGAAACCTTCTAATGAAAGGAAAAGTGCAGTGGGGGTGTAGAACAAAATATTATATAAGCCAACTATGATAAACAGATAAACAATTTTTGATAAACTGTGCATTAGTAAATAAGATTGAACTAATTGTGATATTATTAATTTAGGTAATAAGGTATCAGGATTATATATTAAGGTAAGAATTAAGGTATTAGAATGAATAGCAAATTAAGAAGGACAGACACTGTATTTAAGTGAAGGGAATAGTAGATAAGACATATCATGTAAGGAACAGTTTATCAATAGTATTATAAGAGTTTTGTTAATGTTCAGAAAATCATAGCATAGAGTAAATTATAGGGTAAGCAAAATAACAGTAGTTAAAAGTTATTTCAGGCTAGAACCTGATGAGGAATATTTCATAATAAGAATTAGAGTTAGGAATACTGATGTTTATTGTTTGTTTTGTTTATAAATTGTATTAGAATTACCAGAGATGTTAGCAAGAAATGTTAGATGGAAGTAGAATGGAATCCAGGCTCTAGGCCAAATTGTTGAATATAAATTTGTTAGTTTTGAGAACAAATAATAATCCAAAGTTAAGGCAGAATGTGCCAAATGATTAAACCATTTAAGTGAGTATTCCTAGTACCAAAAATGTGAATAACAACTAATTTTGAATAAAATATATGTAAAATATAAATATGGAAAATAGTAAAAATGTAATTAGCTATTCAAAAGTGGGCATGAGGGATATCAAAATGACCATCATGAAAAATTAGGAAGAATGGTACTAATGTAATAACTCTAGCTATTAGCATAAAGTAGTAATCTTCAGTTGAAGATATTTTGGTAAAAATAGACGAAAATATCGGTATGGAGAACCATACATGACTTCCATATTCTAAGATTTATATTTAAAATCATTTTCAGCCAATCAGCCAGGGAAGGAATTTTAACAAAAAAATACTTCTTTGTTGCCAATAACGTAGTACACATATAAAAAAAATTATCCCCTCCCCCTTCAACTATAATTTTGATTTATAGAAAATTACCCCCAGCCCGTTCAACTAGCCTCTTCATTTATAGATATTTCATCTACGTTTCTACAGTGGATTATTAAGATCTTATCAGGATACTTTATCAAAATTAAGTACTTTACTCATGTTACAATAAAAAATGTTTCAGGTAAACTGCCCTTTCCCCGTAACCGATCTTCACCAAAATCAACAGACATTGAGTTCTCTATAGCTCAGGTACATACGTAAAAAATTATTAGATTATGTTTGAATTTACGGCAGTTATGGTTCGTTATATAAAAAATTACCCATGTTAAAACATAAAACATGAGATTTATAAAACATATCTAAGATTTATATTTAAAATCATTTTTGAAATAAAATATTTTCATAGAACCTACTAACGCTGGGGAAATCTGAGGAGCCAATCAGAGTTGGGCCTACCTGTCACTCTGCTGAATTTGGTGGAAAGCCCTGTCACTGTCGTCAAGTCCCCACATCAATGAAGAACCCATTGTTTTATAAAAATATATTTAAATTTTGAAAACTGAAAATTCTTTTCTTGTAAATATTTATATTTTATAATCAAAATGACTTTATTTTTGTTACCTGGCAACAAAATTATTTTATTTTCAACAATTACCATTGTTTCAAAAAGTTTAAATAAATTTTCAAGTACTTTACTCTTGTTAAAACGTAAAAGGTTGCAGGTAAACTACCCCTTCCCCTTAACCGATCTTCACCAAAAACAATAGGTCTTGAGAACTCTACAATTTAGGACTGTATGCAAATAATCTTTTGATTCTGTTTGAATTTGCGGCTGTTATCGTTTGCCATAGAAAACAAAAACGTTGCAGGTAAACTACCCCTTCCCCTCAACCGATCTTCACCAAAAACAATAGGTCTTGAGTACTCTACAAATCAGGGCTGTATGCAGAAAATTATTTGATTCTGTTTGAACTTGCGGCTGTTATCGTTTGCCATAGAAAATACCCTTGTTAAAAAAACGTTGTAGGTAAACTACCCCTTTCCCTTAACCGATCTTCACCAAAAACAACAGGTCTTGAGAACTCTACAATTTAGGGCTGTATGCAAATAATCTTTTGATTCTGTTTGCATTTGCGGCTGTTATCGTTTGCCATAGGAAATACCCTTGTTAAAACATAAAACGTTACAGGTAAACTACCCCTTTCCCTTAACCGATCTTCACCAAAAACAATAGGTCTTGAGAACTCTACAATTCAGGGCTGTATGCGAAAAATTATTTGATTCTGTTTGAATTTGCGGCTGTTATCGTTTGCCAAAAAAAAAAAATTTCCCTTGATAAAAAAAAACCGTTGCAGGTAAACTACCCCTTTCCCTCAACCGATCTTCACCAAAAACAATAGGTCGCGAGTACTCTACAAATCAGGGCTGTATGCAAAAAATTATTTGATTCTGTTTGAATTTGCGGCAGTTATCGTTTGCCATAGAAAAAAAATCTACAGATAGACACACAGACAGACAGACACACAGACAGACACACACACAGACACTTTTCGGAAAACGACTTTTTTTCATGTTTTGAGTGTAGTAGAATCAGAATCTGCAATAATCTCGAACACGATTTTTTTTGCCATCACCATACTTCCATTCCTTAAGGAAATATCGGTATGGAGAACCATACATGACTTCCATATTCTAAGATTTATATTTAAATCTTAATATCGCCTGCCAAGCGCGATATATTTTCTCTTATACATGATGTACATTAAAATGAAAAAATTTTAATTTTATTGCCTGGCAACAAAATTATTTTATTTTTAACAATTACCATTGTTTCAAAAAGTTTAAATAAATTTTCAAGTACTTTACTCTTGTTAAAACGTATAAGGTTGCAGGTAAACTACCCCTTCCCCTTAACCGATCTTCACCAAAATCGAAAGTCATTGAGACCTCTACAATTCAGGGACGTATGCAAAAAATTATTTGATTCTGTTTGAATTTGCGGCTGTTATCGTTTGCCATAGAAAATACGCTTGATAAAAAAACGTTGCAGGTAAACTACCCCTTCCCCTTAACCGATCTTCACCAAAAACAATAGGTCTTGAGTACTCTACAAATCAGGACTGTATGCAAAACATTATTTGATTCTGTTTGAATTTGCGGCTGTTATCGTTTGCCATAGAAAATACCCTTGTTAAAAAAACGTTGCAGGTAAACTACCCCTTTCCCTCAACCGATCTTCACCAAAAACAATAGGTCTTGAGAAATCTACAATTCAGGGCTGTATGCGAAACATTATTTGATTCTGTTTGAATTTGCGGCTGTTATCGTTTGCCAAAAAAAAAAATTTCCCTTGATAAAAAAAACCGTTGCAGGTAAACTACCCCTTCCCCTTAACCGATCTTCACCAAAAACAATAGGTCGCGAGTACTCTACAAATCAGGGCTGTATGCAGAAAATTATTTGATTCTGTTTGAATTTGCGGCAGTTGTCGTTTGCCATAGAAAATACGCATGATAAAAAACGTTGCTGGTAAACTACCCCTTCCCCTCAACCGATCTTCACCAAAAACAATAGGTCTTGAGTACTCTACAAATCAGGGCTGTATGCAGAAAATTATTTGATTCTGTTTGAATTTGCGGCTGTTATCGTTTGACATAGAAAATACCCTTGTTAAAAAAACGTTGTAGGTAAACTACCCCTTTCCCTTAACCGATCTTCACCAAAAACAAAAGGTATTGAGAACTCTACAATTTAGGGCTGTATGCAAATAATCTTTTCATTCTGTTTGAATTTGCGGCTGTTATCGTTTGCCATAGGAAATACCCTTGTTAAAACATAAAGCGTTACAGGTAAACTACCCCTTTCCCTTAACCGATCTTCACCAAAAACAATAGGTCTTGAGAACTCTACAATTCAGGGCTGTATGCGAAACATTATTTGATTCTGTTTGAATTTGCGGCTGTTATCGTTTGCCAAACAAACAAAATTACCCTTGCTAAAAAAAAACCGTTGCAGGTAAACTACCCCTTTCCCTCAACCGATCTTCACCAAATACAATAGGTCGCGAGAACTCTGCAAAACCGGGCTGTATGCAAAAAATTATTTGATTCTGTTTGAATTTGCGGCAGTTATCGTTTGCCATAGAAAAAAAATCTATAGACAGACAGACACACAGACAGACAGACAGACACACAGACACTTTTCGGAAAACGACTTTTTTTCATGTTTTGAGTGTAGTAGAATCAGAATCTGCAATAATCTCGAACACGATTTTTTTTGCCATCACCATACTTCCATTCCTTAAGGAATATGGAAGTAATATGGAAGTAAAAAGACGATAAATCATAACAATGACTTCAGTTAATAACCAATGAAAATTAGCATAATTTATTAAGTAACCATAGCAACAAGAAAAATAACGCCAAAAAACCGTTACATTTTCAGTAGTTATTATTGACCAACGCCAGAGAGTGGATCGAGGAGCTCTCATATCAAAATTAAAATTATTATTCTTCAAGTAATTTCTAACCTAATTAAAACCAGAGGAAGATAATTACAACAGTACAGGGAATCCTGAACTAAAATTTTGTTATTAAAAATTAATTAACAAACCGTAGTTATCCGAAGAAGACGGAACGACGCCGTGAAGAAGAGAGACGACCACGAACATCAAGTGAAGATCATTGGAACCTTTAAATAGAAGAAGACTGACGACAATTGAAGGAATACGAGGCCCGAGTCAGCAAGGAGAAGCGCCGAGACGAGGAAAATAAACTTCGGGAGAGTAGAAGAAGACGACAGCCCAGGAGTTATCCATAGAAGAAGACGACATCAGGATCTTCAGCAGGAAAACCGATGAGTATAAACATTATCCCTTAAATCGAATTCACAGTTTTTTGGTCTGATTTAAATATAACTAATTCACCTCACTGATCACTATTACGAGTCAAAATAAATGCTTATTTAGATTCACTATTTAACTTTAACCAATTAACAATTATTAAAAAGTAAAATATAATAAAATAATTAATGAACCTTTTGATAACTGAACTCAGACAAACGAAACCTAACCCAAAATTGCTTTACAAGTTTTCATTGGTGATTACTTAATTAAATGTAATGAGATATCGATTTGTTTATGTAATTAGTATTAAGAATTGTTATAACTTCGTGTGTGTTAGCCGTAAGTATATATTTCTGTAGCCGAAAGGACTTAACACCCCTGAGAAAAAACCATATATTTACTGTAAACTAACATTACTGACGGATTGTATACAAACTGAGCTGAGCAAGTACCAACCGAACATTTGTAATAGCCGGTGCAGAAAACGAATTTTGATGTATCTTAAAGCAATTGAAATATTTTCAAGGATTAATAAATGTTCTCAATCTGCAATTCTGTATGTTTGATTCAGTTAATGTAGAATAACAACTAATAATTATTGAAGTGAAGGCGTTAAAGCGAGACGCTAGCTGGGTCATACTGCAGAAAGCTGTGTGCCAATCAGGTGGCGAGGCGGCAACATTTGAATGCAGCAGAGCAAAATACGGTTTACCCGTACATGACTGAGAAGATACATTTTGACACTAAATAACACTAATAACATTGTATATTAAATTTTTACAACCCCACATAAAGTTTCATTACATATATATATATATATATATATATATATATATATATATATATACACTTTCACTGTGAACTTACTTTTAGGTTTTGATTACCCAGACGTTTCGACGTGGTATTCGTCTTTCTCAGTGGGTTTTTAAATCAAGAGATTTAAAAAGATTTAAAAACCCACTGAGAAAGACGAATACCACGTCGAAACGTCTGGGTAATCAAAACCTAAAAGTAAGTTCACAGTGAAAGTGTTAATATATATATATTAATAAGTGAATGAAGAGGATGTACCAACAAGCTAATTAAATTAAGTTTTGCTTAGTCCACTGTAGTCAACTGAATCGAAAGTGTTCACTTACTAAAAAATAAATTGGTATCACATGTTATCAAATGCATGAAACATCTTTGTACAAGGCTAATTAAAAATTGATGAGAGAAGCTATGGCCAGTTAAAGAAGTGAAGGTAGAAGGAAGTACATCTGAAAATGAAAAGGTTTTGTACGACGTTTCGACGTAAGTGAAGTTAATACCACATTTCGAAGTCTGTGAGGAAAGCGATGCAAGCGAGTGATTAGAAATCGTCAAAATCATCCTGCATATCAAATTTTAAATGTTAAATAGCGCAATGATTTATGAATCATTTATATGATTTATGATAGAAGCACTGTATTATGATTTTTAAAACGATGCTTCCGAGAATGAAAACATCGCTAGTAACGGCAATCTCACGACTGGAAAAGGGGCCCGAGTTACTTTTAATTAATAAAGCGATTCACAGAATTAGTCGGCCTACTAACGCACCTATTAAGGAGGCTGCCAAATCCGCAATTAAATCTTTTCTTGCAAAAAAATACTTTTATAGTTTACAATATTACCATTTTCGTAATTTAATTCCTCAGCCTTTGTGAATTTTAGTAATAAGAAAAAACGTTTTCTCAATCCACCACTTCAAATTGCTGTTGATAAGCGCTTATCGGCATCTATTTGAAGTAATGGATTGCAATCTTTTTTTCTTGGATAATACATTTTTCATCCAGTTTTACTAGTTTTTTGTAACATATATAAGAATATAACTTTTATTTACTAGGATACTTTGTTTTGTTTATCATGCATTTATATAGCCTAAATTTGTCTTACGATAAAAAAAGCCGTGAGAATCGTTTAAGTTTGAAAGTTTTGGGAGAATGATGTTCCTCTCCTAACGCAGATTTTTCGACAGTCTCTCTTCAATTCTTTTACTTTAAAGCAGGGACGGATTTACGGGGGGACGAACGGGACCGTACCGGACCCCCCCCCCAGAGGGTCGAAAAGTTGACGAATTTTGTTAATCTCTTAATATTTAGCCATTTTTATTATTTTTTCAGCTGAGTGCGCTAATATAACTCGTTTTAAATATACAAACAGGATTATTTCACAGAATTTGCTTATAAGCTACGTCTGAAATAAATATAGGAAAACCAATTCAGTCAATATGCATCTTTTCAATAACGAGTATTTTTATTGTGTTATTACCATTTACATTAATGGGACTGATTTCAGACACTTTAAAGACAGTAGTGTTGATTAGTCTTCACTTGTTTTTTCGTTTGTATGAAGGGGACCCGACCCTGGACCCCCCAGGCCAAATTCTAGATAAGCCACTGCTTTAAAAAGAGATATTTTGAGTTCTTAGAAGATTCGGATAAATCAATAATATACACCAGGTCCAGCACCGATTAATCCCGATTATCGATGCCCTACCGTACTAAAAATAGTAAAATAGTTTACTCAGCATTTACCTTTGTAATTTTGCTAGAACAGAGAGTGAGGGGGGATGAAGCATGGAGAATAAGATATGACAGAAAGGGAGCAAGAATGCGCATTCGCACTTTAATGTTTTGGTTTGAATTAAAAACCCTATTGCCGTAAGGAGGGAGATATATGTATTTTTCACCCACTACCCACACGACGCTGAATTCTTGGAATTAACAACCCCCTCTGCAGTGTAGAATGACGTAATGAAGAACCAATAGGAGAAGAGAAACAAGAATCGACCGAAGCAGTGGCTGGTCGAGCAGTCCAGTAGGCCGCTCGAGTACGGTGCGGTAGTAGTGATGTGAGTGGTGTTGCTGTTTGCGTAGTGGTTTCTTTGTGTAATACAAGTGTTTATGTTCCGTTAAGATTGAGGATTACCTATATGAGGTGAGACTAATGGTACAATTGCCTGCAGACGTACGATTTTACTTTGTAATTATTACTGTTAATTATCGTTTTTCCAAGATGATGATTACATTTTTCTCATCTTGTCGTGTAGACTACACTTCAAATATGAAATGATAAACACGGACATGCGCACTTAGGTGTCCGAACAATGTGCTGGTATGTGTGTACACATGGTGCACACCAAGTTTGTATGTTTGTATCACGTGACCTTTGTCTCGCTCTGTACCCTGATAATCGTATTTTTGTTAACTCTGCTTTTTCCTCAGTAAATAAAATGACGCTGATAATGGGTTTTTAAAGCAGTTTTTTTTCACGATGAAAATATTTAATAACATGCAACTAATCGCTTTTACGTTCTTCAGTAAAAAGTTATTTATTCGCCGAGTTGAAAAGTATTTGTTACCATTTGTTTTCACCTATAAAGGTACGTTCGTACTCTTGAACTTTCATTCGGTACTAATCGATAATAATGCGTTCACGTTTGATGTATATTGAAGAACAACTTTTTCTTTAGGTACAATACATTTGGACCCACCTCGTGTAATGTAAACAGTAGACGTTGGCAAAGTGTTGAATAAGAAAACAAAGTAGTCTAGTAATACCTATGAGTTACAGTCCTACCGCAAGATGTGCATTGAAATAAACAATGCATCCAAATCGCAATTGATACATTTGCACTCACACGTTCATAGTGTTAAATCTATTGTTTTAAACAAAATTTGGAGATATGTTTTTGAGAAGTGGATTTTATGTCCGTGATTCCCGTTAGCAACTAAAGTATGGAGAACGGGCCGAAACCAAAGCAACAAAAGAAAACGTTCCATTTATTTAATAAGTTCAAGCATTCCAATGTGATGCAATATTAATGTCAAAGATGTTAATGTCCCATTAGCATTTTATACTGAGTTACTTTACACATTGATACAGGTTTATGTTTTCATAATAATACTTTGTTCAGTTGATTGACAGCCACATCTTAGGGACATTCATTATTGGTAACATCAAGCGTTTCGTCAATTCTGGGATGGAGCAGCCTCGGTGGAAAATCTGAAAATGAAGATTTACTTTACCACAGAGAAATCATTCTCAGCTTTACCACCGAGGATGCAAAAGTACAAAAAGACGAAACGTTTGGTATTAACACTAAAAGGCCTGTCAATAGAACGTGATTGTCAACTGAAAAATGTTTTTTAAAGTTCCAACCGCGCAAGTGTACATTTAAAGTACATTCTATGTTATTTAAGCGCCATTACTATTCCTGCTCCTGAATGGGTCACTCGTATACTCCCACGGGTATCGCGCCACAGATTGAGAACAAGTTGTTTTGGACAGTAGTTACAATGGGGCTCAGATTGTGTATCTAAGGAGCCTGTAATATGTCAAGCTGCAGTCGTGACAGTACTTAACTTTTAGTTTACGAGATTAAAAATTCGTGCAGGTATTAATTTCGGACCCCACAGTTTAGAAGTCGCCGCTGTTAAGGCCGATTCTAAACAGAACAGAGAAGCAAAATAATGGCATAGAACGTATGCTATAGGTATTATTTCAAAGACTATGCCAGGCAAATAAATCTCAAAGGGATGTAAAATCTTTCTTATTACAAGATAGAAACATTCTAAATTTGTTTAAAACGTTAAACAGCCCTAAATTCCAAATTCAAGCATTATGTTCGAAAAGTTTACTGGTGTAAGTTTTAAAGCCGGAATCATGGACTGGGATAATGAACCGTGCGCTGGAACATGAACTGTACAGTAGAATGGAAATTTTGGTTTTTACTATTTTAGTGTTTATGACGTCGATGTATATATACACACTATATCTGCTAAGGGATATTGATCTCGAAGTGGTAAATATAGCCGAAGAAAAACTCCTTACACCAGTGAAAAATAATCATACATTTTTCAAAAACAAAATGTCAATTAATAAAGTTGTGTTAGTGGTTATAATCAGAAACAGAATTACCAGTGTCGCACACCACTATAGAAAATTATTCCGATTAGCGCTTTCAAGCTTCACAGCTCATCATCAGATCGGAAATAACCTTATTTTCCGATCTGATGGTGAGCTCTGAAGCTTGAAAGCGCTAATCGGAACAATTTTCCTATAGTGGTGTGCAAAAACAAAATGGATGATACCAGAAAGGAAGAGGAGTAATAGGCTTATATAGGCTAGAGAGAAGGAGAGGCGAACGATGCAGAGCGACCAGATATGCTATCTTGGAACCATCCATTTAGAAAGTTTTGGGACACAAAAGTAAAATGAAAGCGATAAAAGTTGGAGGGATACAGTAACAAAACACAAACATAAGTATTTGGGCATAAGTAGTAGAAGTCGATAGCGCTTGTTGTTCCGAACTTTGGGAAATAAGAGGAAAAGTTAAGCGAGTCTTATCGCAGTGGAAGTGGAGTTATTGAGGTACGATGGCACAAACAAGATATTGTGGAACGCAAAGTGCAGAGAAGGTAATGTATATGATAGTTCAGAAGTTTAATATTATGAGTGTAACTGATATTTAGAGTTAGACGAGATTTTGAAATGTGTAAATAAAGAAATGAAACTCTTAAATGGTGGGCGGCACGAGAAGCTAGCGCCTGCGGAGGATGGTTGTCGTGTACAAGTAATACGTACAGGCAGATTGAATGAATAATACACAAATTTTTCTTTGCATGTAGTATGACTTGTCCGATGTTCACATTATTTTCCGTCGTGAGTCCGGGACATTTAAAGATTCAGGCTAATTTTTGGTAGTTTTTACAAATTTGTGCATATTGTACCACGTCAGAGTATGTAGGCAACATCGTCTACGCACAGATGTAGCGGAAACCGACGATGTTTCCGAAAACTGTTATTGCATCACACGTACCTGTCTGCACACAGGTAACTGTTCCGTCCAATGGACCATGACCTGTATACAGCGCACGCACCCGTACGAGCGCGCGCTGTATTAAACACTTTCACCTGTCTGGTTTTAATTGCCTTTATTAGTCTGCGTTGTTAAAGGTAATAACAATACGATTTATATCTACAACTAACAGCTAGAAAAACTAATCCATTATAACGTTCAAAAATTTGTTAACACTACTCACTCACACACACACACACACACACACACACACACACACACACACACACACACACACACACACACACACACACACACACACACACACACACACACACACACACACACAACCTTATGCTTATGTTCCCCTACAGATTTCCACCGTATTTTCGGTATTGGAGGCTTTTCTTTCTCTACGTCTCGACATCCTCTTCCTTAGGAATGTATGCGTTGTGTACTGGTTGCCCGGAATGCGGCGTGTGCTGTTACATGGTGCTGACATTGTGTCGACTCCAGAATCATTTTCCACACTACGTTGACATCTTTGTTGTAGCTGTGAAGGCCTATTGTCTTCGCTTCTTTGTCTGTTATCAGTCGTTTCCTTATCTCTTTTGCTTTTGTGGGTGTTTTCAGTGGCGTCGCCAGGGGGGCGGTGGGGGCGGTCCGCCCCGGGTGCCACACTCAGGGGGGTGACAAAATTAGGCCGAAAAAAAATTTTAGAAATAAAAAAGAATTACTAGATCAACAAATTAATCACATCAACATTTCGATTGAAGTGTGCAATCCCAGGAAGAGGGGCGTATTATGTGGGTATCACTAGAGTAATACGAGTTTAAAACGTTTCGGTAAATACGTAATTTTTGTTCAGTTAAATTTGTATTGCAGTCTTTTAATTATCGTAAGTTTGATTGCTTGTACTTCGATTATAAAACGACCGAGTAATTTTTGCGTGAAAAATTTTCTCAGTGTATATAAAAAAATCAATTATGAGATTTTTTGTAAGCACTCCTAACCTATCCTTGTTTTTGTAGAAGTTGCTTTTTAAAAGAATTGCGCATTTTTTAAATTAATAATTTATTTAAAAAAATGCCTTTTTTGGCATTTTAGATAGAATCGCTAGCTCGCCAATCTGCACTTCCGAAGGTTAGACTTTCGCTAGCATAACGTCCTGTCCGTTTGAAGTTTAGATTTTTGTTTGGTCGCGTTGTTTCCCTGTTGTAGGTTAGACTTATATGCCGATCCACGTTTTCGACGGCACTTGCTACAAAAACTCGACCCGCTCGCAAACCCTCAATACGCTTATATAATCGTGTGCATTAGCGTCCGATCATCCTACACTCTCTTCGCTTATGGCTCGTTTAGCTCGCGCACCGCTCGGTCGTCCGTAAGCCGAAGGGTGTTTTGATAGTTGCGTTTCCTGATTTGGCCAATTCTGCAGGCGCACCAGACTCCCGCGCCGGAGAACCGCTCATTCTTTGTTTCAGCTCAGTGTTGTGAATGTGATGCGTGTTGTACAGTTTCAGTTCAGTTCAACAGAAATTCAATTTTTGCTGTTTATAGTGGCATGGTGCAGAGTGGTCCTTTAATTATTTTGAGTTTCTGTATGTGCACCATTCATTTACTGAAGGTAAGTACTTGACTTGAAAAGCGAGTACCGATACACAGGCCTGCGAATTTAAATTTTTTTTCTGCGGCACGGGGTTAAACAGGTCTCTATACTTTGTTAAGTCAGGGAAGGCGGATGGATTACCTGCGATGGCTCACTTAACACAAACACACACATGCAGCCGACCCGACGGTACCCTCATTCGGCGTTTAATGCCTACTGGACACTATTGGACACTCCGTTACTCGGACCGACTTTTCTTATGGTTTATAATTTAATAGCATTTAACGTAACATTTTTTGATTCTGCGTTGAATTCCAAACAAAATTAGAGCAAACACGGTACGAATCTGACGAGAAATACTGTTCAACGGTTATATGATATGGCTATAGAACGTATGCAGGTTTGTTTATCTGACCCACGAACTTGTTTTCGTAAATGAATATTTAAATAGGAATTCTGCAAATACCGCCACGTTTTTACACACTCAAGCTAGGACAATATTGTGATGTATTTATTATTTCTTTATGTGATGTATTATTTCGAGGAGGAGGCCCTCTTCTTGACTCAAGAAGGTTATATGCAAAATAATGTAATGCAAGCAAGCAAACACGCTTAGCAATACAAAAAAACTCGGATAAAAATCCAACATTTTTAAATATTGTAAATGGTTTTGTAAATACCGTATGTAGGCCTTTTATATAAACAGTGACGAAGGTGTTATCGACCAAATAACTTTTAATGCGGCCTTCGGCAGTTTCAAAAGTACGAAACGAGCCTTTCAAGCTCGAAACGCAGAAAGCTCATTGGTCTACTGTAAAAGTAAATAAACAAACGTTAAAATAATATAATTATTAAATTAATAATTATGAAGCCCAAATGATTTGAAATAGTGAAAATAAGATGAAATTTTTAAATATTAAAATTGGTGGAATTTACACTAATGCAACATGTTGGCATTTCTGTAAAACGTCTGTCTGAGACTAGATGGAGTCCCCATCACGAAGCAATAAAACCCGTCATGGGTAACTTTGAAAAGCTAATCGAAGCTGTTGAAGAACTATGCCAGCCCGACGAGACAGTCGAAACTAGAGGAGCTGCACATATCCTACTGCCTGCAATCAGCGACTTCTCATTTTTATGGTACCTTTCATTGTGGGGGCAAGTGTTAGAGGAAGTAAACCACACACAAAAATATTTGCAATTGGAAGGAATCAACCTCGAAAAATGTGTAGTTACAATGAATGCTCTTAAGCTGTTCTTGAAGGACAAACGTAGAGATATTGTTGAAGGTGCTCTTCAGTTTGCAAAAAATATGTGTCAAAAATTGGACATCCCCACAGAAAAAAGAAAAAGAGTGAAAAAGATGCTACCTGGTGAAAATTCCAGGGATGAAGGACTCACTTGGGCGCAAGAGCTACAACGGGCAATGCTCGAATGCATAGATACGTTTTACCAGGAGATGGTGACACGCTGTGAGGGTCTGGAACAAGTCCTCTCCCACTTCGCTATTTTGCAGCCTAATAATTTGATGAATGCAAACGAACCAGACCTTCGGACTCTTCTCAAAAGTTTGACTAAGACATATGATGAATTTTCTCAAGAAGACGTAGACGTCCCCAAAGAAATCCTGCGGTTGAGAAGGCATCTTCAGGCAGCAGGCATTTCAAATGAAAAAACGAAGAAGTGGACCAGTTTGAACTTCTTAGAATTTATTACCGAATATGACTTTTCAGATTCTATACCAAATGTAATATTAGCTTTAAGGTTTTTCCTCACAATATGTGTATCAGTTGCTTCATGCGAGAGACGTTTTTCGAAACTAAAATTAATCAAAAGTTACCTCAGATCCACAATGAGTCAGGTTAGATTGACGAACATTACCTCAGGTTAGCTATGTTATCCATTGAACATGAAGTGGCAAAAAGTATTGATTTTGATAGTGTAATTTCAAAATTTGCTTCATATAAAGCACGTAAAAGCAGGTTTTAAGATATTGATGTGCTAATTCTTTTGAATTAGTAGGCCTAATTACCTGTATTTAGTTTGTAAAAATAAACAGTTCCATAAGTTATAAATGTTTTATTTAATTTAATTCAAATTCGTTCTTTGCAACACGTTAGCTAATTACAGTATTTTCAGCTTTTTATAGTTAAGAGTGTGGGGGGGGGGGTGTAACGAGGACGGCCCGCCCCGGGTGCCACTACATCTGGCGACGCCACTGGGTGTTTTAGATGTGTTAGTGTAGACGATATTGTTTTGGTCTGCTCTAATCCCGTGTTGTGACTTGTATTATCGTAGTGGTGTGGAATTGCTGCGGTTTTGTCAACATTTTTCATCGATCGGGTGTTTCCTTTTAGCGCTTCAGGATCGTCTTGTTTGACTGCTCGATATGGAGCCTGTTGTAGTCGTGGAAGAGGATGTCATACGGCGACACTTATGGTTTCTTTACAGATTTTCTGTTATTGTGTGTGTCCTAGATATTTTATTGGTTTTCCACCTGTGTTTAAAATGTTAGGTTTCCGGAGTAGTTTCTTGATTCTGTCTGTGGTGCCCTGGACTTATAACAGTATGATCCAGGTACCTGTGGTGTCCTGGGAGTACTTTTTGTGGTTTGTCTGGTGGTGTGTCGATTCTTCTGAAAAGCTTGCTTGAGTGTGGCAAACTCCTTGTTGATGTGCGAGTAGGTGAGGATGGATCTGTTCGTTAAGGTATTTAAATAAGCCACACTTTCTGAGAAGTCAACAGAGCAGATGTCCAGATGTAGAGGACAGCCTCATGCGGAAAACTATCAATGCGGACACACACACTCCACAACACGCAAGTTACTATAAGTTTTATGTGCAAGTTAATACGTACTTACACATACGTATATCAGCCCTGAACATTGAAGCTAAAACAGTCTACACGAGCCGCTAAAACGGTCTACTCTGCAGCTAGGGAACCACTCCATAACCCGTCACACTACATCTGTCGGTCACTACTCGGTATCACATAATGGACGACTTACAAATCGGGTGTAATTTGTGGCAATTTTTTGTTAGATGATTTCATACTAATACTTTTGGGGAGATATCGTGACAAAAAAGATGTTGGCGGACTGATTCCACATCATCTAACCGTCTTCTTTAATTTTCATATTACGTTTCATAAATACATTGTGAATACAATATTCATATACATACATTATATATGAAACGATTTCTGTATCATCGAACAGCGGTTTGGTATTCGATGAACCGTTTGTTGTAGTGTGATGATAATACAGTCCAAACGCTGATTATCGCTATGTCCGATTGATACTGTCCTGACTTGTTCGTTATGTGAATGAGAGGCCTGCCATTAGCTGTTGCTACGCCTACAACGTTTTTTTGGCGGTGGAAATACTTGTCTAGACAGGAAATTCGTTCCGTACTTGGAAAAAGAGGGCAGAAAGAACGCGATTTGTCGGCGCCGTCATGAGTTTGTCTTAACGGTTCGTGTAGAATCAGCTTAATGGCTGTTATATAAAACATATAAAACAGCAACTTAGAAAAATGTCAGCACATGCTTGGTTTCAGTCATTACTCAACGTGGAGTACTAACCAGACTCGCGCGGGCGCAGAGCCTACCTGGGGATTACGCCTACGCAGCATTGTTTAGTGCTCGCCAGTGATAAGCCAAGAATTGAAATGGCGTCTTCTTTCATAAAGTCAAATCTAATCACAAAAACGTACGTAATTTATGTTACTGGATATCGAATGATAAAATGGTTCCAACAACACGTTTTTAAAACGAATACACATGTATTCCTTCCCAAATTGTATAACGATAGTAATTTTCATTGTAATATTAATACAATAATTTGTAAGCCTACTGTTATTATTATATTGTCTCTCTTATTATGTAACAATAAATAAATAGGCCTAAGTAACGGCGGCATAAGTATAAATCCTGTATAGTGAGCAAATGAAAATATAGTAGTCACCCAGTACGTATAGCCTACAGAGACGTGTCGATCACGGCCTAAAACTACGGTTCAGACATGTGGTTTGTGTCTTAAAAAGTACCTGTAGTCTAAACGTAACATATAACTCGTGCTTCTTATCAGTATGGGTACCATTCGTGTTACAATATTTATGAAACGAATTCGAACATACCTCGAAATTTTAACGCGTTTTGAACATCGAAAACGTCCACGAGTTGTAGCCACAATTAGATTTAATCAGTAACCAAAACGACTGGATGTTATTCGCCAGATTATCAGCTGCCCGAAAATTTTCTCCCAAAAGCATTGTGGATATGGTTTAATATCGACAACGCGTTATGGTTATTTATTTTTCCAAATTTTCTCATTAGCCAATAACACTATCTTTGCTTTAGTGAGGCCTCCTACTCGCGCATAGTGGGTGTTTCAGTTTTACTCGCAACGCGGTTTCCAAATTTTGTTTTTTCCCTAAATTATTGTTTATTGTAGAGCACTTTTTTATTAAGACAAATTTTGTTCTTATTATATAAACTTGCATTTTTTTTTCAAAACGGCTTTGCTAACGTCATTGTATAATATACTTACTAATCTTTACTGTTACCACATTACCATATACAGTATTTCAATTCCGTTTTGGTATATGAACAAGACTTCTTCTTATTGGATCTTTTACTGCAACCACGGCTTATTTCGAGCCAGATGCAGTCACCTTCCCCTCATAACATGTAAGAATTTAGGAGGTGCAGTGTGAAGTTAATTCAGTAATTGTCTTTCTTCTCTTGCCTCGTTGCGTGAAACTGTTCAGCACGCTCAAAGCAAAAATCTCCTTTTACATATTCTTCGTTGCATAGATACGCCTTCCGCTGTGCGTATAACAGCTGAGATACGTTCTTAATTATTGTCGTTAACACTTTCCTCACTTTCTGTTATATACCAGCATATAGGCCTATAGGGTTCTTTCATTGGGTATCTCATTCACGTTCTTCCTGCGTTA
This sequence comes from Magicicada septendecula, assembly GCA_034769895.1. Taxonomy (NCBI): domain Eukaryota; kingdom Metazoa; phylum Arthropoda; class Insecta; order Hemiptera; family Cicadidae; genus Magicicada; species Magicicada septendecula. The sequence goes on from CM068367.1 coordinate 1,075,996,591, forward strand.
ATGTCTCTCCCTATTTAACTGACTTATTAAATCATAAAATAAACTAACAGTGGACGTAAAATACATGCTTTCTATGTTGTTGCAACATTCATGACCACTATAAAGTATAATGCAGTCACTGCAACGTTCGTTCAGAGGGCCAAGCAAACAAATTATATCGACAATAATATGGATTACTTCCTTTGCTGTGTTCGTTTTTAATGGACGTAATGTAACGAACAAAATTAGTGAAATGATCTTGCCAGTTGTATTCTCCGTCAGACTCAGTTTATTTGTTAGGTCTGCATACGAATAACAATAAACGCCTAACTCGTTGAACCACCTCTACAGAAAGCTGTTTGGCATTTGTTTTTCATTCCAATTAAACAAATTTTAACGAGAAAATGAATGTGAAATTATCCGGTCAGTAGTTATTTACGTAACAGGAAAAGCGATATTCAAAAGCTAAAAGCTAATTATTATAAATAATGCTTCTTAAATATCAGAAAATTATCCTAAATATTAATAAAAATAAGGATAAATGTTGAATAATCAGGAAGGAAAATATTTTTAAATCGTGAACGTATCTGACAGTGTGAATTAAGCGCAACATGGTCACGACCATTAATTTGTAATACTTTTCCCTTTAGCCTTCTTTAGAGAAAAGTTTAACTACACCTGGTTTTCTGTCAACCTGGTACTTTGGTGCGGGCTTAATTACACATTGTATGTCCCGCGTTACCTTACAAAATTTATTTTTAATAAATTTCCACCTCACAATTTTTTCTCTTCTGGTAGTTGTGCAGACTCGACTATATCGAACATTTAACAGATTTTATTTTTTTCAACCTCAATGCGTGACTCAACGTCTCCCTGTTCCCGACAAAAATAACGTTTACGCGTTTAGCAGATAAGAGGTATCCTGTTCCAATTTTCTCCGTCGCTCTTTCTTTGTCTCTTGAATGACCTCTGTTTTGGTCAGAGACAGTCATCAAATACGACCTGCCAGCCTAATTTCTTCAGTATTTCACGTACCTCTTCCCTCGTGGTGTTGTTACTTGCGTCTGCTTGACATAAACTGATTGAGAATAGGGCAGATAATATAAATGATATTCACTGGCAAATTTCAGTCTGTCCCTGCAGATATCACTCACAGCTGCTATTTGTTATGTCATTTGTCAATACATAAACAAGAGAATTAATATTTCTTGTTGTGAGTTGTGAGTGAAACTGGAACGCGCAAATCGCGATTTTAATGTGGACAAAGCAAAAAATAGCACGTTTTCGGCCACTGAGAAAATTAAAATACCGACAACGTGTTATGGACGATTTCCGATACCCAGTGGTTGAAATAAATAACCACAACGCTTTATAGATATTTAACCGAGCCCACAACGTAAACATTTGGAGCACTGGGAAAATTCAGCGGTCGTGAATAACAAACACTGTATCTACATTAGCAAGTGACAGTTAATTTAATGAAGTCCCTTTTGTATTATTGACGTGTCTGCAACATAATCCGAACGTTTGCGACGTTTAACCTCATTTTATTATGTGTGGATGGAGTAGAGCGACAAACGTGTGCGACTTTCACAGACAACAGGCATGCCTCTACCCTCGAAAACCTTATTGCTTGTTAGGTTTGTGTATTGTTTATTAGTGTACTCAGTATCTCGTAACGTGTTTATCATTACTATGCTATAAACTGCTTACACGAGTTAATATATTTTTTTATCACGTTAGTATAAAAATGATTAGTAAATCTGTGAAGAATACCTGAACGAATAGTTTACATATTTCAATTAACGTTTTCTGTTATTTCCTTAATTTATACTCTCCAATCTTGTTGAGTGGAAGTTTCAGTTTAACATTCGATGTATTCAGCTGAAATCGTAACTGGGCCTATACTTTGTTGATTAATTCTTAAACTGATTAATCTTATTAATATTACAAACGTGAAAGTGTTCTTGTCTGGTCGGTAAAAACTCAATCGGTCGTACTGACTTGAAATTTCGCCCAGGTGTAGATTACAATTACGAATCGGAACGTAGACTACCAAGTGTAAAATTTGTATTAAGAAGAACAAATTTGTCATTTTCTTTGAGGCTTATGCCATGCAGTTAGCGACACAGCGTAAATTCTCAAACCAAGAGCCGACGGTTCGCCCACATTCATTACTGTTCACTACCCTACAAGATCGCCCCAAAGTCACGTAGTTTAATAAAACTGAAAAGTAACAGAAAATTATGACCAGATATTATAAGAAAAGGACGCCAGACCTGTTGAAGTCCAAAAAATTAATGAAAAAAGAACTTGTTGCAGCCCAATCATATCCCGATCCAATGAACGAAAACACCAAGTCATGCTGATGTGTTAAGTACTATTGAATTACCTATTTCCATAAACATAATCACTCTAAATTTTACTAAAGGTAAATTGATCTCACTATAAACCGAATATTTCTCTTTCAAAGATTATTTAAGTAAAATAAATACACTGAAAATTTGTTAACATAAAATCTAACCTATTGTTTAAACACGAACTTTCAAAACACATTTAACGACACGACAGAACAGATTGTGACATCACACCTTATTATTTATGTACACTTAGAGTAAGGTAGAATACTTTTATTGTTCATAGGAATTCTTTATCTCATAATCAAAAGAATCCCACGATTTTGGAACGAAAATAAATGTAATAACTAAACGTTACACGGCCATGCTGGAGTAAATACCTCGTTCCTTAATCGATTCGTCAGCCTTGAGAGGAAGTGTTTCATGTAAAAAGTCGGTGCAATTTTATTATAATCTAATTGTCAAATTGAACATTTTAATAATCACCCATTAAAAATAACTATTACAGGGAGTAACCGTTGTTATTATTTCATAGGGAGTGCATTATATTACTTGTGTTTATTTACGAAGACTAGGTTTGATGAGCAGCGCTCGAGTGGTCATTCACACAGCTGTTTACACGATTCAGAAGGCGGCACGAGCGGGAATTATTTAAACGCCCCGACCGTCACAGCTGAAAACACTTTACTAAGTAATTTTAATTGTTTTAATAAACAATTTGGCGCCACCCGGGATTAACACACCCCTATACTTATAAACAGGTAAGGTTACTGCCGTGTTATACTGGTAATTACCGCAACGCTACGGACATCATTAGCGCAAAATTGATGTAATGACCCCAGTGCGAGACGAACGCACTGACACTAACACTTTATACACATATAAAACTGGTGTACATTTTACAGAGACGCAACAAGCGAATAGTTACAGATTGGCGACCGACCGGTGAGGCCTTAAAAGAAGACCAGCGGCGATTATGAAGAGACATTCCATGGTTACAAGATACGACACTAAGAAAGGAACCAACCAAGAAGAAATGGAAGAAATTGAAGAAATGATCAGAGGATTGTTCGGGGAGGATCCCCAGGAGGACCAACCGGAAAATCCAAATCAACCAGAACCGGAAGTGGAAGTAATGGTCGGGGAGACCAACCCAGTAAACCAACTCAGAAGGAGAACCTGAGCCTGCAAGATATCATGAATTTTATAGCGGAAACTTCAAAGAAAACTGATGAAAATTTTAAGAAGCAAGAGGACAAAATAGACCAAAACAGTGAAGAATTAAAGAAACAAATCAAGAAGGATCTTGAACTTCTGAATAATAAAATGGAGAGCAACCATGAAGCCCTGAAGAGAAACCAGGAAACGTTAGAAAAGAAAAGTGAGGAGCTGAAGAGGCAGATGAAAAAGGATCTTGAAATATTAAATAACAAGATTGAAAATAATAGTGAAACACTCCAAAGACAGTTGAAGGAAGAAAGCGAGAAGACGAAGAATGAATTGAGGCAACAGTTGGTGGAATGCAGAGAAGAAATTAAACAGACCATAACCGAGACGAACGAAACAGTAATACATATCCAGGAAGAGCTGACCGATAAAATAAATCACGTCAAGGAGGAAGGAATTATCAGAGTCCAGGAACTGCAGAAAACCACCACTGAAGAGTGCATAAAAAATAAACAGGAGGTGCTTCAGAAGCTGAAGGAGAGGCTCAAGGAAATACAGACTGATGTCAGCGAACGCGTCGAAAGAGTGTATCTCACTATCAATAAGATCGATGAAAAAACACAAGAAAATAAAGAGGAAATCATAGAAATCAGTCAAAGGGAGAAACAGATGCAGGAGGAACTAGACGCGTTGAGGGAGAAGCCTTGCAATAACACCCACATCATTACAAGTGAAAATAGGGAGGTAATAAACTTCAAGAGTTACCAAAGAAACCCCATAGAATTCCTGAAGAGGGTGGAGGAGCTCATAGAGAAGAACCGAGAAACCAGATGGACGACAGTGAGGAGCCTTATCGATGAGATGTTTAGGGATACGAATGACAATTGGTGGACAGCCACTCTACCAGAAATCAGCTGTACACAAGAATTCAAAGCCTTGTTTCGCGAAAAATACTGGTCAGAATCGACTCAAAATGTGGTGAGAAATGACATCAGTAATGGAAGATATGAGCCACAGGCAGGACATACATTAACTTCGTACTTCTTCGGAAAAATCTGCCTAGCTCGAAACCTCGAACCAAAGATACCCGAAGAATCCCTAGTCATACAACTAGGCTATCATTATGAAGACGCTATTCAGAAGGCCAGGAGACAGGGACAAATTAAGACCATACAAGGAATGGCCAGTTTGGTAGAAGACCATGAAAACAACAACCAATATAAGAAAAATCGCATGGTAAATCAAAAGTACAACCGATGGAATGAAAATTACAACACACCGAACTACAACTTGCCTTATAATAATACCCAGAACAATAACCGGAACAATATGAACCGAAATCCGAACAATTATCCAGGTGACCAACCATTCCATCGGAATCAACCCAATTATAATCCAAATAACCAACCGAATAACAGAGATCACCAGAATTACAACCAGGGGAACCAGCCAATTAACAGGAATGGCAAAACCCTAATACACCCAATAATAACTACAGGGGAACAGAACAAAGTCGAAATCCAAATGGCCACCTAAATAATCACAACTATTATGGCAACCGGTACGACCCGAATTACCAGTATAACAGGGGAACCGGGGGTAACCAGAATAGAGGCGACATGAAGCGCCAAGTCAATTTTATCAGTGGGAGGAGGCAGAACAATCATAGAAGATATTGTCCCATTACAAAACAAACTCTGTGTACAACAATTTCCATTACGCTAACCAGCAGTCTCCAGAAATCAGAACAATGGAAGCGCCGAGGAACCAAATGATCAACCAACGACGATCAATGAAACGGCAGACCAGTCAAATAGTCCGGCCAGTAGTTCCCAGCAACCTTTAAACTAAAAAGGTCAGTGAGAAACCAACAGGACCCTTCACATGACCAATCACTTGGGTTAAACCGACGAACGACAACAATAAATGACAACCAGATGATCACGATAATATCAACTAACTACTTAAAAGACATCAGGGAAGAACTTCTGGAGGAAGAGGATAACCAATTGCCAAAAACGAATAGTGAGATAGTGCATATAAAAGCTATCATTAACGGAGTCATCACTATGATTATGATCGATACTGGATCGAATATATCTCTCATAAACCAACCCGAATTGGAGCGAATACAAGCCAACTCCAATATACCTATTCCAACTCTACCTATAAACAATATTGTAATAATTGGTACCACAGGCAGACAGAATAAGACAATCAGAAAACAAGTTTCTTTAGAGTTAACCAGTGAAAACGCCATAATACTTATTATTTTTCTTGTCGCCAATGGACTACCATTTAACATGCTGATTGGATGCGACGCACTGAGACAACACTCAGCAATCATTAACATGCAGAAGGGAATAGTAGTGCTTACTTCTGAGAAGGGAGTGTGGTCGGCCAATATAATCAACGGTAATCCAACACCAATAGCCCTGAATCATAATAAGGGGTTAAAAAGTTATTATTGTCAAACATATAAACCATCAATCACTAAGGGAGATGAAGAGGGAGAGGGAGATTTGTGGAAGAGAAAAATAGAAGAAATCATAACGTTCCAAAGAGAGAGACCTCAACAAGAGATAACGGGTGAACAGGCTGAAAAACTAATAGCTATATATCAAACATACCAGCACGTTTTCTCCAACACACCAGGAAAAGTCAAGGGGTACCAATGCAAAATAAACTTTCGAGAACCCGTAGACTTTCACAGAAAATCCTACCCAAACGCCTACTCTCTAAAAAACGAAGTGAGGACAGAGATAAATAGAATGATGGAGGAAGACATCATTGAATACAGTCAATCTCCTTACACGAGTCCTATAGTCGCCATACCTAAAAAGAATGGTAAGGTGAGAATATGTTTAGACGCCCGAGAGATCAATAAGATGATCATCAATGACCGAACGTCACCGGGAGAAATTGAAGAGATACTTAAAAAATTTCATGGCACCAAATATATAAGTACCTGGGATACTGTATGTGGGTACTGGCAGGTGGAGCTACACCCACACAGTAGGAAGTACATGGCATTTATCTTTGACGGAAGGAATTACCAGTTTAAGAGGTTACCTTTCGGCCTCATTAATTCCGTCGCAGTGTTCGTCAAATGCATGGACCAAGTCATAGGTCAAGAAGCATTGCAGTTCACAACAGTGTATGTGGACGACCTTCTAATAACATCATCTGACTGGGATGAGCACTGTGAACGAGTCAAACAAGTATTACAAAAACTATCTGAAAATAATATTACATTGAAATTAGATAAGTCCAAATTTATAGCAAACCAAGTCAAATTCTTAGGTTTCAACTTAACAGAACAGGGAATATCACCATCCCAAGAGAAGGTGGAAGCCATTCAGAAATTCCCCACACCAAAGAATAAGAAGCAGCTACAATCCTTCTTAGGTATTTGTAACTACTATAGAAAGTTTCAAACAAATTATTCATACCTGACAGCAAAGTTCTCTAAACAACTATCAGCTAAGGAAAAATGGACTTGGGGGAATGAGCAAGAAGAAGTGTTAAAATTAATCAAACTAAAATTTCTTGAAACAGTAATGCTACACCACCCCAATTTCGAACAACCCTTTTACCTAAATTGTGACGCCAGTGATGTGAGCCTAGGCGCCGAATTATATCAAGAGGATAAGGATGGACACCACCTGGTTATCAGCTTTGCCAGCAGAATACTGAACAGCTGCGAACGTAACTACAACGTTACTGAAAAGGAACTACTCAGTATTGTATTCGCATGTGGAAAGTTTAGAACGTACATCCTGGGATATCCAATCACTGTCCGAAGCGACCATAAGTCCATTTCATTCTTGAAACAGTGTAAATTAAGTCATGGGAGACTTACACGATGGATACTCGCACTACAAGAGTACCATATAACGTGGGAGTACATTCCAGGACATAAGAATGTTGCAGCAGATGTTTTATCCAGAATAAATGTAGTAGACCAAACATTTGAAGGAGTAGAGAAGAAAGACAACAAAGAGAGTAATATACAAGAGGAGGCAATAATAATGAAAGAAAAGGAGAAGATCACATTACAAAAAAGTATAAATAACAAGGTCCTATGTATAATAATATGCATCACCCTATGTCATCACCAAAGATAATGGAAACATTACTTATGAAATAAGTAATATAACCACCAAGAAGATAAAAGGAGTTTACAATCAAGCTTCAATAAAAAAGTTTTATGAAGAAAAATAAATTACAATAAATAAAATAAACAAATGCCAAAATTCAAAAAACTTACATATGTGAACACAACTTACAACAATATTTCGATGACTTATGAGGCCTAATATAAAGTGTTAAAAAAGGAATAAGTTACACAGATTCATACAAAGTAAGATAAACTTACAGTTGAATAAAGTTGATATATGAAGTATAAAATAAAAAATGATAATTAAGGAATAAGTTACAAAAATTCCTATAAAAAAGTAAGAACCTCAAACTTACGATAATATTTAAATAAAAAGTACCAAGGAAGGAATAAGTTACAAAAATTCCTATAAAGTAAGAAAAACTAACTTACAAAAATTATTAAAAATAATAATTAATACAAAATAAAATAAACAAAAATAAAATCAAGCAAAAACTGCTAAGATAAATACCTAAAAGTATAATGAATTCAATGTATTCAAAAAAAAAATCTGAACTGGTACAAGGAAAAAAGAGAAGTTATGTATAAAACAAATATACTGAAAATGGCTAAAGCAGAATATTGCGAAACGACCAAGAAAAAGAATAAAGATGTCTAAGATAATTAAAATGATCACAAGAAGAATAGAAAAACAAACTAATGAAAAGTTAGATATGATGAAATTAACATATGAATAAATAAAAAAACAATCAACTGTATGAGTAGATGACAGTATATAGCAAAGGTACAGCGGAAGGAAGAATGAGTAAAAGGCCAAAGTGATCTAAAAACAAACCACAAGGTGGACAATCCCAAAATATATTATTATTATTAATTTAAGTCACAAGTTGACAAAAAAGGTATTTAAGATTGACTGTTGAAAAGTCCAGCAATCCAAAAATAAACTGAGCAGAGATGATGTTCCTCTGGTCTCAGAAAAAATGAGTAGTAATGAAAGAAACCAGCTACAGTACTAAAAGGTTAGGGAAAAAATTATATAAAAGGGAGAACACACTAATGGAAATAAATAAAAAACAGATCCAAATAAAATGGAATGAATTAAGTAAGAAGAGAAATAAGAATGGAGAAACAAACAAGAAAGAAAACGAAAAAGATTATATATAACAGATAATTTCATAAAAAACTATACTAGTGTTTTATTAAAATGATCAATTTTGAAGGAGAGGCATTATGTTACAACACAAATAAGCCACCCCAGTACCAGGGATAAAAAAGATGATTCTAAATACAAAATAATACTTCATATTAAATAAAAAGCTTGATATAAATAAAATATAAAGACAATGACACGACGAACGACGACATGACCCAACCCAAGTGATTGACCCAACAAAAGAAAACAAAAGAAGAAGGGAACCACAAAAAACAGACAAGAATAAAACCAAAGAAGAGAAGAAGGTGATTAACCAAACCAAGAGAAGAATGGAAAAAACCAAAACCAAACAAAAATGAAACGAGTTCATGGAATTGAATGAATCAATGTAACATGTTAAAATGAACCCAAAGGAGAAGGTGGAAAACCCAAGTATTAAACAAATACAATGAAAATGAAGAAGAAGGGGAATGAAAAAGGAACAAACCCAAAATGAAGGGAAATAAATAAAAATGAAAACCAATGATGATACACAAACAAGTAATAAAGAATACGAGCTGGAGAAATAATGCACTCAACTATAATATTGGAAACAAGACCAATAATTAACCTATGAAAAGAAAAAACAAAAGTAAATATTATTATCCATTGATGGACAATAATAAATCTATAGAAGAAACCCAAGTAAACAATGTTAAGGATACATAAAAAAGCAAACTAACCCACAATTTAGAGTTAGATGTAATAATAGAAATGTAAGGACATAAAATTGTTAATATTATTAAGGAAATATTGTAACGAAAGAGATAGTACGGTAGTGAGGTAGTAATTAGAGGGATTACCCATTCAGAAACACTTAAAAAACAAAAACATTGTGAAGTGCAAAATGAAAGTGTAAAAACCCCAGAGTGTAGTGATAAAGAAAGTACACTAATTAAATTATAATGAACTAGAAATAATTTAAAAGTGAAGGTGATGATTGAATGAAAATAGTGTAAAATAAAGAATGGTAATATAGTGAAAAATAGTGAATGATAAAATCATTAACAATTAATAAATCCAAATGAAACACTAAATAATTAAAGGTGAAAAATATTAGTAATTAAGAATAGCAATATAAACTGATAAGACAGTAACTAGTTTAAGAAAGAATGTTATTATTATGAAAGTTAAGTAAATGCAATTATAATTGAAGGGAAGAAGACCAGATAGTGTTAACATGGAGGGAAAGTAGAGATTGTTTAAAAATTAAGTAATTACAACAAATCAAAAAACACCCATGTTATAAGGGATCGTTATAAGTTCATAAAAGTGATGTTGTTTATCACACTAAAAAGTAATATAAAATAAGATAAATTGTAAACAAAGATTAGCAAATAATAGTTAAATAATTATTTATGAATCGGATATGGCTGTAAGAATCATACAGACCATAGGCCTAATTATTATATGTAATAAGATCAAAAAGTAGTAAATAATAGCCACATTGTTATTATTGGCAAAGAAAATAAGTATAAAAGTTAAGAAATGTATGACTAGAAAACGTGGAAACCAAATAGTAAACAATTATGTGTTAAATAATAGTGACAAGACAATAACACATAAACAGACCCGAAACACAACACAACCAATTATAATAACAAAATAAAGCCCATTAGGCTGAAATGAAATGTAATTTAAATGAAATAAGTCAAATATCATAATGGCTACTTAGGCCTATGAAAATGCCTAACTGTCAGAAACAAACAACTAGAAATTATAACAAATTAACAAAGAAATTAGCAAATCCGAGGTGAAGGACTTATCCAGAATAAATTGTAAATCATTTGTGAAACAAAATATTATAATAAGCATTTGAATACAAAAAGAAATGTAATTAACAAGTATTAAAATAATTGTAAAAACATAAAATCTAAAATAACCCAAACTTGTGGGGTATCAAAATAATCTATGAAAGGAAATACATACTATAGTGACAATATTTAATAATCAGGAAGGAAGATAGAGGAATAACAGCAGTCAGAAGATATACGAGGATTTTGAAAAGAATTCAAATTTTGATAACAAAGGTTTTATATCAACCTCAGCCAATCAGAATTTTTTCGTTACCATGGAAACTACGGTTGAAGACGAAATTACCGTTGAATACCGTTACTCGAAAAGCGTCAGTTAAGCAGTACAGAAGCCAAAGTTTGGAAGACCAATTTTCTAATAAAATAATGTAAAACAGTATACGAAGTTCATAACCACGACTGGATAAGAAGCAGACTACCCATTAGAGCAGTCCATTGAAGATCCAGGATAATAAAACTGAAAAGTAACAGAAAATTATGACCAGATATTATAAGAAAAGGACGCCAGACCTGTTGAAGTCCAAAAAATTAATGAAAAAAGAACTTGTTGCAGCCCAATCATATCCCGATCCAATGAACGAAAACACCAAGTCATGCTGATGTGTTAAGTACTATTGAATTACCTATTTCCAAAAACATAATCACTCTAAATTTTACTAAAGGTAAATTGATCTCACTATAAACCGAATATTTCTCTTTCAAAGATTATTTAAGTAAAATAAATACACTGAAAATTTGTTAACATAAAATCTAACCTATTGTTTAAACACGAACTTTCAAAACTCATTTAACGACACGACAGAACAGATTGTGACATCACACCTTATTATTTATGTACACTTAGAGTAAGGTAGAATACTTTTATTGTAATCATAGGAATTCTTTATCTCATAATCAAAAGAATCCCACGATTTTGGAACGAAAATAAATGTAATAACTAAACGTTACACGGCCATGCTGGAGTAAATACCTCGTTCCTTAATCGATTCGTCAGCCTTGAGAGGAAGTGTTTCATGTAAAAAGTCGGTGCAATTTTATTATAATCTAATTGTCAAATTGAACATTTTAATAATCACCCATTAAAAATAACTATTACAGGGAGTAACCGTTGTTATTATTTCATAGGGAGTGCATTATATTACTTGTGTTTATTTACGAAGACTAGGTTTGATGAGCAGCGCTCGAGTGGTCATTCACACAGCTGTTTATACACGATTCAGAAGGCGGCACGAGCGGGAATTATTTAAACGCCCCGACCGTCACAGCTGAAAACACTTTACTAAGTAATTTTAATTGTTTTAATAAACAATTTGGCGCCACCCGGGATTAACACACCCCTATACTTATAAACAGGTAAGGTTACTGCCGTTTTATACTGGTAATTACCCCAACGCTACGGACATCGTTAGCGCAAAATTGATGTAACGACCCCAGTGCGAGACGAACGCACTGACACTAACACTTTATACACATATAAAACTGGTGTACATTTTACAGAGACGCAACAAGCGAATAGTTACAGTATATATATTCAATCATATCCTTATTAGGTATCAACATGTAGCTAATAAGGAAAGAAACATCTTGAGGTAAATTAAATATAATAGACTGTGGTAAATTGGAGTGCTTCTTGTCCAAGTATTTGGTCCATACATGCCACAAAGATGGCTACAGAATTTACGAGTCCGAAGGGCAGTCTCTTGAACTGGTAATTGCGCCCTTCGAAAAAGAACGCCACGTACTGACGGCTTTGTGGATGCAACTCCACTTGCCAGTAACCACATACAGTGTCCCAGGTACTGATAAACTTAGTGCCATGAAAACGTTTTAGTATCTCCTCTATTTCACCGGGTGTTGTTCGGTCATTCACAATGGTTTTATTCAGCTCGCGCGCATCCAAACAGAGCCGGACTTGTCCGTCTTTCTTGGGAACAGCAATAATTGGACTAGTGTAAGGAGATTGACTAATCTCAATTATGTCATTGTCGATCATTTTATTAATTTCTGTTCTCACGGCCTCTTTAAGCGAATGCGCGATTGGATATGACCTCCGGTTAAACTCCACGTTTTCTTTTAACTCAAGTTTGCACTGATAGTTTTTAACCTTACCTGGCTCGTCTGAAAACACTGATTTGTATTTCTCGTATACACTGATTAAACGATCTGCTAATTGTACAGGTATTTTTTCTTGTTGGTTCCGCACTGGAAGTCCCGTATCTCTTGTATCTTTACTGACCATAAATCCTCTCCTCCATTGTTGTATATAATTGGTTTATGAATGGAGCTGTTCTTTACGAAATTTATTTTACGAAGTTGTTGGTGTATTGAGCTGGGAAGTATATTTGCGCCTCCTACCAAATTTGCGGTCCATGTTATTCCGTCTGGAAAGTGATACTCTCTCTTGGTTAAGGTCGATAATGGCGGAGTACCTTCTGAGAATATCGCAACCTACCAGTATATCAAATGGTAATCCGGTGGCGATCAAAAATTCCATGTCTAAAGCTATATCACGGCTAACGACACTTAAGGAAACTTGCTTCCTAATAGTTTTGTTCTGGCGGCCAGTTGCACCTATCAAAACAAAGTTATTCACTGGTAACAGGCAAAGTTTTCCCACATTCTCTCTGGATTCTTTCCAGTTCATTTGCATTTATGATAGAAATATTTGCACCGGTGTCAATCATGATTTTCGCGGGAATTCCTTCTACCTCCGCTGTTATATACAATATCTCATTGTTATTATTATCGAGGCTCTTTTCGTTTTCCTCTAGAAGTTCTGTTTATATTTTTTAAATAATTGTTACTTATTATTGTGATGTTCTTTAATTTGGTTGCTTCTTGCAACTCATCTTTATAAAACCCAGGAAGTAGAAGCAGCAACGGGTCGTAATAGTTTATTACTGCCTCCTCCCGTTTAAATTATTGTGGTCATCGTTAGGACTCGGATTAACCGAGGCATCGTTCTGGAAACTCTGTGTCGGTTCCTGCCGCGCTGTATCCTGTTCGAAGGTTATTTCCCTGTTTTGTTGTCGGCCAGGATCCTCCAGGCTGGTACTCCTTCTTCCATGTTCGTGGCGTGGACCGTCCCGTTCTTCACTTCTCCGTCTTCGATCTCCACCGTGGAAACTATTCCTCCGTTGTTGGTAGTACCTTCTCGGACTTCGATCTTCCGCTCTTATAAAATTAACCCTCGGGCGGGAAACTCTATTATTATTATTATTATTATTATTATTATGGTAATTTCTATTGGGCTGGTAATATCTTTCATTATTACCGGGGTAGGGATTTCTCTGACTATACGGGCTGTTAGGGGACTGATAATAATTGTTACGGTTATTAGGATATGTGTTATTGTTCCTATTACTGTTCGTGTTGCCGTTAAAGTTGTTGTTGTTACGCAGCGGGTTATTATAGCCGTCGTAATTACTTTGTTGGTTTCGGTTTCCGGGATGGTTATTGCCGTTACTAGGGTACTGGTTGTTCCTCGCCTCCGGTCGCTCATTTCTCCTCCTGCTCTGGCGGTAGTACTCTTCATTCTCGTAACTTTCTAACAACTCCGTCATGGCCTGCACCGTCTTGATCTGGCTACCTCTCCTTGCCCTGACAATATCCTCGTCATAATGATACGACAGTTTATTCACCAGACACTCTTCGGGTATTGCCGGCTCGAGGTGTTTTGCTAGGCACACCTTCCCTAGGAAATAGGCTGTCATGGTATTGCCTATTTGGGCCCTGTATCGTCCGTTGCAAATATTGTCTCTGATCAGGTTCTGTGTTGTTTCGGACCAGTATTTGGATTTAAACATTTTCCTGAACTGCTGGTAGTCTGCAATCTCGCTGCGGTTCGCCATCCACCAGTTATCTGTCATCTCCCTGAATGACTCGTCCAGTATCTCCCAGTTATTGCTCCATTGACTCCCTCTAAGTACTCTTCTATCCTCGCCAGGAACTCCGTTGGTTTCCTCTTGTATTGCCGGAAGTTGAGCCGTTCTCGGTTTTCGTTGATGGGTAATCCGGTGAAATGAGTAGGTCTATTCCTCAAAGCTTCCATCTCTTCTTGGCTTTGTCGTACCTGACCCGTGATATTGGTCATAGCCTCTTGCATCCCATCACGCCGTTCCGCGACTTGGTTCCGTACTCTCCCGAATTCTTCCTGAGTCTCCTTCCGTTGTTCTTCCACTTTCCTGCGACTATGCTCTTCGATATTCGTAAACTTGATGTTCACCACTTCCTTAAATTCTTGTACTTCCTTTTCGGTTTGGTTGCATTTTCCGTCAATTTCTCGGATCTGTTGATTCATCATTATGTTTTCTTCTTCCAATTTTTATTCATAGCTTTCTTGTTAACGTTGATTTCCTTGTTCAGTTCTTCTCTTAACAATTCCATCCTTTCGTCTAGCTTGTCCAGATTCTCCTGATTGACCTCCCTTAATTCTTCTCTTAACATTTGGTTGTCCTCTCTCAGTTCTTCCAATTTCTCCCCCATCTTCTCTTCCAACTTCTTGTTATCTTCCTTCAACTCTTCCTTCAACTGTCGGTTGTCACTTTCCATCTTTTTACTATTTTCTTCAATTCTCTTATTGGTATTCTCAATTTTGTAATCAATTCTTCCTTAGTCGATTTAAATTCTTCCTTAAAAGACTGGTTGTCTTCCTTCAATTCTTCTAACTTTTTACTATTCTCCTCCATGTTCTTATTTATCCCACTCAATTCTTCTCTTGTGGATTGGTTATCCTTCTTCAAATCTTCTTTTGTAGAATCCAATTTCTTCTCCATCTTCTTACTCATCTCCATCATCACTCTAAACATCTCTTGTATTGTCGTGTTTTCTGCTTGTGAGGGTTTTTCTAACTGTTCCTCCCGGACATTGACTTCCCCTGTTTGTGTGGGCATTTCAGGTTGTTCTTCTGGTTGTGCAGGTTGTTTAGACAATACTGGTGGCAATAACCTTTCCACATCTTCTACTGGCGTCGCCTCTTTATTTTCCATATCCATTTCTACTTCCTTTTCGGCCTCTGCTGCCCGTTTCTTTGAGGTTATCAAGAAACGGACTGTAGCAAAAAAGTGTTTTAATTTATATATATATATATATATATATATATATATATATATTCAACAATATATTGGATTACTGTTCAAGTGGTCCGTGTAGGCTAATCTATCCATTGTCATGGTGAAACAGCAGAAAAGATTCTTTTACATACATGGAGTAGCTGTCAATACCAATAAAAACAGTTTGTCTTATGACAGTAGGGAATTTCAACGCTTCATTAATTATTTAGAAAATATAGCTCTGTCTCTAGCGGACATAATATTTATGTTTTCGTAACTGAAATAAAGGCACAAGTATGGTTTGTAAAAACACAGATCTGTTTACAGTGAACGATATCGTTTTTTTATAATTAACACTCTGGCCTAATGTAATGTTTATTATATGACTAAGAATAATAAATGTGAAGCAGTGAAGAATGTAATTACGTTTGTGAATATAATAGAACACAGGCTGTACAGTCAGCACGGGCACCATGACTTTGAGTGTCACTTAGAGTGTAGGTGTTTCCTTGTCAGTGTGCAGTGATTTCTCCTCTAACCAATTCTTATTCTGTACGCTTTACCACAGTACTTGCAACCAGATCATCCATTAATTTTGCAGTAAACAATCGCCATGGTCTATTTACGTATTACTACTCTTCGTGGCTATCTGGTGTCTTCGCGCTTAGCCATCGCCGTCCCCATCTACATTTAATTTTCCCACTTCTTTAAATGACATCTGTTCTAGTCTGGTTTGTATCTACTTGTTTTCCGTCTCGTTATTTCTTTTGTGTGTCTGTGTGTGTGTGTGTGGGGGGGGGGTATATGAAACCATATGCGTAGTAATGTGTAGGCCTATATATCATTTAAAATGAATGAACATGGGATTTTCTAAGTCTTTACTAATATAAATTTTATATAAATGAATTTCCTTTGGAATATCTATAAATGTGAAATCTCTGTGTCTAGTCAAACTCAGAGATCAACAACAGGTTAAACTGTTTGATGAGGAGTTAGACACATCCACTTATTTATCGTTCCTTCGGTTTAGCTATATAGTTTATCCATTTTGTATACCAGTAATGTGTAGGCCAGGTCACGGAGTCTTCGTCGTAAACCAAGTAGGCAAAGTATTCAACGTACGAGTGTTTTACAGTATTCTTTACGGTATAGATTCTTCACGCGTTAATTACAAGCGGCAGAAAATGACAGATAACGAAAGTGTAAATCCAGTTATTTTATTGTTCGAAATAAAAAATTAAATTAAATTAATTAAGAAAAATTAAAGCGAATCCACAATCACTTTCAACAAATGTCTAGCTAATCTAAACAATGATATTTGAATACAAACTGATTTTTTGTTGTAATTTGTAGTTTTGACGCCATATATTGTAGGCCTGTTGGTGACGATTAAACCTACTGCTTCTAATGCTAACGCTTTTCTCAACCACACAGTTAATCTGAATTAAATAGCGATTTAACTGTAAACTGATTCTTTTTTCATAACAGTGAAACACTTAACTACGACCCTTCGTAATCGTATGACACTTCAGACACCACCGGTCAAATGTGGCAAAAACAGGAAAACAGCGCTGTTCGAACAAAATATGCTCATTCGGAATATGTAATACGTATTAATATGTATATCATATGTAATAATGTGATACATATGATAACGATTATACGTTGTAATCAATGAGCACAGCACCATCTGACTGATATTTTTGTTGTGATCATTTGGGTGGTCAGATTTTAGTCTAAAATATTTTCTTTTCGTCTTAGAGTCAGTATTTTTGCTTTCAGTACTGGTCTGTAATGAAAAAACCTATCTGAGGTTGTTTTCCTACAGAACCGACACGTTAGGACCATGTTTGCAACTTGTGCGCCTTGACATCTCACTAAACCTTGGAGTCTCCATTCAGCCATACACACTTTATGTCTGTGTCTCCTGTCCATTGCTACGTTTTATGTATACGTCAACATCACGTCCATCAATGATTGCTTGTCGCTTATGGCTTCTAATAGGCGGTTCACAATTTTTCTTCAATTTTAAGGCCCATTTCTGGTTATGTTACTTGTGAACAACATGAGTGTATGTTCATCCAAAATACCTTTGTTCTGTAGTTTGTGTATATGAAATATGCTAATATGTTGTAGAGTCGCTTTTCGCTATTAACAGATTGGTGATATCGCAGTGTGATGGCGCTAGTAACTAGTTTAGCGCGTTGCCATTTCAAAGCAATCTGTTGTTTCGTTACAAACACAAGTAGAAACGAAACTTGTTGGAATATGTAAGGAGTTACGTACTTAAATAGATATGTTGGATGTACAACTGAAATCAGAGTTACAATATCGCAGTGAATGAAATTTAGAGGGGTAAGTTTTACCCACGTTAATGCAAGTATTGTAACATATGGTTACTGCAAGGAATCGTCTTTGGTGGACATTTGGCCTTGTTTCATTTGAGAAACTATGCAAAGGGAGAGAGAGAGAGAGAGAGAGAGAGAGAGAGAGAGAGACTATTGGGTAGAGGAGTATGCTGATGTCTACGTGTGTATGTGAGAGGATAGGCGGAATTATTTGAATGTTATTGAGGTTACAGATACAGCAGACGTTTTGATTGGTAAACTTTAACAGGAAAAAGATGCATGTAAACAAACAATCACGTATTGATAGTAACTTTTGACAAATACAAGAATTCATGGAAACCCCAGCGCAAACACAAATTATTATATTCCCTTTCCCCATTAAAAGTTTAATTTTTTGTGTATTTACTTGGACGAGCGAAGCGAGTTCTCAGTTTTAACTCGACCGTTTAGCATTTCGACCGACTGTGTGTCCATACAGTTACCGTACAGGTAATTATCGTTTTTGAGACTGATTCCCCCCAAAAATACGGGGGTGGAAGGCAAATGTGAAGGGGTCAAAATTAAAAAAAAAATAATAAAATCCATGTGGAGTATCAGATTAAAGGGAATTTTAACCAAAATCTGAATATAGTATACAGTTTTGGAAATTTTAAAATTATAGGATATCAGGACCAAAAATGGATAAAAATTTTGAAAAAATTATAAAAATTAGCCTGGTGTCAGACTAAAGGGAATTTTAACACTAAACCAAATGTAGCGTTTACTATGATATTTTTTTACTTTAAGGCACTCTCGGCCAAAAATAGAACTCAAAATTTTATGAAAATTGTTAAAATCTGTGTGGGGGAAAGTAAAATCAGTTATGAGGAATTTTGTTCAAAATAAAAACCGATCTCTTTATTTTTTTTGAGAGACACAATATCTCTCAACACTCCTTGGAAAATTTTGGTCCCCTTCAAA
Source organism: Magicicada septendecula (assembly GCA_034769895.1). Lineage (NCBI taxonomy): Eukaryota > Metazoa > Arthropoda > Insecta > Hemiptera > Cicadidae > Magicicada > Magicicada septendecula. The sequence continues at coordinate 1,076,015,579 of CM068367.1, forward strand.
AAGTTAGTAAACTACGTTTAAAAAAAAAACTTTATAGGCCTATATTGATTTGTGAAACGTATTAGATATAGGCCTCTAGGTTTCTACGGAAACATGCATAAACTTAAAAGCTGGGACTAAAATTATTTGTCATTTTATATTTTATAAATTTAGCTGAAAAACAACAATGCCATAGTTTAAAATTTTTAGTGTTTATTGTACGATTGTATAGGTTATAATTGTGTTATTTTTGGAGTTTTCGTTTTTCGTCCCCGATATCTAACATTGAAATTTACCAAATAATAAATGTATCTCGTTCAAAATATTGAGCGAGTTCTGGATCTCAGGGAGCTTGCATATATTAGGCATTCAGAAGTTAGAATATTGTGAATAGAGATTAATACGGTTTCGTAATTTTGGTATCTGCGCGGGTTTTCTGTAAGTGTTAATGTGTTATCTTATTCGTCCTTCACATTAACTTGTTTTACTTTTTCTTCATGGATTTGTAATTAGTAATTACTGTTTTGAAATATGTATTTTCCTCGATTCACCTTTGCTTTAATTATTTTTCCTTTGGTATCAACGTAAATGTAATCTGATCAGCGTCGGGTGGAAATACTGTGATTTTGTGATTATCTTTCGTTCCTTTCTTCACGTGTATGTCATGTTTCGGTATATGAAAGACTGTAAAAACTGATCACGTGAATGAGGTTATTGATAAACGGTTTTTATTATTAGTTCATCGATAAATGTTCATGGCACTCAAATCGTTTCTCCGTCCGTGAAAGCGGTCTTTACATGAGCTCCCTTTTTAGCGCACATTCAGCGTTACAAGTTGTCTTTGAGACTTCCATCTATAACCGTAGATTTAACATTGTGCTGCTTGTGGAAGTATCGACAAAGAAAAAGAAGTCGCTGGAGGTACTGTGTAGGCCAATTAACCGATTATTTATCATGCATATGTTTATCAGCTTTTTTGTGTGTTAAGAATACAAAACTGCAACAGCATGCACAAAGTTTTTAAATATTATCGCACTACATAGTTTTCTTTTGAGAGAACAGTAAGCTAAACAACATTAAGATTTATGTAGAGTTGGGAGATGCCAGCTTTGTTGTTAAGGTAAATTACATTTGAATTCATTTCGTATTATATTAGTCCACAACTGTTCAATTAAATACAAATATAAGCCCACTGATTTTTAATTAAATAAAAAGTTTGTTGAAGGAATGGAAACAGTTGTGAAAGAAAAGAGCTATTTTCTAAGCGAACGCGCACGTGCACGCACACACCCACCACACCACCGCACCACATCTAATTCACATACATTTATTTTTAACTAATGTAACATTAATTAAACATATATCTAAAGGTGAAAATTTATTACTTGTGAAAGCTTAAATACCTTTAAATTGAAAGTTAATTGTTTAATAATAGACGTACAAGTACAAATTAATTTTGAAATGTAATTACTTTTGTACCAAATTTTGAATATTTAAAGTAAAAATTTAGTAGTAAACATTTAACTTTTTATGTGTAAACCAACAATAAACCAAGTTAATGTAATACGTCTTGTTCATAATATAAAACAGCCATTTGACATTACACGTGATAGTAATACAATAAACAGTTTTAAATTTAACACAGTAGAACTTCGAGATTAATACTGCAGGGGAATACAGAGTTCCTATGCGTAAAGTACGTCGCCTATTTTTTACGTTCATGTGACAAAAACTGTATCAGCACCTACCGGTCGCGCTGCGTTCAGCTGTTTATCCCAGTCACATGATATAGTATGTAGGCCTAAATGCACTTAGCAAGTGTTCAAGATACGCACTTCCGCTTACAAGATAAACAATAAATTCGGTGCATTTATACACCAGTAATATAATTGCACTAACAGTATATAGTGTACTAAGAATACGTATATTTAATACACAAGCATTTTATGATTTAATGTAATTCTTTAGTTACCCTTCTTCTTCTATTTCTTTTATGAATTTGCTAACTGCTATAATTTTTATTGTTCGACTAAGCTTTTCGTCATCACTGACATCCTCCTCCTCCTCCTCCTCCTCCTCCTTCTTCTTCTTCTTCTTCTTCTTCTTCTTCTTCTTCTTCTTCTTCTTCTTCTTCTTCTTCTTCTTCTTCTTCTTCTTCTTCTTCTGCTTCTTCTTCTTCTTCTTCTTCTTCTTCTTCTTCTTAAGTGCTACAGCCCTATGTGAACCTTGGTTTCCTCCACTTTTCATCTCCACTCACTTCTTGGTACTAGACAACTCCAATTTTTATTCCCATCCTTCCCCATCTGTTTCCATTTCCTGCAGCCATTGTCTTCTGACCCACCTCACGTTGTTGTTGTTGTTGTCGTTGTTGTTGTCGTCGTCGTCGTCGTCGTTCTTCTTCTTCTTCTTCTTCTTCTTCTTCTTCTTCTTCTTCTTCTTCTTCTTCTTCTTCTTCTTCTCCTTCTTCTTCTTCTTCTTCTTCTTCTTCTTCTTCTTCCTTCTTCTTCTTCTTCTTCTTCTTCTTCTTCTTCTTCTTCTTCTTCTTCGGGTCTAAACTTACAGCCTGTTTCGTCTTCAGTGATGCCACATCTTCTGGGCCTACCTACATCTCTTCTTACTTGGGGTCTATACTTGATTACCTGTTACATTAGACAGTCATCGCTCATCCTCTCTGTATGCTGTTTCCATTGCAGTAACCTCTGTATGATCCTACCGTCCTTCATTCCTATTTTGATCGCAAGGGAACATGTTTCACACGTCTCAAGAACTTCACTTTAACGGCTCATATTCGCAGAGTGTCTTGTTTCCGCAACGCCCACGTCTCGCATCCATAGGTGTCATTACCTTATAAAATTTCATCTTTGTCTCTCTTGTATTAATTAGTATCACCTATTAACTAATTAGTACCGAATATATAAAAATGTAGAGACGTCATTAGCTTATTTGTATTATTACATAAATACGTGTAATTTTGTCTACATTCATAGATCCTTATAGAACTGTGAATAAATGATAAAAATACGTACGTTTCTCGACTTTATTTGCATAATATATTTTGTTGTATTTTATTCTTTGATATGGAAAGTCTTTGATATTTCCGTATTTATATTTATCAAATCTTTGATATTCCAGCTGATCGGGCTAAAACAGTAACTCGTAAGAAACAGCAGGAAACGCGATAGGCCTATATTTTCGACGTTGTCGACTGGGGTTATTGTGACTGTATTCTGCTTCTTCAAGTTTCTTCCTCTACGTTCCGATACCTTGCGCTGATGGTTTCCTGTGCTAAAGGAGCATGTGTTATCAGATCAGGTATCGAAAGGTATACAAACATGAATGAGGACACAGTCACAGACCGGGTAGCAGAGAATACGCAGATACGTCCAACGGGTTTCGTAATGCGTGCGTGCGTGCGTGCGTGCGTGTGTGTGTGTGTGTGTGTGTGTGTAGCAGTTTTTCCAATTTAACTGCCATGTCGAAATGTGGAGCAGTGGACAAAAAGCTGACGTGTCAAATCCGGAAGAAACTTACAAGAATAAGAACCATGTGCTTACAAGAAGTGCGCGCGCGCGTGTGTGCCTATTTATAAAATTTGTGGGTGAGGTGTATAATAAATTGAATGTTAAATATGACAATAGCATATAAAATTTTTATGTAGTTTATCCGATTGTATTTTTTCAACTGTACAATACCGTAACGTAATGTCCAATGTTCGTCGTGAACTTTAGCAGAAATTGTTTTTCGACAATTTTCCTGTACACCTACAATTGAAATTCAACGCGCCGTAAATGTTTGTTAATGCAGAGAACTAATTGTTTCATCAGTCACAAGTGATGCTAACATTGGATAAACAAATTTTCATTAATGTTCTAGTTTATGTACGTATGTTATTAACTGTTATTTAGTACAAGTTGTATGTCATTAAGTGTCATCTAGAGAGTCTCGTTAGAGTTTCGTTATGACAGCGCTACAAAACAATGTCGTTCTCAACACTAACAATGTAACGATCTCTACACGTTACGAAAATCTCTAATTTGCCGGTATTGCATGAAAAAAATTTCACGTTTGTTTTATTCGATCTTCGAACTGAATCCAGGGCCTTGTGATATAGTGGGTTCACAATGCGTTTGAAATACCGTAAGGTTCCGTAGTACACATAAGCCACTCCTCTAATCTGTTATGACGAAGAAAACGGAAAGTCAGTCCACCAGGTATCGCTGCCAGAACATGACACGCACGTGTGAAACGGCATTCAGCATTGGCAATGACCCCTTGAGCTGGCCTCAAATATCGTTGTTTGGACGTGGTTATTGCATTTCTAAAAACGAACGTATCTTGACAAAAAAAAAACATTCAAATTACTTTAATAGTAGTTTGTACTTTATAAACTGTTCATGATTAACACAAAGATAGTGTTCACTGCTGGTTCTGTTTGGTATGTTTTGTTATCCGCCACTAATTGCCTTGTATTTCAGCAAAACGGGTACTCACTTCAGATATGTTGTGTGCGTTGAATAAAGTAATTAATAGGATTCAGACTGTTAGTTTAACAAGCAAATTGTACAAATATTGATAATGGAAACGTAACGCCAGTTTTAAAATAGTTGTGTAATTTTATTGCACGTTGAAATCTCAAGTTTTTCGAGTTTGTTTGTCTTCACAGTTTTCTTGTCACAACTCTGCGTTGTACTATAGCAAGTAGCTAAATCTGTATTTGTGAGGGAACTGTAAAATAGATGATTTTCTATTTTACAGAAATAATAATAATTCTTGCAGATTTTTATTATTTTTTTTGTAAGTTACAGTCGTTTAGACTTACAGTCGGCAAATCCAGTGTAGCTGCAGCTGTAGCCAGTGTAAATCCAGTGTAGCTGATAATCTAACGTTTGGCCGGTTAAAATTTGTGATTATATTGCCCTTTGTCAAAACACAGTTAGGCCTACACATATTGGGTATCTGGGTATTGCATTTATAAATACATCTATTACTATTTCTAAAACTTAAGTTATATTTACAAATGCTGTTGTTTTCATACCATAAAAACAAGACCTGCCGACAAAAGATGATGAGAATAACGTGCAATGTAACGTACATAACTGCTAAAAGTTGACCTTGAGTGAAAGTAAGATGTACCGTAGCAAACATGTTCGCACTTGTCGGGGCGCGAGTGTGGCATTCCATTACTCACACTCGAGTTACTATCGAGAATACTCTTCATCCTCAGACTACCTTTGGTCCAGGCCCCTTACCTTCTGTCTGTACAGAGGCCCCCGGATACCTAGCCGCTCTAATCTATCTAGGTTTTGTATTAACGCTTGTGACGCTTAACCTTGGAGTCACGGTCTTTCATCTTGGGTTGCCACCTGCTAAAATGAACTCGTAGGACATCGGTTTAAAAAAAACAGGACGGTGCCAGACCTGTGTGTGTGTGTGTGTGTGTGTGTGTGTGTGTGTGTGTGTGTGTGTGTGTGTGTGTGTGTGTGTGTGTGTGTGTGTGTGTGTGTGTGTGTGTGTGTGTGTGTGTGTGTGTGTGTGTGTGTGTGTGTGTGTGAAACAAAACAAAACAAAACAAAAAATCCACCACACGTTGTCTCGTTAGCATGTCGTTTAATAATAAGATTACTATAATTAGAAAAAAATAAGAGATTTTCAAATGACCTGTCCTTTTGAGAGCCGCGATTTTATTAATATAAAAACATTTAATATTCATTAATAATAAAAAATTTACAGGCATTGCACAGAGAAGGGCATTGAAAATGCTTCAATAAATCTAATATATATATATATATATATATATATATATATATATATATATATTTATATTCATTAACCAATCAATGAATTCATTCCTCATTCACCAATCAATGAATTCATTCTTCATTTACCAATGTACAGATTATAAGTTAAATGTAGTCGCATTCATAAGCGAAGTTTTATATGTGTACTACGTTATTGACAACAAAGAAGTGTAGTTTCTATGGAAACTCACCGGTTCCCATTTTCGATCAGGCACCAGCGATCGGCCGCAAATGTGCGACACGTCCTTATAAACATTTTCAATGTTAACATGTACACATATACAAAACGCTTCTGTTACTTATTATAAATTGGTATCTCGTTGTAACGATAACAATATTTTAATTACACAGGAAATAGTTATTAAAAAATTAAACAACTGGAAAAAGTAAATGAAAAATTGGAATTTCATAATCGCGTTCTGGTTTTCCTTGTATAAAGCGACAATACTTTCCCTGTCAATACAGTCAATACTTTTGTGTGTCCACTCGTAAGATCTTTCTCGCTTTCCAGTTTCCCAACCAAGTTGTCCTTTTCTGAATGAGGATAGTATATTTGTTTCTAAATCATCTGTAGACTATTTAAACGTTAAAGGTGAAAGAAACTAACTAATTTAATTTGAACGGAAAATCATAACGTAAAACTACTATAAAGTTTTGTTAACTCGCTAACTTATGTTACTGATGACAAACCGAGGCATCAGCGTTACTGACTGCTTTTTAAAAATTTGTTAAATCCCGGACTTGGAGAACAAAAATCCCCCTCCCGGACGTTCCCTCGCATGGATAATAATAGGCTGTACGGGGACCGATGGCAACCCCATTTAACTGGCGGCTAGGATTTTATAATAATTGCTAGTTACTGAAAAATTAATCATTTTGTTGACTGTAATTCAAAGGAGCATTTCCGATAATGTGACCGAGGTGAAAATCGTCCGAAGTACAAATACACATCTGGTTTTTAATATTTATCAGTATGAAATTGTTTGCCTGAACAGTAGCAAATATTTATACAGTCACCACTCTTTATATAGAGAAATTTACACAGTAATTTTATACCGTCACAGAAACATTTGTAGTACAACAGATTAACAACCTTATCTTAATGAAATGAGAGATAAGATGTTTTTATTTATCGAATGAAGAAACACGCTCCACAAATATTGTCAACAGAAAAATGTTATATGGTGTGCTTATATGAGGTGTGTCCACGTATTGAAATGTTAGTTTCTATTGTGTATATATCCTACTATGAAGTGTTCGGTTCCCATAGTGTCACTTTTAGTCTGTATCGTGTTAAACATATAGCCTGCGTGTTTCCATCATGATTTTCTCATACTTTAACAAACTTAAGGAGGTTTAAATTTTTGAAAAAATATTAAATAAGCTGAATATTGTATACAAAGGTGCGGAGCGTGTTGTTGCTGTTAGCTCAGCCAAACAGCGGGGTACACGTGCATCGTGTTGTTTACGGATCCGCGCATTGTTTTGCGTTGTGTTTGTGAGAATACAACATGGCGGGCGGGAAACATCACGTGTGTACTAGATTGTATGTCGGTCGCCAGCAGTGTAATTCCTACCACTGCCCGTGCGCCCGTGCGCGCCACTCTCGTGTTCGGAATATTGAATCACACCTGGCGGGCGCTGGCATTTTACCATGACGCATTGTAGTGACCGAACTTCTCCGAAGAAACGTGTTTTATTTAAATACGGTACATAACCATGTGTTTCTTTATTTATGATATTTTATAGTAATAAAACATATTCGGATTTTTAACAATATAATAAATTCCAGCTACTTAATGTGCAGCGAATCCACAGTCTTCGATGTTTAATTTTGTTAACTGATAATAAAATCATTTTACAATCAGAAAGCTTCCGAGAACTTTAAATTTTGTAGACAATGTTATTTTGTCTTAACATTCGTCTTTGAAGAACCAAAGTTTTAATACGTTTTCGGTTAGACAGCGGCTGACATATTTCAGGCAATTAGAGTTTGTCGATTAAATTCAAAATCATAAATCTGTTTTATCAGTCGGACGAAAAAACGAAGACCTTGTCGATTAAATTAAAAATCATAAATCTGTTTTATCAGTCGGACGAAAAAACGAAGACCTATTTGTCCGCATGTTAAGATATATTACCGTGTGATACTTCCAAAAGAATAAGTGGTTAGTACGTAATTTATTAGTTTCCTTTTGCCCAGTGGCTCATTTGTCACTTATTAAGAGATTCACATTCTCAACAATAGCTTGTGTGTATTTAAAAAATTGTTATTTAAAATAGGAAACAGTATCAATTTCGCATAATTAACGACAGATACAGACAAATAATGTTTAATTAATTAATTTAAGTCCTTAAATTCCTAGGTGGAACATTTCTCGACGAAATTTCTCCAGCATGCTCTGTCCATTGCCAGGTCCTTCACCTCCCTCCATGTCTTTTTGACACCAGCCAGCTCTCTTTCCATATTCCTCTTCCAGGTGTTCCTCGATTTTCCACGTCTGCGGCTACTTTGCGGATTCCAATTCAGTGCCTGTCTAGCGATATTTTCTGCTGGTCTTCTCAGGGTGTGACCGATCTACCTCCATTTTCTTCTCTTTATCTGTAGTTGGATGGTACTCTGACTTGTGGCCTTCCATAGATCTCTGTTCGAGATGGTCTTGGGCCACCACAAATAATGTTTAGAATATAAAATTTCTATACATTTAAATACCCATGAATTAAAAGTAAACTCTGTATTCAGATAAATTACAGTTTTACGCGTAAATAAAAAATTGCAAAACAAATATGACTTTAGGTTAGCAAACTCATTGCGCAATTGAATTAGATCGGTTTGCTGCTCCTGTAAATTATTTCAAATGCAAAGTTCGCATATCACATATCTAAACATATCGTGTTAACAAACAAATAAATGAAGACAGAGACACATAATTGGGAAAGTGATATTTTTTTATTCAGAAGACCTAAAAATTGATACTGAGACTGAAACCACAAGACCAAAATTCAAGAACTTAAAAATTTTGCTGTGATACAGTTGGACAAACACATCTCAGAACCACCAATATTCCCTCTGCATCCTACAACAGTTGTGTTGTGTTTAAGGAAGCTCATAAACAGACACTTTACTTGTGCTGTTAATAGCACAACATTTATTACTGTCGAAATCCTTACTGCAGTTTTGTTACAGTTGACGTAAAATCAGTTGTCCGACTAAAATCCGAGTCTCGAATATTACAAATGAGTATTGGCAATTATCTCCATGTTATCGTTATAGTTCCTAGTAAAAGTAGATATACGTAAAAGCTCATTTAGTAGTTTTGGTCTGGAAACAACTGTAGAGGATAGTAGTACAAGTTTCATGTTTCACTGTGGTAAGAAATAGAACACACAACACAGTGCAAACACATGCATGCACAGGACACTTGATGCAGGAAACAGTTTAACAACTGGGTCGTTTATCAATGCTGTCACAGATCGTATTTCCTCGTATACATTTGCATATCTTCTGCAATTTTATTGTGATTTAATATTCATATTGTACCTACCGTCTGTTTTATAAGTTTCATAGAAGGATTAATCAGTCTGTGTTTCAAAGGATTATTTTGAAAACAAATAACACGGATAGTCATTGGCGTAGCCAAGAATTTTCCATGGGGAGTCACTGACTAAGATTTTTTTCTTGAGGGGTTACAGGCCAGGATTTTCCATGGTGGCGAGCTACTGATAAAAGCGGGACAGAGGTAGTGGTGGATGCTGTAGGGAATACGTCCCACTGTGTATGTTAGCCTATAGCCTATCACTGTCCCTAACGACCTACTACCTGCCTGAAGTTTGACCTCATTGGGACCTGCCCCGTGGGTTAGCTATAACCCCCTTGTTACGCTATTGATAGTTTAATATACTGTTTAGATTAAAAAAATAAATTACTAATCTCGACCCAGGTTTCAATGAAACATTCCTTTCAGGTTTCACCGATCTTCTCGTGGCAGTTCGAAAAGTTGAGAGCATCAGTAGATTAAAAGGCAGCTTATTGCATCAGTGGTGCAAAGTGGATACTGAAGAGCCCGTGTCACTTTTTTTCTTTAATGAATCACATTGCTTCTGTTTTTATTTATTCGTCCAGTTAGTCAATTCATCCTCCGTTCTCTTTTTCATAGTGTAACAGCATCTGACGAAGGCGTTTTCCACACTAAATAGCATGGATATTAATGGCCCGTGTTAAGGATCTTTGTAGCGCTATTGGCATAACAGGCATATATCGTTAAAGTATTTCTTTTCTATGTCTGCTGCATCCGTGTTTGGATCTTATATTCCAGTAACTTGTGGAATAACTCGTTGCTGTAGACAGACTCATCAACTTGGTATCTTCAAACTGGAACGTGTGAAGAAGAGCATTTTCACTATTCTTGTGCCGTACCGTTATCGAGGCTTGTTGTAGTTCACGATCTCTAACGTCTCAACGAATCTGAATTGCAAGTATATTTCGGAAATTGTCCGACACTTCAGTAAATATCAATCAGACTGTCTGTGTTGACCTCAGACTACTGAAAGCTGCCGTCTCGCTTTTATCACGTAAATGTTCGTCTCCGTACCTTTATTAGTCCGGGGATACTTTGGCTTTCGGGAGGTACTTGCTATCACGGCTTTGCGGTAAGCGTTTTAACAGCGAGAACGATTAAGACGACAGGGATGATTGATTTTGGCATGCGGCAGATTTTAGTTGTAAATAATAAAAATCATCCATCAAACGTGAGCCCATCCCACTGTCGGCAGTGTTACATAATCCAATACGGATTGTCACAAATATTATCGAATATGTGCTATTCACGGTTCACAATTTTCTTCTGTAATAACTAGAAATGTCATTAAGTCACTAATATCAGCCATTGGGAGATAATTGCTTAATATCACTCTCACTCGCACTCTCTCGTATATAGTCATTGTACACCGCAACGGATACAGATATTGTGTGCAATACCTCTGGGATACATTACACTACCGATTTGAATGGATTGAACGGCTTGTGCGAGCGAGAAGACAGGCGAGTTGTCATCGGCGATTGGCACAGTGGCCCAAGCTTCCGTCATAGGGACTGGAATCGATTGATCTTGGTGGCTAAGGTGTGGCCTGATACCATCTGTGTAGTACAATTATTATAATTCAATAAATCCGATCGTTAGTGTTTATCTAGGACGTGCCCAAAATTTCAAAAGATTGATATTGACTGAGACCCAGGACAAGCTGGTGCATTAGAAACTAAGAACACTTCAGTTAACTTGATTGTGAGCTTAGGTCGGTGCCGTAGTCCTTTGGTCCGTAAGGAGCCATAAGTTACTTTTTTTAGGTTTCCGCCAAATACTCCTGTAATGACCAAAAATTTTAATTTTTAAATTTTGATCAAGAAGTACGTTACATCAGTCAAGTCACCCCAACCCGGGCCAGAAGCAATAAATAAAGAGGCAACTTAACGAAGTGTCAACTGGACGCTTGCCAAGAACAATAAGAAAATGCCTGACACAACACTACAATGGGAAGTAAGGATCGCCTGTGACAGACTCGACTCAACTGAGATTTACAGCCCACAACAAACTAAACAAAAGCTGCTGTACGGTGGCCCAGATACGGAGAAATTGTAGCGAACACACGCTGTAAGGTTAATTTGGAGCGTGCCAGCAATAAGAAAAGGAATACTCACACAAAGGGTTTAGGAGAGTCTCACCCCGTATGAGAACAAAACAGTGTATATCTAGTGAATAGGACCAGGATGTGCGCACAGCGTGAAGACATCTTACTGGTGACAACTAGTATTTATGACGAGGGACAGGAGTGGCATCTTGGAAATGACGACACGCAGGGTGCTGCTAATTGACGAAAAAGGGTCATGGGAAGTCAAACAATAACGAAATGCGACGTATTGTTCGCGTGAGAACAACTGCAGACCTCCAGAGCATACTTAGACAAAAGCTTGATAGACAGGCGCGGAATTGCTCTACATTCTAGGAAATGGTACGGAGCCCTTTCGTCGTGTACTTGAGGGGATGCCCGATAACCAACCAGAGCCCAGCATCTTCCTAGGACGCAGGTGGAGAGGACTGTCGTCATGATAGCACGCGAACAACGAATCAGAGGTCGAGAACCATAGTTCTACATAAGGGTAGGAGTTCATCTGACCTATCATGGTTGACCAAAGGCGTGTTTGCCAGGACATTGCATTGTGGTAAATGAAGCTTAATAAAAACTGTTTACAGGGCACGCGGAGCCTCAGTCTTCATAAAAATTTCAATCTTATTCTATTTCTCAGTCTCAGTATAATTCTCAGTCTTAATACATTTTCAGTTAATATACATATATCAGTTTTACTCTGAAAATCAGTTACGCAGTGCCTTAATCAGTTAACACAGCATTTTCAGTTATTGACAAGTTATTCAGTCATAGTGTATCCGCAGTGACTCAATCATGCAGTATACTTCAGTGGTTAAAAACTTTCAGTTACTCAGTTTTACTCAGCTACCGCTTGTTAAGAACTAAGTTAATTATTCGCAGTTTTCATTTAATAACAGACTCACAGAACATTACGCCAATGTTTTACCGAGTTACCGAAATGTATCGTTGCACAGTGTGAAGTGTTACAAATACCGAATGACAATCAGAATGATCAATATTGCACACCACTATATAAAAAATATTCCGATTAGCGCTTTCAAGCTTCACAGCTCATCGTCAGATCAGGAATAGACTGAAAATATGTAATACCCAACCCTTCACCCCTCTCCGCCACTCTGCTCACCCACAACAAACTAAAAATTAATGACCCTTCCCCACCCCCTAAACTCTGTCTCACCCTCTGTACAGTTACATATATTTCTAATAAATTCCTTGTGTTTCAGTGTGTGTGTGTGTGTGTGCGTGTGCGCGCGCGCGTGCGTGCGCATCCTTTTAAACTACCCTCTTCCTCTCCACACACGTGGGTCAGTCACACACCCTTATTTTAAAACAACCAATTAGTACTATGAAATATAATTCTTAATCTTATCTATCTGCCCTCTCTCATTTACTTCTTAATCATGTTATAAAATATTTCTTCATTATCAAATTTAATTTTAATATTAATTAAATTGTCTAACCCTTTTTCTCTTTCTTTCAATATTTCTAACTCCTCTCTAAGCTTCCTTTCAACTGTTATTTACTACTTTTACAATTTCGTATTCTTCCAAAGAATTAACAAACTTGTGGTTGTCTTCTATGAAATGTCTTGCATATAACGAATTAGTTGTTCTATTACCTTCTCCACGTTTGTGGTCAGACAACCTGCATGCGAATTTTCGTCCTGTCTCCCCTAGGTACACTTTGTTGCAGTCTTTACATTTTAATTTATAAATTCCGCTTTTCTGTAATATTGGAATTTTTTCTATATTCTTATTCCTTATCTTATCAAATACCGTTTCACATTTTTTAATAGCTATATCTACTCCATATTTATTAAAACATTTTATAATTTTTCTAGTATGTGAACCTATGTATGTCAATGACCCTGCATAATTCTTTTGTTCTGGTTCTATTTTAGCTTTTTGTATGTTGACCCTTTTCATAACCTTATCCACTATGTTGGTGCTATAATTATTATTCCTTACAATTCCCTTTATCGTTTTTAACTCCCTGTCTTTTGATTCGGTCTCTTTTAAACACTTCTGAGCTCTGTAACAAAAGGAATTGATTGCCGCCATTTTATATCTGTATGGGTGGTACGACTCTCTTGGTATAATTATATCAGAATACGACTCTTTCCTAAATATCCCAAACTGTAGTTTCTCATTATCTTTAATTTCTATGTTTAAATCTAAGTAATTTATTTGCTTACCTCCTATCTCTTCCTTAAATTGTAAGTGTTTATCCTTATTATTTACCTCCTTTATAAACTCATGCACTTCTTCTATGCTTCCTTCCCAAACTACTAATACATCATCAACGTATCTAGACCATAATTTTATATTGTCTTTATACTTAGTGGAAGTTATTAATTGCTTTTCAAAATCATTCATGTATATTTCAGCAAGAATAGGGGATAATGAAGACCCCATAGGTAAACCTTTTTTCTGTATATAAAACTTGTTATTAAACCTAAAATAGTTCTGATTTACACATTCTTTAATTACTTTCATCAACTGCTTTTTATACCTGTATTCTCCCATATTATTATCGTTTATTAACTTAATAACTTTATTTACTGTGATATTAGTAAACATGTCCTTAACATCCAGTGATATCAATTTTGTATTTACATTAATGCTAATATTTTCTAATTTTTCTATCAATTTTATATTATTCTCTATGTTGTATTTTGTCCCAAATTCATATTTCTATTTCAGTACTCTGCTAACTTCCTTTGATAATTTATAAATAGGTGCATTAATAAAAGAAACAATCGGTCTAATTGGTTTTCCTTCATTATGTATCTTAACCTGACTTTTAAAAGTTGGTGCTGTTGGATTACTTTCCAATAAATACTTTTTCTTTTTTTCTTCTATAAATGTTATCTGTTTCATCATTTGTTTTATCCTTGACTGGTATTTACTTGTATAATCATACTTTATTTCCTCGTATGGTCCTTCCCTTATAAATTCTTCCGTTTTCTTTATGTATTCTTCCTTTCTCATTAGTACCATTGTATTTCCTTTATCCGCCTTCATAACTATAATATCATTCTTCTTTATTTTATTCTTTAGTTTAGTTACAGTTGCTTTGATTTTTTGTTAATTCTTTGAATTATACAAACTTTTCTTAAATATTTTATCTACTACATTCCCTACTTCCCACCTTATTCTTTTTTTATCATTTTCATTTCCTAGTTTTTGTATTATGCTTTCGCATTCAATAATCGTTTTTTCTTGATTTAATTCTGGTGGCGGTGCGTATTTTAAGCCTTTCGCTAACATTTCTTTTTCTTCCGTATTGAAATTTACCTCTGTAAGGTTTATTACTCTTTTTTCATAGTTATTCTTAGAGAGGTGTTCCTTTTTTACTTCGTTCTTTCTTATTAATTTACTTAACTTATCTACCATTTTTTTATTTTTATTTTCCAATTTCTTTTCTATGTACCCCAAACCAAAATTATATAATATTTCTTCTAACTCTACATACGAGTATATTCTTAATAATTCTATGTGTCTGTCATATAATTCCCTATTATATCTATTGATTAAGCCGCAGAGTGACCTTATTTCCAGTTTTATCCACAACTTCTCGCTTTGTTCTTTTACTTTTTTGGCTACACTGTTCTTATTTTTAATTTTAACTTGAGCGTACTTTGGGATGACATTATTATCCAGACATTGTTTATTAAACCATATTTTACTTAAAACCCTCTTCAATTTAACTTTTAACTTAAGATATTTAAAAACTTTACTTACCTTATTGTTGTCGTTTATTACCTCATTGTTGTTGTCCATTACCTGTAGTCGATTGCACATCTTAACAGACGTTTAATGAAGAAATTTGTGTTAGTGGTTGAAATCACAATCAGAACGATCAATATTGCACACCACTATATAAAAATTATTCCGATTAGCGCTTTCAAGCTTCACAGCTCATCGTCAGATCAGGAATAGACTGAAAATATGTAATACCCAACCCTTCACCCCTCTCCGCCACTCTGCTCACCCACAACAAACTAAAAGTTAATGACCCTTCCCCACCCCCTAAACTCTGTCTCACTCTCTGTACAGTTACATATATTTCTAGTAAATTCCTTGTGTTTCAGTGTGTGTGTGTGTGTGTGTGTGTGTGTGTGTGTGTGTGTGTGTGTGTGTGTGTGTGTGTGTGTGTGTGTGTGTGTGTGTGTGCATCCTTTTAAACTACCCTCTTCCTCTCCACACACGTGGGTCAGTCACACACCCTTATTTTAAAACAACCAATTAGTACTATGAAATATAATTCTTAATCTTATCTATCTGCCCTCTCTCATTTACTTCTTAATCATGTTTTAAAATATTTCTTCATTATCAAATTTAATTTTAATATTAATTAAATTGTCTAACCCTTTTTCTCTTTCTTTCAATATTTCTAACTCCTCTCTAAGCTTCCTTTCAACTGTGTTATTTACTACTTTTACAATTTCGTATTCTTCCAAAGGATTAACAAACTTGTGGTTGTCTTCTATGAAATGTCTTGCATATAACGAATTGGTTGTTCTATTACCTTCTCCACGTTTGTGGTCAGACAACCTGCATGCGAATTTTCGTCCTGTCTCCCCTAGGTACACTTTGTTGCAGTTTTTATATTTTAATTTATAAATTCCGCTTTTCTGTAATACTGGAATTTTTTCTATATTCTTATTCCTTATCTTATCAAATACCGTTTCACATTTTTTAATAGCTATATCTACTCCATATTTATTAAAACATTTTATAATTTTTCTAGTATGTGAACCTATGTATGTCAATGACCCTGCATAATTCTTTTGTTCTGGTTCTATTTTAGCTTTTTGTATGTTGACCCTTTTCATAACTTTATCCACTATGTTGGTGCTATAATTATTATTCCTTACAATTCCCTTTATCGTTTTTAACTCCCTATCTTTTGATTCGGTCTCTTTTAAACACTTCTGAGCTCTGTAACAAAAGGAATTGATTGCCGCCATTTTATATCTGTATGGGTGGTACGACTCTCTTGGTATAATTATATCAGAATACGACTCTTTCCTAAATATCCCAAACTGTAGTTTCTCATTATCTTTAATTTCTATGTTTAAATCTAAGTAATTTATTTGCTTACCTCCTATCTCTTCCTTAAATTGTAAGTTTTTATCCTTATTATTTACCTCCTTTATAAACTCATGCACTTCTTCTATGCTTCCTTCCCAAACTACTAATACATCATCAACGTATCTAGACCATAATTTTATATTGTCTTTATACTTAGTGGAAGTTATTAATTGCTTTTCAAAATCATTCATGTATATTTCAGCAAGAATAGGGGATAATGAAGACCCCATAGGTAAACCTTTTTTCTGTATATAAAACTTGTTATTAAACCTAAAATAGTTCTGATTTACACATTCTTTAATTACTTTCATCAACTGCTTTTTATACCTGTATTCTCCCATATTATTATCGTTTATTAACTTAATAACTTTATTTACTGTGATATTAGTAAACATGTCCTTAACATCCAGTGATATCAATTTTGTATTTACATTAATGCTAATATTTTCTAATTTTTCTATCAATTTTATATTATTCTCTATGTTGTATTTTGTCCCAAATTCATATTTCTATTTCAGTACTCTGCTAACTTCCTTTGATAATTTATAAATAGGTGCATTAATAAAAGAAACAATCGGTCTAATTGGTTTTCCTTCTTTATGTATCTTAACCTGACTTTTAAAAGTTGGTGCTGTTGGATTACTTTCCAATAAATACTTTTTCTTTTTTTCTTCTATAAATGTTATCTGTTTCATCATTTGTTTTATCCTTGACTGGTATTTACTTGTATAATCATACTTTATTTCCTCGTATGGTCCTTCCCTTATAAATTCTTCCGTTTTCTTTATGTATTCTTCCTTTCTCATTAGTACCATTGTATTTCCTTTATCCGCCTTCATAACTATAATATCATTCTTCTTTATTTTATTCTTTAGTTTAGTTACAGTTGCTTTGATTTTTTGTTAATTCTTTGAATTATACAAACTTTTCTTAAATATTTTATCTACTACATTCCCTACTTCCCACCTTATTCTTTTTTTATCATTTTCATTTCCTAGTTTTTGTATTATGCTTTCGCATTCAATAATCGTTTTTTCTTGATTTAATTCTGGTGGCGGTGCGTATTTTAAGCCTTTCGCTAACATTTCTTTTTCTTCCGTATTGAAATTTACCTCTGTAAGGTTTATTACTCTTTTTTCATAGTTATTCTTAGAGAGGTGTTCCTTTTTTACTTCGTTCTTTCTTATTAATTTACTTAACTTATCTACCATTTTTTTATTTTTCTTTTCCAATTTCTTTTTCTATGTACCCCAAACCAAAATTATATAATATTTCTTCTAACTCTACATACGAGTATATTCTTAATAATTCTATGTGTCTGTCATATAATTCCCTATTATATCTATTGATTAAGCCGTAGAGTGACCTTATTTCCAGTTTTATCCACAACTTCTCGCTTTGTTCTTTTACTTTTTTGGCTACACTGTTCTTATTTTTAATTTTAACTTGAGCGTACTTTGGGATGACATTATTATCCAGACATTGTTTATTAAACCATATTTTACTTAAAACCCTCTTCAATTTAACTTTTAACTTAAGATATTTAAAAACTTTACTTACCTTATTGTTGTCGTTTATTACCTCATTGTTGTTGTCCATTACCTGTAGTCGATTGCACATCTTAACAGACGTTTAATGAAGAAATTTGTGTTAGTGGTTGAAATCACAATCAGAACGATCAATATTGCACACCACTATATAAAAATTATTCCGATTAGCGCTTTCAAGCTTCACAGCTCATCGTCAGATCAGGAATAGACTGAAAATATGTAATACCCAACCCTTCACCCCTCTCCACCACTCTGCTCACCCACAACAAACTAAAAATTAATGACCCTTCCCCACCCCCTAAACTCTGTCTCACCCTCTGTACAGTTACATATATTTCTAGTAAATTCCTTGTGTTTCAGTGTGTGTGTGTGAGTGTGTGTGTGTGTGTGTGCGTGTGCGCGCGCGCGCATCCTTTTAAACTACCCTCTTCCTCTCCACACACGTGGGTCAGTCACACACCCTTATTTTAAAACAACCAATTAGTACTATGAAATATAATTTTTAATCTTATCTATCTGCCCTCTCTCATTTACTTCTTAATCATGTTATAAAATATTTCTTCATTATCAAATTTAATTTTAATATTAATTAAAATTGAAGAGAGTTTTAAGTAAAATATGGTTTAATAAACAATGTCTGGATAATAATGTCATCCCAAAGTACGCTCAAGTTAAAATTAAAAATAAGAACAGTGTAGCCAAAAAAGTAAAAGAACAAAGCGAGAAGTTGTGGATAAAACTGGAAATAAGTTCACTCTACGGCTTAATCAATAGATATAATAGGTAATTATATGACAGACACATAGAATTATTAAGAATATACTCGTATGTAGAGTTAGAAGAAATATTATATAATTTTGGTTTGGGGTACATAGAAAAGAAATTGGAAAATAAAAATAAAAAAATGGTAGATAAGTTAAGTAAATTAATAAGAAAGAACGAAGTAAAAAAGGAACACCTCTCTAAGAATAACTATGAAAAAAGAGTAATAAACCTTACAGAGGTAAATTTCAATACGGAAGAAAAAGAAATGTTAGCGAAAGGCTTAAAATACGCACCGCCACCAGAATTAAATCAAGAAAAAACGATTATTGAATGCAAAAGCATAATACAAAAACTAGGAAATGAAAATGATAAAAAAAGAATAAGGTGGGAAGTAGGGAATGTAGTAGATAAAATATTTAAGAAAAGTTTGTATAATTCAAAGAATGAACAAAAAATCAAAGCAACTGTAACTAAACTAAAGAATAAAATAAAGAAGAATGATATTATAGTTATGAAGGCGGATAAAGGAAATACAATGGTACTAATGAGAAAGGAAGAATACATAAAGAAAACGGAAGAATTTATAAGGGAAGGACCATACGAGGAAATAAAGTATGATTATACAAGTAAATACCAGTCAAGGATAAAACAAATGATGAAACAGATAACATTTATAGAAGAAAAAAAGAAAAAGTATTTATTGGAAAGTAATCCAACAGCACCAACTTTTAAAAGTCAGGTTAAGATACATAAAGAAGGAAAACCAATTAGACCGATTGTTTATTTTATTAATGCACCTATTTATAAATTATCAAAGGAAGTTAGCAGAGTACTGAAAGAGAAATATGAATTTGGGACAAAATACAACATAGAGAATAATATAAAATTGATAGAAAAATTAGAAAATATTAGCATTAATGTAAATACAAAATTGATATCACTGGATGTTAAGGACATGTTTACTAATATCACAGTAAATAAAGTTATTAAGTTAATAAACGATAATAATATGGGAGAATACAGGTATAAAAAGCAGTTGATGAAAGTAATTAAAGAATGTGTAAATCAGAACTATTTTAGGTTTAATAACAAGTTTTATATACAGAAAAAAGGTTTACCTATGGGGTCTTCATTATCCCCTATTCTTGCTGAAATATACATGAATGATTTTGAAAAGCAATTAATAACTTCCACTAAGTATAAAGACAATATAAAATTATGGTCTAGATACGTTGATGATGTATTAGTAGTTTGGGAAGGAAGCATAGAAGAAGTGCATGAGTTTATAAAGGAGGTAAATAATAAGGATAAAAACTTACAATTTAAGGAAGAGATAGGAGGTAAGCAAATAAATTACTTAGATTTAAACATAGAAATTAAAAATAATGAGAAACTACAGTTTGGGATATTTAGGAAAGAGTCGTATTCTGATATAATTATACCAAGAGAGTCGTACCACCCATACAGATATAAAATGGCGGCAATCAATTCCTTTTGTTACAGAGCTCAGAAGTGTTTAAAAGAGACCGAATCAAAAGATAGGGAGTTAAAAACGATAAAGGGAATTGTAAGGAATAATAATTATAGCACCAACATAGTGGATAAGGTTATGAAAAGGGTCAACATACAAAAAGCTAAAATAGAACCAGAACAAAAGAATTATGCAGGGTCATTGACATACATAGGTTCACATACTAGAAAAATTATAAAATGTTTTAATAAATATGGAGTAGATATAGCTATTAAAAAATGTGAAACGGTATTTGATAAGATAAGGAATAAGAATATAGAAAAAATTCCAGTATTACAGAAAAGCGGAATTTATAAATTAAAATGTAAAGACTGCAACAAAGTGTACCTAGGGGAGACAGGACGAAAATTCGCATGCAGGTTGTCTGACCACAAACGTGGAGAAGGTAATAGAACAACCAATTCGTTATATGCAAGACATTTCATAGAAGACAACCACAAGTTTGTTAATCCTTTGGAAGAATACGAAATTGTAAAAGTAGTAAATAACACAGTTGAAAGGAAGCTTAGAGAGGAGTTAGAAATATTGAAAGAAAGAGAAAAAGGGTTAGACAATTTAATTAATATTAAAATTAAATTTGATAATGAAGAAATATTTTATAACATGATTAAGAAGTAAATGAGAGAGGGCAGATAGATAAGATTAAGAATTATATTTCATAGTACTAATTGGTTGTTTTAAAATAAGGGTGTGTGACTGACCCACGTGTGTGGAGAGGAAGAGGGTAGTTTAAAAGGATGCACACACACACACACACACACACACACACACACACACACACACACACTGAAACACAAGGAATTTACTAGAAATATATGCAACTGTACAGAGGGTGAGACAGAGTTTAGGGGGTGGGGAAGGGTCATTAATTTTTAGTTTGTTGTGGGTGAGCTGAGTGGTGGAGAGGGGTGAAGGGTTGGGTATTACATATTTTCAGTCTATTCCTGATCTGACGATGAGCTGTGAAGCTTGAAAGCGCTAATCGGAATAATTTTTATATAGTGGTGTGCAATATTGATCATTCTGATTGTGATTTCAACCACTAACACAAATTTCTTCATTAAATACCGAATGGAACAATACGTCACGTAACTAAAACAATACATTAACGTATATAGATACAAGAAGAAGTTTGACGATAGACAGTCATATATACACGATAATTAACAATGAACGCACTCATGCAACACATAGCTTTATAGACTCTCATATTAACGACCGAGATCAACGGAGGACACACACACCGCGAGTGAATCTTATCCGCGAGTGTTAAGTGATGATAAACATCGAAGCTACACAACCTTACGTATTTGGATCATCAGTGGAAAGGAGTTTCGCCGATGGAAATTTTGGATAATCCATTTCACAAGTAAATCTTTATGTTATTACTGTTATAATAACTCTACTGTCCTGACTCTTTTCAAAGAAATCACCCTTTGAGAATTTAGATTGATTACCATGGTAATTTTAAATAGCAATTCATGTGAGGCAAAATGAACGCATTAGTGTAAGATTAATATGTTGATTGTCTATGTTTATGTATGTTCATTGTGATATATATATGTCTGTGTATGTTTTCAGCGAACGACGTAATGAATTCATATTGTAATTCCATTCTTATATATATATATATATATATGTGTTTTCTTTTATGAATGTATTTACAGGACATAATTTATATCCATATATTGGAAGTTTCTTTATTTGAATAATGTTAAATAAATAAGTGTTTATTTACTAAGTATTCATGCGTTCATTATTGTCAATTTTACCTTGTAACAGACATTAACGTCAATTGAATGATTTGTAGTAAATTTTTATATCATTTTTTATACAACTATCAGAGTCTCATTGCAGTAATTATGCTAATCATTAATGAACATAGTCACTAGCATCAAAGTAATTGATATATCACGTAAATTCAATTAATTTGACATAAATTAACCTAATTGGATAATTACACAATTAAATTCCATAAATGAGCATAATTGCATATTATATAAATTGGCTCCCAAAGAACGTGGGGCACGACAAATATCAATTACACCCCCATTAAACTCCTAAGACCGTAGCGCATACGAAGTCACCAGCAACACATGAGTGTTGACAGTGATTTTACTTCCATATTCCTTAAGGAATGGAAGTATGGTGATGGCAAAAAAAATCGTGTTCGAGATTATTGCAGATTCTGATTCTACTACACTCAAAACATGAAAAAAAGTCGTTTTCCGAAAAGTGTCTGTGTGTCTGTAGATTTTTTTTCTATGGCAAACGATAACTGCCGCAAATTCAAACAGAATCAAATAATTTTTTGCATACAGCCCTGATTTGTAGAGGACTCGCGACCTATTGTTTTTGGTGAAGATCGGTTGAGGGAAAGGGGTAGTTTACCTGCAACGGTTTTTTTTTTATCAAGGGAAATTTTTTTTTTTTGCTAACGATAACAGCCGCAAATTCAAACAGAATCAAATAATGTTTCGCATACAGCCCTGAATTGTAGAGTTCTCAAGACCTATTGTTTTTGGTGAAGATCGGTTAAGGGAAAGGGGTAGTTTACCTGTAACGTTTTATGTTTTAACAAGGGTATTTCCTATGGCAAACGATAACAGCCGCAAATTCAAACAGAATCAAAAGATTATTTGCATACAGCCCTAAATAGTAGAGTTCTCAAGACCTATTGTTTTTTGTGAAGATCGGTTAAAGGAAAGGGGTAGTTTACCTACAACGCTTTTTTAACAAGGGTATTTTCTATGGCAAACGATAACAGCCGCAAATTCAAACAGAATCAAATAATGTTTCGCATACAACCCTGAATTGTAGAGTTCTCAAGACCTATTGTTTTTGGTGAAGATCGGTTAAGCGAAAGGGGTAGTTTACCTACAACGTTTTTTAACAAGGGTATTTTCTATGGAAAACGATAACAGCCGCAAATTCAAACAGAATCAAATAATTTTCTGCATACAGCCCTGATTTGTAGAGTACTCAAGACCTATTGTTTTTGGTGAAGATCGGTTGAGGGGAAGGGGTAGTTTACCTGCAACGTTTTTTATCAAGCGTATTTTCTATGGCAAACGATAACTGCCGCAAATTCAAACAGAATCAAATAATTTTTTGCATACGTCAGTGAATTGTAGAGGACTCAAGGCCTTTAGATTTTGGTGAAGATCAGTTAAGGGGAAGGGGTAGTTTACCTGCAACCTTTTACGTTTTAACAAGAGTAAAGTACTTGAAAATTCATTTAAACTTTTTCAAACAATGGTAATTGTTGAAAATAAAATAATTTTGTTGCCAGGCAATCTGAAAATTTCAGATTTTGTACCACAAAATCTGAAAAGATTATACGATAGTTTATGAAATGGTTAATAATACGTCAGTGGAAGGTGTAATGAGAAATTAGCAGAAATGGAAACCTGGGGAATGTTAACTGTTCTGTAGATACAATTTTGTCAGAATGTTTGGAAATGATCATCAACATTGAAGAAAAAGTAAGCATATTAAGAAACATATGTAAGTACTTATTATAAAAAAAATAATGTTTGTTTTTTGATAAAGTCATTTTGATTATAAAATATAAATATTTACAAGAAAAGAATTTTCAGTTTTCAAAATTTAAATATATTTTTATAAAACAATGGGTTCTTCATTGAGGTGGGGACCATGTCACTCACTCCATCTCAAGCCTCCTCTCCCATTTTGCAGAAAAAGAGGACCCTGTCAAGGCTGATACTTTGACGACAGTGACAGGGCTTTCCACCAAATTCAGCAGAGTGACAGGTAGGCCCAACTCTGATTGGCTCCTCAGATTTCCCCAGCGTTAGTAGGTTCTATGAAAATATTTTATTTCAAAAATGATTTTAAATATAAATCTTAGATATGTTTTATAAATCTCATGTTTTATGTTTTAACATGGGTAATTTTTTATATGACGAACCATAACTGCCGTAAATTCAAACAGAATCAAATAATTTTTTACATATGTGCCTGAGCTATAGAGAACTCAATGTCTGTTGATTTTGGTGAAGATCGGTTACGGGGAAAGGGCAGTTTACCTGAAACATTTTTTGTTGTAACATGAGTAAAGTACTTAATTTTGATAAAGTATCCTGATAAGATCTTAATAATCCACTGTAGAAACGTAGATGAAATATCTATAAATGAAGAGGCTAGTTGAACGGGCTGGGGGTAATTTTCTATAAATCAAAATTATAGTTGAAGGGGGAGGGGATAATATTTTTTATATGTGTACTACGTTATTGGCAAGAAAGAAGTATTTTTTTGCTAAAATTCCTTCCCTGGCTGTTTGGCTGAAAATGATTTTAAATATAAATCTTAGAATATGGAAGTCATGTATACCGATATACCGATATTTTACATAGTCGACGGAGCATCGGGTCGTAATGAGGGTCATAGTGAGTAGGCCTAGAGTTCTACAATTAGTCGTTTGCAATCTACATGGCTGGAGTTTGTCAGCCAGGTGAGACGACGCACTATAAAGGCGAAGCCCGATGCAATTGACACTGTTAGATCACGGACTACAGTTACGACGTATGGCCAGTTGGCGAGGAAGCTACACTAACCTGGAGAACCATTGCTCTGCATTGTTGAGACGCTGCATTTGTTGCCCCAGTCAACATATGCATCCAGGTGACCCTACATGCGAAACTCTGGCCACGTAAGCACTACGATCGATGATGTACGGCGCCATGTCGTCGGCTAACATGAACAGTCGGACGCCAGGTAGCTCGGGCATGTTGTTGTCACAGACGGTGAAGAGGAGGGGTGGAGGATGTTACTCTTGAGGTACACTGGCAGGTACGGTTCACCGGGTAAAGAGCTCTGTCTATACTTACAGACAGAAAAACCTGACGATCTAATGAATGTAGTAGTCCGGAAGCAGAATCTTCCTAAAGTTCTTATAGAATGCTATTGTGCCATACACGATTGAAAAATTGTTCAACTTCCAATAAGATGACGGTCTGGTCAACTTCGCAGCCAATCTCGATAACGCCTCGACAACCACATCAGGCGATCTAGAATTTGGCCTGGGGGGGGGGGGGATCCATCAGGTCGGCTTCATACAGAAGAAAGAACAAATTAAGACTGTTCAACATTATTATCTTTAAAGTGGCTGAAATCAGTCCCATTAAAGTAAACGATAATGACACAGTAAAAATGCGCGTTATTGAAGCATTGTTTACAAGAATTGACTGATGGATTTTCGTATATTTCATATTTCAAACGTATACGGTAATACTGTGTAATAAACCTGTTTGTATATTTAAAAAATATCTACTACCATATTAACGAACTCAGCTGAAAAAATAATAAAACAGCCTAAAAATTAAGAGATTAACAAAATTCTTAACATTTTTTGACCCTCGGGGGGGGGGGGGTTCGGTCCCGTTCGTCCTCCCCGTAAATACCCTCGGGGGTAGAAAATTTCTTTTTAAGAATTTAACAGAATTTCTAGATAGGATTACAATTCTAGTGCTCGTTGATACTTGTAGGCTCTCGTACGTGTGTGTTCGCGCTTGCATCCGTCGGTGTGTTACACAAGGCATGTGTGTTGATCAGTTAGTGGTAAGTAGATCAAAGTCGACGTGTTGTTGAACATTGAAATCTGAACATCGATTTTCAAATCGTGACATTTATTACCGTCATAACAAGTTTAAACTGTTGCTTATTGAAACCACATTTGCAGTTTAACAGATATTAGTGTACTTATCGGTTTAAGTGTTCAGAAAGAAGAGTCGTGCGTACTGGATGGAACTAGGGGAAATGAAAGGGAAGCGAGGGGTGCCAACAATAACGGAGAGATACCAATCGCATCAACACATAAAATGCAGAGTATTGATTTTTACACAGTAATTCTTTTTCTCCAGATTTAGCCATTCATTTTTATGCAGATTGTAGCCCACTTTGTAATCTTCTTATTTCAATGTTAATAACCATTATCGTCGTCATCTTTAAAATATTAAGGCAAATTCTATTTCCTCACATATTTATATATTATAATATGTTGGTCAGACCAATCTGTGACCATGTAGACTTAGTTTCTCGTGTGACTAGTGGTGGTTAAGACCACATATAGTGTTACGTCAGCCACGCTGATTAGTTTCGGTTGTAGTGAAACAATGTTTCTGCACGCCAGCTGGTGTGTGAATGACCTTGAAGTGTTTCTCACCTCGACATTTACTGTTCACGTAGTAGCCTCTTATTGATTTTCTGATTAAACCAACTTCAGTGCCAGACTGTCGTTTACGTAATTTGTTTTCCGCGTCTGGTGGTGGTGGTGTGTGTGTGTGTGTGTGTGTGTGTGTGGTCACTCCGAAACGTTGCTCGCTACACCTGGCGTCGGGGACTGTAAACCGGCGTCTACGCTTAAGTGCTCGTATTGTAGTTGTTAGAATGTCGATCTCAGTACACGCGTAAGAAAATATGCGTACACACTCACTACGCACAAAACTGCTTTAATTGAGGTTCTTGTAACTTTTAATCACGTCTCTCTTTAACATCTGTGAATTCATAATAGCTCCGTGAAGCTAATGTGAAGTGTGTGCGCATACTTGAAGTTGTTCCGTAACAATTATAGATTTTTCACCTAACTTCAATTTTGCTGTATAATTTCGGTTGCGTTGTTGTTTCTTTTGTTTTAAATACTTTATGAAACAATTTTCAGGACAGATACTGTGGTCTCGGGTTAGACAGTTATCATGTAACAGAATTCAACAGAGTTTCTATTAAGACGGAAAGGACAGTCGTCTATGTTTTGTAACTTGGCGTACGTCTAATACAATCGGAGGGCTGACCTGGTCAAGTACTGTGGTGCTGAACAAATAAGGTTTGATGAGGGAAGAAAACTCAGCAGTTTGATTGGGGGACGCTTTCAAGTATTATTAGGGGTTGTGTCCAAACTGCCTACATGCCAAAAGTTGTCCTGATTGCGAACAGTTATAAATCATTTTAGAGTTCGTAACTGCCACCCGAAATCCAGTGTTCACATTTGGAAACATCGAACAACTCGACATCTCGTGTGTGATCGCATTAATGGCTGAAAGTGTATTGGAAATGAAACTAGAGGGTGTTAAAAAGAAAAAGAAGTACTCACTGTTAGACGATAGAATTGTAAGAACTACAAAAAGTATGAGGAAGATAGTAGCGTGAATAAACGTTTGAAGACTA
Source organism: Magicicada septendecula (assembly GCA_034769895.1). Classification (NCBI taxonomy): domain Eukaryota; kingdom Metazoa; phylum Arthropoda; class Insecta; order Hemiptera; family Cicadidae; genus Magicicada; species Magicicada septendecula. The sequence goes on from CM068367.1 coordinate 1,076,043,144, forward strand.
TACCTTTCGTTCTTAAGCTAGATTAAACACTCAGAAAAACGTAAGTTTATTAGTTTATGTGTATGTGTATTAGTTTATCCTGCATGACACAAAAAGTAAAAAATAAACCAAAAAACTAAATTGACAAGGTAATATAAAGCTATTGCTGGGACTATGAATTAAAAGGCCGAGTGCGGGTCCGCGGCATCCGCGAGTCGCGTGGCCCCCTGTTGTGAAGCATGCCTTCACAAGGTTGGTCTTCCAACCTTGTACGATGCTTCATGACAGGTCCACCTACAAAATAATCGAGGTGCCCACAAAGAAGAGGGCACGCAGTACTGGCTAGCGCTAAAACGGTCCTCTTTGCACTTTCAGTTAATTAAATTGTCCTTTAGAAGTAGGTTTTAATCGACTTCGTTAATACAAACAGAATTACAGTATTACTGTTGCACACCACTATAGAAAAATTATTCCGATTAGCGCTTTCAGAATTCCGATCTGACGATGAACTGAGAAGCTTGAAAGCGCTAATCGGAATAATTTTTCTATAGTGGTGTGCAACAGTAATAATTCTGTTTGTGATTATAACCACTAACACAACTTTCTTCATTAAACTTCATTAATACAGTATGTTAGAATAAATCATAAACAAATAATGTCCTTGATTTATTCGCAATCTGGAACATTCCTCAGCTGTCAAAACAGTCCAGGTTCACGCAATCTGGAGTGTTACAAGCAATCAGGACATCTTGTTAGGCGCCCCTCCACACGCGCACGCACACACACACACACACACACACACACACACACACACACACACACACACACACACATACAGCGGTTCCTTATTTGCCTTATTGATTCGTTATAATAACCAACGCATAAATCAAAATCGCTTTAATTATAATGAATTTTCGCACAGAAAATTTGTTAAAGAGAGAACGAATTAGAAGACGTTATTCAGGCTTTGACATACCCTATTAAATTTAATAAAATATTACTGTTACTATACGCAATTAATAATGTTAATTAATAAATAGTAATTGCGAGTAATTTTTATAAACAGTATTGCTAGTGGGTCTAATTATTTAAATTATTACTGTTACACGTTACTACTTCCCAATTAATAATGAGAAAATATGTCAATTATTTTATATCTTATATTTTATTAAATTCAAAAAAAATTAAATAAAAATTATTCAAGTTTGATTTCTTAAATTAGCTGACTCGTTTTTTGTTTTCCCATAGTTTTTAATTGGTCATTAAGCATCATTATGTAATAGGTTGTATCACTTTAAAGACGATTGACTACTTTCATATTTCACTCGCAATCAGTTCTTCAGAAGTCTTTACCAGTACTAAATATGGTCCTCATGAGGTCTTAATAGTCTCGCAGTTTTCTAATCGCTACAGCGCACGTATGCAAATAAACCGACCGCCTTCTTTTATCAGGCCCATGGGTGTTCTGTTTTCTGATTTCTTGTACCGTTCACATTAGATAACTGTTTCCTAAACAGCCTGTTTATATGGCGTTGCGTAACTATTCTAGTGTAAAACGTTCTTTCTCAAGAAACTTCCTTTTTCAGATTCTCGTGAAGGAAGTGCTATGTTCTGTTAAGGATAACAAATATTTGAGTAACACTCGGCATTTACAGAAGTCTTCGTTATTGCGGAGCTGTTTATGTGGGCGAAAGAAAAAGGTCAGTGAGAGCCAGCCTGAATGAACACATGCGTCTCATGAAAAACAGTGAAACCACGTCGTCGTCATTGCCGAACACAATCATACAATGCATGTTTGAGAAGATACATGTATAGTAAAGCAGGCACACTATTTCCTAAGAATAATCAGAAAGTCAATAGACACAATTGAGAAACCAAATAACATTAACAAAAATGTAGTCCGCCTAGTCCAGTTCACCAGTCTTAAGGTGACCACGGACCACTGAGTTGAAAGTTAGATGAAGCGCGGACATCCATTCCTAACGAAGATTTACGGCCACTCATAGAAAATATAATTTTTTGTCCAGTTTTTTTAACAAACTAAACGTTTGGATTTTTTGTCCAGTTTAAACGTATTTACTAACTAAAACAAATTTTATCTAATTTAATGTAACTAATTTTAGTTTATTAAAAAGTTTGTGATAAGAATAGCAACTGAAGTTAACAAGAAGTCTTACTTGAAGTTAATCACTGTGATTTTGGGCTTGCGTTTATTTCATTCAGTTGTTGAATTCTGGGCCGATACTGCTACTCGAAGCTACTCGTATGCCGTCGTTTGAGATTAGCCGGTTTCTTTGCTTACATTTTATCAGTCGGTCCCTTTCACTCTCGTACGCGCAGTCTAGTTGCACATAATAAGCAACACTAGACGAATATGTTTTTTGTACTTACATATTGCAACCTCTGGTCCGTGAACCACTAGACTGGAGTCTAGAAAACATTAATGATCATATTATATGGCAAAGAAAGATTACTGGAAATCATTAAAAACCCTTATATTATTTGGACAACGTTTCCAACTTTAATTTATTTTATTGTTGATAGCAGTGTTACGATTGATATTTGTTGTACGATCATTATTATCCACTTGCAACGTATATGCGCATGTTGTGAAACAGAAGCGCCCACTGAGTTCGTAACCAGAATGCTGGATTGCTCTTCCTTCACTGAAGATACCACACCATAGAATGAACGAAACATTTGGCACGGATAATAGTATCAGTAAAACGCTGGTGTCGACTGACAAAAGTATTATTATTATTATTATTATTAGGCCTATTAAAAATCATCATATCATCAACTGGTTAGATTTTCGACCTGGTCGACGGTAGTATCCTAGAAAGACAGAAAAGAAAATAGTCATAGTGTGACGAATTGAAAAAGATTGGCTCCTGTCTATTCTGAAAATTAAGAAATATTCTCACTAAGAGATGTACAATCTAATAGAAAACTTGACATCGGCAGTTACCAGATAAATTAGAATTTGGAAGCATCTACAACAGTAGATGATAAAGTTCATGATTTTATTTCTAATAACAACATTAAAATATTAAACTCTGACCCCACTGAATTGTACGTCAGGGAACTTAACAATTGTATTAATAAATGTATCAATTTATTCAATGAAAGCACACGACGTTACTTAAAGCCCATCAACGCTAAAGCCCCGATATTCACAGGACTGCCTAAAATTCATAAACATAACATACCTATCAGACCGCTCGTGAACTTTACCACTGCTCCTGGCTTCAAAACTGCAAAAGCACTAGTTCGTTTGATAAAAGATAATTTACAATTACGTAATAATCATAGTATTAAGAACAACAATAATTTTATTAATGATATTAAATCTGTTGAACTACAACCTAACCACAAATTGGCGTCGTTCGACATAACTAATTTATACACGAACATCCCAGTCATAAATACATTACAGATTTTGAGAAACAATTTATCTGACAATAGTTGCATGAACACACAGACGATAAATGAGTTAATTAATTTACTGGAGGTTGTTTTGAAACAAAACTATTTCACTTTTAATGGCTCGTTTTACATTCAAGATGATGCCCTAGCTATGGGCTCACCCTCTCCGGCCTACTGGCCGATATTTATTTGAATTATTATGAGAATACTCACTTGTTGAACAATAATATATATGCAAATAAAATAATATTTTATGCACGGTATGTAGACGATACGTTTTTAATTTTTGATGGTACTATAAGACAAATCGAATTATTTAAAAACTGTTTAAATAAAATAAATAGAAACATCGAGTTTACTCTTGAAACAGAGGTTGATAACAAGATAAACTTTCTAGATTTAACCATCACTCGACAGATGAATAAACTAAAGTTCAACATTTATAGGAAACCGACTACCACTGACACCACAATACACGCAGACTCTCATCATCCTCTTTCACATAAAATGGCAGCGTACAATAGTTTCATTCATAGATTATTGACAATTCCTTTGGATGATAATGACTTTCGTGATGAGCTAAATGTCATAAATCGCGGTTGCCAATGGTTACAATAGTTTAACCATTGACAAACTGTTGAGAAAACATGAAAAAAGAATGCTTAAACCCCGAATAAACTACAACACGCAAAAAATATTTATATCTACTAATTACACTAGCTTTATGCCTAAGGTTTTGTCTTCTATATTGAATAATAATAGTTTCACTATTTCATTCAGGACTAATAATAAGTTACTGGATATTCTCAAACCGAAAAAACACACGCCTCCAGAAGAAAAAACTGGCATATATAAGTTAACATGCAATGATTGCGAGTGCTTCTACATTGGACAGACTGGGAGAGGTTTCCTTAAACGATTTCGAGAACATTACCTAAGAAAATAAGAAACATTGACAACATCAAATCAAATTACGCCCGACACCTGACTTCACACAATCATAATTATACAGATTTTAGTTCCAATTTAATACCGTTACATGTGTGTAAGAAGGGCCGTTTCATGAATGCCTTGGAGGAATTTGAAATTTACAGTGCATATGCAAACCCAAGGAGTCGCGATATCGTGTTAAATGACCACCTGAACTTTGTATCCAACCGATTGTACGATACCGCCTTGAGTCTGCTCGCTGGGGCTACGATAAGGTAGTAACCGCTCAGTGGCAGAATGAACTTGAACGGGTGCGCACCCAAATCCGCGTACGGTTCATATGCAAATTTTGACATTTTAACTTCTTAACGATCTCTCAAGCGTGATAGTTTTACCTTTTTAATATCTGATGATTACAATGATATTATGCCACGCGTTGGGCACCATATACAATGTTAACATTAATCTGTATGCAAATTTATTTGCATATATTAATTAATTATCTTTGTTCTACAAGAATTGGTTTTGCACTGCCCCTCGTTGGGTAGCCATATACAATGCTAATATTTGTGCGAATTATTTGCATAAATTAATTAATTATTAATTATAAATTTATTGATCTGTAATTATAAAATTGTTGCCGGTACGAACTTTGTCGTACTTACATGTATCTAACTCTGAGCTTGGGTTAGCATATACGATGTAATTAATGTCATGTGTTGATCTCCCATATGTAATGTTAACAAATTCATTTCTTTAAATAACGAATAATTGTATGAATTGAGTTAGAGTTAATTAATTATTCACACTCCAACTTGCTACATATGAATTTACTTTTGACTTTAACTGTCTTCGAAACTTCTATTTTGTGCATCTTTCTGATTAGTTGAATTGATAATCGTTACCTTGAATTATTAATATAGATACTGTTTAATGAAAGATTAAGTTGTGTGTCAGGTTTGTTACATAAATCAATAGAATACTAACGAATCCATTCTAACTTATATTTATTAAATCATATTCATTCTTCTTCATGTCAGAACATCAATTTAAGAGCACTTACAATTCTTCAACAAAACAATTAAATTCTATTCCACATTTAACAACTCAATGAACAAATTTAAACAATTAGGTGAGCGATCAAATATTGACGCTTCTTCGTCTGCAATGACGTTACTCACTAAAATGTGGTGTGCTCATAATTCGTATTTAGTATTTACGTTAAAACACATTGAACATTTATATGCATGAAATAATCATAATTAATAATACACATATCAATCATATACATAGATAAAATCCTGCTCCTGCAACAAACACATCAAAATACATACACAGTACAAAATATATTAACAAGAAGACATGTATAATATTCTAGAACATAATATTCCCTACTTATGGATTCGTATCTATCTGACTCATATTTATATAACTTTCTCAGGTGGTTTTGGTTCTAAGTGTCAGGTCAGTGGTGTTTGATAAATTACTAATTATAAGAAGAGATTAGTTTTGTACTTTACTCGTTCTGCCGTGCTGTCTCCCTGCATTGATGAGTGAAGTTAATCCATAGGACACTTGATCGTAAACACTCCCGCACTCCGCGACAGTCACTTCGAGCTTTGAGTTTAGTATAATACAAGTTGTGGCATTGTGCTCGTAATCGGTCGGTTAAGTTCTACGCGCGCATGTGTCTATTTCGCGGTACACAGTTCGCTACCGTATGCTTCTAATAACTGTCTATGCCGCACGACAACTCTTTTCGGCGCCTAGGTCGTTTTCGAGTTCATTAGGCACTTTTCACAATTCTATTTATTTGAGTTAATTACTAAACATTGTAGTATCACTACTTTTTCTGTAATTGTTCAAGAATATCGCTTCACAATGCCCGTGTCTTTATGACGATGAATTACATAGAAATTATATAGATTGTTACTCGCGTTTCATCACGAAAACTACTGTTCCGTTTACGCTCTGAGTTTTATTCGCGCACTTCCATTTATTCGTAATAATGTCTTAATCGTCTCCACCGAAATGCATTTTAACTTACGCACTGCTTTAAGTTCTTATAACTGAATCATTATAAAATGAAATACAAGTTCAATAGACTGTTCGAGACTCTGAGTAAACCGAGTTAAGAATTATAATACAATTTGTAATAAACTGAGATAAAATTTGTAGTAAACTGAGGTTAAAAATTGAATGAACTGGGCTCGCGTCTCCCCGTGTAAAAGGTTTTTATTTCTTCTGCTGTTCCCACTCTTGGGACTCTGATGAACACTCAAACTTCCCACCAATTCATCTTTGATAGGTTCATTCCATGGACCTCCTTGTGTCCCTTCGTCTCCAGTCTGTATTTCCAACGAATTCTCCACCCAGTGCCGTTTGGAGAGGGACGTTCATACACGAGATTCGCTCTCTGGTCTCAAGCTTATCTCTGAACCATCCCCTACGGAAGTTCCCTCTGGAATTCTCGTTCCTCATTGGCTGGTTGGCTTTTTCGACTTGAATTTGACATAGTCCACGTGGACTAGATGAGTCGCTGTCTTACGTACGTTGTTCCGTTCCTGGAATCAGTGTTAAGGCTCTGTTTCAAAATCACATCTGCTACTTCTGGTGTAGCGTGTCGAATTCTCTTATTGTTGGTACGCTGACGATTTCCTCCGTCGACTTGCGGGTGGCATAACATCTGTGCTCTCCCTTAGCGTCACTTAGTCGCCTGTCCTATTGTCCTTGCATAAACCATTGTCTTTGAGAAGTCGCACACATGGTTTTGAACAATACTCTTGCCGTTGGTTCTGTGTTTTTCTCGCTACTGGACAGATGTAACGGTAGCCTCCTTTTGTCCTAATTGTGGAGTCGGGCATTCCCACGCATGGTCCAGCTGGCTGCAACATGTGCCGTACAGCTCATTGTTCGAGAATAGTTTTTACGACGTCTTAATGGAAAGGAAAGGTTTGTTCGCTTTCGCCGCCCACCCTCGAACAACGCTAACAAGTGTCACTTTTAACGGGCTCTAATTGCTGGCGTACTTCCCTCGCAATAACCCAAAAAATTAAAAAAAATATATGAAATATTAATTATATCACATGATGGAGCATAAGCTCTGAAACGCGTCATAGACGAAGCACAAGAAATCACACGGCGGATAATTTAACGTAAATAATTTATTAAATCTACAACAGTAGACTCTCTGCAGGCAGTAAACGAACTCCCTAGAAGCTACAATGAATATGGAGTACCACTTGTAATTTGTTGTTTGTGAGAAAGTTTTGCAGAGGCTTTGTACACAAAAGGAATAGTACAGGCGTTAGGAAAACAAGGGATAGTAAAACGTATTTGCACCTACAGTCAGAATCAGAGGGTGGACCATAAGTGACTTGACAAGAATACACTTTGATAACTCCAAATAATGGAGCTACACACAGTTTTAAAATATTGGCATAAACGTTTATGACAGATGTTGCGTCGCTGATGACAAAAGTTACTGTTATCAGCAGTACCTGTATGCAGACAATACAGAAACAATTACTACACGTGTACTAAGTATTAATATGTATGTACATTATATCTTATTAATACTAGTTACCTCCCTAAGCTGTAGAACACGTTCATTGTTTTGAACGACACATATTTAGTATTAAATGAATTTGAATAGTAGATAATTCTTCAGTTATCCGAAAAATTATTTAAAAAATAGATTAGTCTATTATTTTTTTGTAATACTAAATAATAAATATTTTTTTTAAACAAGAATATATTTTATCTTATAACAGTATTTCGACAGTGTTCTTTTCTGTACCGTCGTATTCAGATTTATAAAGCAGTAAACATTTTTAAAACACTTTTTTTCTGTTAGTAAAATGACAACTACAAAGCAGTCGTACAATAAATACTAAAAATTCCAAATTACCGCATTGGTGTTCTAGGTAAACTTAAAACAGTATTGTCTAAATGGCAAATAGTATGTTTCCATAGAGCCCTAGAGGCCTATATGTAATGCTTTTCACAAGTATGCATATTTGATAATAATATTTAAAGTTTTTTGTAAGCATATGTTACAAACTTTATGAAGGCGATCCAAAATTTGCAAGGAGTGTTGAGAGATATTAATGTAAAATTATTAAAGCAACCTGCTTGTACTTTGAATAAAATTCATTATAATTTGGTGTTCCACATAGAGTCAGTTTAAAAAAGTTTTAGTGTAAAAATTCGGAGTTGAGTTAAAAATTCCCTTCAGCCTGATGCCCAGCATAGATGTTTACAATTATTACAAATTTAAGGTTTTATGAAATTTTTACACTTTGAGGCGCTAGGTTCTACTGCAATTAATTTGCAAAAGTGAATACTATATTCACGTTTTTATTGAAATTCTTTTTAATTTGGTACCCGGCTAAGATTTTTGCGATTTTTGTTTGAAATTTGTGTAAAAATGTGCTAGCTCTTGTGTCTAAAAATTTCTCATTGGATATAGTATTTTGATACTCATAAATTTTGACCTATCACGTTTATGCTCTCCTGCCCTTGCCTGAGATTGTGGAAGATCAATCGAATAAGCAATAGGATTAACCCATATTTCTGTGCCAGGTTTTAAACTTAGAACTCGCTTCGCCCATTCAGTAAGAATTGTGCGTTGTAGTTATTACTATTCTTTGTGTAACATAATCCACACATTCACACAAAGAACACTCATTTTATGTGCAGATTTGTTCATTATTTCTGTATCAAGTATGAAGCGGCTTATGGCCCATTCTGTATATAAAATTTCATCAACTCAAACAAAACGGCACGTACCATTAACTAAAATACCAATAGAAAAGAAAGAGGGGCGCAGTAGATAATCTATCTCCAGAGCCCTTCTCAGAATTGTTATAGGGCGTGATCAGACAATTAGAATGGGAATACAGTAACGAAAATATGTTTACTAAAACTGAAATTTAAAATGACGAAGTTTTATTTGGTTAAAATCCAGTAGATACTGAAAAGATGATTAATGAGTAAAACCAGGAAAGTCTAAAGGTTAGGTTTTGCTTGGAACATGAAAAAAAAACAATCTACACTGTTTAATAGGCTGAGGAGGTAAAAACTGATGGCGAGGATCTAGCAGCTGCGAATGAAGCGATATATATATATATATATATATATATATATATATATATATATATATATATATATAGGTAAAATAAACAACCATGGTGCAGATTTAAAAACGGTCAGTCGAATAATTGAAAAGATTAAGGATAATAGAAAATGAATAACAGGCTGGCTGTCTTTAAAAAGGAGTTTTAAGTCAGTGTGTGAGTTTTGTCTTTACTTAAGCGGGAGAATAGTGAAAAATGACCATGGAAATAACACAATAACTGCTGATGGAAAGATGGAAACTTCTGCAATTTCATTTTCAACAATTTCACATAGCTCTTTGCAGTTCCACTTCGGTTCTCAGAGTATACTGTACCTCTTATACTTACCGTGAATGTAACCTTACAAAATTGTGGCTGGGCATTTCTTATGTTAAAATATTTATAATAACTGTTTATATTACGTATTACTTGAGTTGTTTTGGCGAGGCGTCTTTGCGCCCGTGGCTTGTTTACAGCTTCCGGACCGTGTCCGATGACTCCCAGAAGGAAAAACAATGCTGATCATGAAGACAAGTTCCTAAAACTGAATGGGATGACACCGACGCAATTGTTTGCTAGGTGGCGCTGGAATTTTGAAAATCCTAGTGTAACGTCAGACGATGTACGTATAAACATTTTTTTGACAAAGTCTTTATAGATGCATTGACAGAAACATATAAATCTAAATAAGCGAGCCGAGAATTAAAAACAAATAGAAAACTGAACATCAGCTCGACTTTCATTTACTAAAAGATTACAAGCGCTCATTTACAGTAGGAAGGGTGTGTTACGTAGTGAAAGGTAAAGGCTGACGTAATACTCAGTAATATAGAAGGTACCGTCTTCCACACAGTACATGGCAATATGAAATGCTTCAACTTTTGAGTTGCGTACGCAGAATGTATTTCCATATCTTAATACACGAATATAATAATTTTTGTTTCACCATACCTGGGAATTTCACAGCTCGTGAACAGTGGAACTCATCTTACACTTACTTAGTGGAATAACGAAAATTCAACTTACAGTAAATTTTATATAGACCTACTAAAATTTATGAACTGTGTTGCCGACGCACAGATGCTGTGGTATTTCTCCTTGGTGGAAAGAAAGAAAACACAGGCTGTTATCACACTGTTTATGTGGTACGATACAATTATTTTGGCAGCGCTCACCTCCACTTCAGCGTACGCTAACTTAATAGAAAATAACTCGTACTTTCATTCTGTACTAAATTTTACACTAAAATACTGCAAAGACTGATAGAAGCCTAACGAGCCAGCAGGCAGCTACACATGTAACAGCGTACACACTCACACACCATCTGAGGACGTGAAAATGGTTATAAGGGTCTAACGATTCTGAACGGTTGAAATATTTGGGTTAAGTAGTTACAAACAATAGAGATGGAATTTCAGAATTGAATACAATCAGGATACATTCGACTTTAAGAAGATGAGCAATATTAATAAAAATAATACATTATTCTTTAAACGAAAATTTTCAGTCGGTATGCGATTTTTGAAACGATGTAGGCTTACAGATCAGAAATGTGAATAAGAAACACGCCAATGATGCAAAAAATGTGTGTTTTTTATATCCTTGTGCAGGAAGAACCATGCTGATGATTATGCTATGAGTACCAAAGAGAAGCAGTAAAACGATTGAATGACATTAGGTCAAACCAGAGTAGAAAATGTCATTTATGGAACTGATGGAACTGAGAAAATAAATTGTAGATGAACGACAGGAAATTTGATAGGCGAAGAGACGGCAAATAGTCTAGAAATTTGCAACGTTGCAGATCACGACGATAGACTTTTGCAAGGTGTTCATTCTTCAAAGTTCTGGAGTGTTCATCCGAATAGTAAACTGGAAAAGATTTGTTCTGTAGAAAATAAAAACACTGGAGAATGACAGAGGAGGGTATGCAAAAGAGTGCTACTGCTGTTGCTGTTTGATAATGTGGTGATGATGATGATGATGATGATGATGATGACAACGACAATGATTTATGCGTACACAAGAAATTATGTTAATAAACTGTAAACTATGTTCAGAGTGATAAGCTTGTCGTTTCATAACACCCATTTGTTTATAATGAAACGTTTTATCAAGTCAGCGGCTTGCATACTTGTGAAGGTGTAAACATTCTACATTTTGAGATGTATATTTACAAAAAATGTTGACAACTGATACGGTATTTTTTCACTTTATTTACGAATGCCAATAACATTCTTCCACATTCTTGGTTCGGCTCACCATATTTATAAAATATTAACTTCGTTAGACTGGTAAATCGAATATCATCTGTAGGTAAGGAAGGGTTTTAAATTATGAATAATTTTTAAATCCAAACATTGGTATGGAGAACCATACATGACTTCCATGTTCTAAGATTTATATTTAAAATCATTTACTTGAATTCAGTTCCATAATTTCTAAAAAAATATCCCCCACCCTCAAACTATTTTCACTATATATACATATTTTTGTAATTATGGGGTAGTCGTTTAATATAATGTTATTTTAGAGTCACTTTATCTATAAAAATTAGGTAATTTATTACTTCCGTGTTCCATAAGGAAATGGAAGTATGGTCATGGCGAAAAAAATCGTGTTCGAGATAAGGGCTGATTCTGATTGTACTACCCTCAAAACATGAAGAAAAGTCATTTTTCGAAAAGTGTCTGTGTGTGTTGTGTGTGTCTGTCTATCTATCTGTCTGTCTGTCTGTCTGCCTGTGTGTAGAATTTTTTCTATGACGAACGATAACTGCCGCATATTCAAACAGAATCAAATAATGTTTTGCATACATCCCTGAATTGTAGAGAACTCAAGGCCTTTTGATTTTGGTGAAGATCGGTTAAGGGGAAGGGGTAGTTTACCAGCAACCTTTTACGTTTTAACAAGAGTAAAGTACTTGAAAATTCATTTAAACTTCTTCAAACAATGGTAATTTTTAAAAATAAAATAATTTTGTTGCCAGGCAATAAAATTATAATTTTTTCATTTCAATTTAAATCATGTATGAGAGAAAATATATCGTTCGTGGCAGGCAAGCGTATCTCAATTGTGTAATGTTTACGTTTCCATTTTATTATTGCGATTACTGCAATAAAAAGGCAGGTAAGACACACAAACACGCACACAATTCGCGTTATTTCTGGCCTCACTCATGTTTATTTTCTTACATTTGCACGCTTTTTAAATGGAAAGTGCCGAAACCCACACCAACACAACGCCTGCAAGCCGAAAAAGTGTCCAGCGTGGATAGCGCTTTGCTTCCAGTGGATCGCTGGCCATTTTAACTGCATGTGTTTACAAAGGAACGGTTCATAGACAGACTTTTCGTCGTTAGGGAATAAACCCTCTACAAGATGCTCATGGTCCATGAGAGACTTCGGAGAGCTCCTTCTCTTCCGCGTGTTTGTTCTGTGAAACGTACACTCTAGATTCGCAGCTTTACTCTGAGCAACGCTCCATAGGTAATGTTGAAAATTTTTGTTCACGGTGTACCCTCATACACACTAAAACCTGCTCTGATGTTTTGATTACGTACATAATAATATTAAAACTTTGGAAACTTGAGTACTACTTAATGGAGATCAAACATTAACTTTTACAAGCAATTAATTTTATGCATATTTTCAAGCAATAAATGTTTTAATAAATTAATACAATCTGTGTACTTATTTTTGTTATAATATAAAAATTACAAAATAATATGTGCATGTGTGTATGTATGAAAATATATAAATATTTTTCTCCTCTGGAAAATTGTTTGCCCCTCCTGGAAAATATTTTGACCTCCCTGATGGCTAGTTATTTACTAGCCTGTGTGGAATACAGCGGTATGACATGGATCAGAATGGTGAGAGTTAAACAGAAGACACAAACGTATTAAGGAAGAAATGTTTTGCTGAGAAATTTATAATTATACGGGTGAACAGAATCGTCGTTCAGGAAATCAGAAAACGAATGGAAAGAAAGACTCGATTTAAAAAAAAAAGAAAAATGACTAGTATAGTATTGACAGGAAAGGGTTTGATAACACTACAGACACCATTCCCCCTCGACCGATAACTAGCAGCGAGAGCCCAATTTCATTACAGGAATCAGATCGCAGCTCCCTTTGGCCAGCTCTTCGTTGATCTACAAACATTTTATCCAAAAGTACAGTCCTTCCTTACGAAGGTTGAGGATAGTCTTCACCCACCTGACATGGGGGTACCATTTTAGCTGATACGTCATTTCTTCAGAACTCAAGCATCCATTTATTTAATTAATATTTAAATGATTTTAAATATAAATTTTAGGACATGGAAGTCATGTATGGTTCTCCATACCGATTTTTTTATAAAGAAACTGAACTACGCAGATAATCACGCATTAAATACATATTTATATAATTTGTATGTGGCCACAAATTATTTTGTAGCCTGCTGGACCGTGGTTGCGGATCTTCACGCATAGATGATTTAAATTAAAATAAAAAATTACAATTTTATTGCCTGGGAACAAAATTATTTTATGTTTAACAATAATCATTGTTTGAAAAAGATTAAATGCATTTTTATTTAATTTCGTCAAACTCATTACATCAATACCAAACAAAATATCGGTATGGAGAACCATACATGACTTCCATGTTCTAAGATTTATATTTAAAATCATTTTCGAAATAAAATATTTCCACAGAAATTACTTCTTTCTTCAGCCTTAACCACAGTACTGTAGTCACTAACATATACCACCTCCAGTTAGCGCATTTCATTTTCACTGCCGAAAAGTCTGGTTTTTTCATAAAACATTGGACCTTGGCCAAACAGCTCTTGAAGGAATTTTAACAACAAACTACTTCTTTGTTGCCATAATGTAGTACACATATAAAAATATGCATACAATTAATGGCTTGTAAAAGTTAATGTTTGATCTCCATTAAGTAGTGCTCAAGTTTCGAAAGTTTTAATATTATGATGTCCGGAATCAAAACATCAGAGCAGTGTGTAGGAGGGTACACCGGTGACCAACTATGGAGCGTTGCTCAGAGTAAAGCTGCGAATCTACAGTGTACGTTTCACAGAACAAACGCGGAAAAGAAGGAACGCTCCGAAGTCTCTCATGAACCCTAGCATCTTGCAGAGGGTTCATTCCCTAAAGACGGAAACTTTGTCTATGAACCGTTCCTCTGTAAACACGTGCAGTTACATTGACCAGCGATCGACAGGAACCAAATCGCTGTCCACGCTGGACACCTTTTTGGCTTGCACGCGTTGTGTTGGTGTGGGTTTTGGCACTTTCCATTTAAAAAGCGTGCAAGCGTAAGAAAATAAACATGAGTGAGGCCAGAAATAACGCGAATTGTGTGTGTGTGTCCTGCCTGCCTTTTTATTGCGGTAATCATAATAAAAAAACTTTGGAAACGTAAACATTACATAATTGAGATATGCTTGCCTGCCAGGAACTTTATATTTTCACTCATACATGATTTAAATTAAAATAAAAAAATTATAATTTTATTGCTTGGCAATAAAATTATTTTATTTTTAATAATTACCATTGTTTGAAAAAGTTTAAATGAATTTTCAAATACTTTACTCTTGTTAAAACATAAAACGTTGCAGGTAAATTACCCCTTCCCCTTAACCGATCTTTACCAAAATCAATAGACCTTGAGTCCTCTACAATTCAGAGCTGTATGCAACAAATTATTTGATTCTGTTTGAATTTGCGGCAGTTATCATTTTGCCGTAGAAAACATTCTACACACAGACACTTTTCGAAAAATTACTTTTCTTCATGTTTTGAGGGTAGTACAATCAGAATCAGCCCTTATCTTGAACACGATTTTTTTCGCCATCACCATACTTCCATTTCCTTATGGAACATGGAAGTAAAAATGAAAAAATTATCTCTCCCCTTTTAACTACCCATTTCATTTATAGATATTTCACCTACCTTTCTACAGTGGATTAGTATGACCTTCTTTTCAGGATACTTTATCAAAAATATCGGTATGGAGAACCATACATGACTTCCATGTTCTAAGATTTATATTTAAAATTATTTTCGAAATGAAATATTTCCATAGAAACTACTTCTTTCTACTTACTGCTTCAACCTTAACCACAGTATTGTGGTCACTAACGTATACCACCTCACGTTATTGCACTCGATTTTCACTGATGATGGAAGTCGATGGCTCTGCCGAAACGTCTGGTTTTGCAGAAAACATTGGTCTACGGCCAAACAGGACGGGAAGGAATTTTAACAACAAACTACTTCTTTGTTGCCCATAACGTAGTACATATATAAAAAATTATCCCCTCCCCCCTTTAACTATAATTTTCGTTTATAGAAAATTACCCCACCCCGTTCAACTAGCCTCTTCATTTATAGATTATTTCATCTACGTTTCTACAGTGGATTATTAAGATCTTATCAGGATACTTTATTTATCAAAATTAAGTAGCCTACTTTACTCTTGTTACAACAAAAAATGTTTCAGGTAAACTACTACTCTTTCCCCGTGACCGATCTTCACCAAAATCAATACGCCTTGAGTCCTCTACAACTCAGGCAGATATGTAAAAAATTATTTGATTCTGTTTGAATTTACGGCAGTATAGTTCGTCATAGAAAAAATTAACCTTGTTATCACATAAAACGTTGCAGGTAAACTACCCCTTTCTCTTAACTGATCTTCACCAAAATCAACAGGTCTTGAGTCCTCTACAATTCAGGGATGCATGCAAAACATTATTTGATTCTGTTTGAATGTGCGGCAGTTATCGTTCGTCATAGAAACAATTACTCTTGTTAAAACATTAAAGGTGGGAGGTAAACTACCCCTTTCCCTTAACCGATCTTCACAAAAATCAATAGGCCGTCAGTTCTTTACAATTCAGGAAAGTATGCAAAAAATTATTTGATTCTCTTTGAATTTACGGCAATTATCGTTCGTCATAGAAAAAATTACCCTTGTTAAAACATAAAACGTTGCTGGTAAACTACCCCTTTTCCTTAACCGATCTCCACCAAAATCAACAAACCTTGAGTACTTAACATTTCAGGAATGTATGCAAACAATTATTTGATTCTGTTGGAATTTACGGCAGTTATCGTTCGTCATAGAAAAATTACCCTTGTTAAAACATAAAATGTGGCAGGTAAACTACCCCTTTCCCTTAACCGATCTTCACCAAAAACAACAGGTCTTGAGTACTCTACAATTCAGGACTGTATGCAAACAATTATTTGATTCTGTTTGAATTTGCGGCTGTTATCCTTTGCCATAGAAAAAAAATCTACACACACACACACACACACACACACACACACACACACACACACACACATTTCGAAAAATGACTATTTTCATGTTTTGAGGGTAGTACAATCAGAATCTGCAATAATCTCGACCACGATTTTTTTTTGCCATCACCATACTTCCATTTCCTTATGGAACATGGAAGTAATTAACTACTTTACTCTTGTTAAAACGTAAAACGTTACTGGTAAACTACCCCACTTCCTAAACCGATCTTCACAACAATTAATAGGCCTCGAGTCCTCTACAACTCAGACACATATGCAAAAAATTATTTTATTGTGTTTGAATTTGCGGCAGTTATCGTTCGCCATAGAAAAAATTCTACACACACACACACGCGCGCGCGCGCGCACTTTATGGAAAATTACTTTTCTTCACGTTTTGAAGGTAGTACAATCAGAATCAGCCCTTATCTCGAACACGATCTTTTTTGCTATCACCATACTTCCATTTCCTTACGGAACATGGAAGTAAAAATGATTGTCGTAGAACATTTCGCTCTTGTTAAGCTTACTACATATTCCTATTTTGTTATCGGTAGGTCTGATAAGGAATGTAATTTGAGCTTTGTTTTGGCGTTAAGATTATTGCCTGTTGTTGTTTGTTCTTCGACCAGACGTTTCACTGACATAGGTTTTGTAGACCTTGTTTAGTGTCTGTCCTGGCGTTGAAAGCGACTATGGTGCCTTACCCGATCGTGCGGCACGTGAAAGGTGGTTTTCCACTACCTGTAATAGACGCCCGACTTGGTTATTGTGCCGTCGCAATTTATTCTCTTCTTCTCTTTTGTCTTTTCCAATTATGGTAAACTAAGAATAAGAGGGAAGAACATAATTATCTCTTATACCACATAATGGTATAACAGAACGTTGTGTACGATTATTTATTTAACAGAGGTCTTTAAAATCGCTAAAGAAGATATTTGAATTCGGATATGACGGTACAGATAATTATTTATTAAGAAATGGGATATTTAATGTGCTGATGGTTTTTCTTAAAGATGGTTCGAAACCTGGTTTTTAAGTGTTCGAAACGCGAATTCGAGAGTTTCTAAGGCTTCTTATCTTTCAAAAGCTAACTTGCAGTTTGTAAAGAAGAGCGTCATCATTGTAGCTGAATTCGCGGCACTTAGATTTTCCGGACGTAGTAATTATCTTGTATGTTGTTACGTGCTTAACAACAGTACGGAACTAATGATTTTGCAGTTTCAGCCTTTTTCAACTTTGTGTAGGCGTACGTGTCTGTAGGCCTAAACCATACGAATCAACGTATTTTTTCGAGTTTTATTTTTTTTTTATTTTTTAAAGTACAGAATATTTCCTCATTTCAAATGTACGCCAGTTTCAAAACACACACACTCGTACTTACTCGTTCGTTTAGAATTTTTTTGTAACCTTTTTTTTCGGTAATATAATGGACACCCATAAAAATAATAAAGCCGACGAATAAAGAAAATCAAATAAATTAAATCTTGTTAACTTAAAAAAGTTGTGAACTGCTCTTAAACATTATTAGATGAAAAGGAGACGACAGTAATTCTTTATTTTCTTTAAGGAACACGCAAGCACCCGCTTGTCTAAAAGGAGCCCATGTCGTTTTGCTCACTTAGTTGTTGTCTAGCGTACAGTCATTGAAAGCAGAAGACACGCGCGCACACACACAGACACACAATCCATAAAAACATTTGTGTGTGTGGCAAAATTCGAAACGAGAAAGACAATTTGGCATTTCCTAATATGCAAGTTATATAATAAGATATGAAAAAGTTGGACTTTAATAGGTCCTGAATGGGTCATTCAGTCATTTAGTGGGTTCAGTGGACATGTATTTCAACTTATTTCACGAAAATCGGCCGCAGCTTCAGAAATTCAGGTGGGATACATTCGCCAACAGAACGACAGAGCTTTTTTGTGAATTTGCGTAATTCATGGTCCTATCTGACACATATGCAACATATTTCTAAAAAATTCTAATTCCAGTGGAAAGTAGACGCATAAAGTGTTCCCGGAGTTTCTCCGATTAGCATTAAGAACTTTTCTAAATTTGATTTTTTCGTATCAGTGAGAAAGAGTTTTGTTGAAAAACAAAATGCGAAAACAATTGTTAGCGAATATTTTTGTACTAAGTAGTACAGATTTCTGATAAAATAAAATAAAATGTAATTTTTAATTTCAATTCAAAATGAAACTGCAGTTGTAAAACGCAATTAATGGTTCTTAATTCTTTTTCTCGGCCGGAGTTTAATTTCAACTTTGTTTTGGTTTTCCATGTTTTAAGGCCGTAATCTGTTGGTTCTTCTTCAGCCAGAAGTTTCGGGTATATCTGCAGTAGTCCCTTTTGAGTGTCTGTCTTGACTTGCCAGCGACAGTGGTGCACTCCTTACTGTCTCTGGTTACTTATAAAGCGCCTGGCGGCAGTTTTTATGTTCGTGATTGGTTGTCCTCATTAATGAAAAATTCTTAATTTCTACCTGGGGAATAATTTTCACCGTTTCTGTATCAGATGTTTCAATTGTTGTAAGAAAAATCTATCTGCCATATAAGCGATCAAACCTCCGCCAATCAAAAACACCACGAGCCGGCAAACAAGCAGCTGTCCATAGGAGCTGTTCTGCTAAACGTGACCAGAACTTTCTATTTAGTCTAGCATGAAGGCTTGCTTTACAAATCTGACCAACCCCTGTTGCTTTGGTCGAAGTACGGTCAAAGAGTGCCTTCGGATTTCTATGGTCGAGTCTTCATGACTGACCTTGAGAATGACCGTCGACGGGCAATACTCTTGAACTCGCCCCGTCACGGCGGGAATGCTCCAAAGATTTGTCCTCGCTCCCGTTCTTTACACGAAAAGATCTACCGGTAAATCCTAACGACGTTTTTTGCTCTCACGGAATAGCCACCAGCAATTAAAGTCTCCATCTGTCTGCTACGTCCCCGTATTGTAATCATGTGTGCGACACCCGCCTCGTTGTTCCTTCATGGCTCGACTCCAGACTACCTTCCTCTTCGAGTTTCTGTGGCTCATGAGAATGGTGTAAGCAGATGCTCCTGCCCTGTCCAGCCTTGTATATTTCCTGACTGAGTATGTTTACCAAGAAGACATACGCCTACGTCTCTCACTTTAGTGAGCTCAAAAACACGCACAAGACCTCCGTGAAAATCAAACGTCGTCGGGCGCTTTTCCTACGCCATACGCTTCTCCATATTTCTACCACCTTCAAATTAAACACTGGAGAATTCCTCTTAACATCACATCTTACGCAGTTATTTTTGTTCCACACCCTAAAAAATCAAGCAGCATTCCGTACTCTATTCCAATTATGGCGGTTGGTTTCATTAGATATACCCAACAGATTTTACAAGACAGCCACAGTGGCGTCGTTGATGACTGAGTTTCCAAGAGATTGGGATTGTCGTTTCGAACCACATTGACACTGATGTGTTCAGCACGGCGATCACCAACAGCGGGTGACGCCCTACGACGGCCGCAGCCATTCACGCACACCAACGCAGTAGCTAACAAGCCGTTTAGACGTGGAATCTCGCAACAGTAAATATTTCAGTTCTCCTAGACGTACGTAGATTCATTTGTATTTATAGAGTGCCTTCCTGTGATGTGAATGATTCGAATAACCTCCGATAGAATTTCCTGTCCCCTCGAAATCCATCAAACGCTATCGGCGTGCACTTGCAGTTAACATACAAGAGAATCAATCAAATTGAAGATTATACGCACCGATTCT
Source organism: Magicicada septendecula (assembly GCA_034769895.1). Taxonomy (NCBI): domain Eukaryota; kingdom Metazoa; phylum Arthropoda; class Insecta; order Hemiptera; family Cicadidae; genus Magicicada; species Magicicada septendecula. Next base: position 1,076,063,671 of record CM068367.1, read on the forward strand.
CTTCTTGTACAATTTTTCATACAATGACATGTTGTGTATATTCTTATTTACGTTGTCTCAAAGCTTTGAAAATTTTGTGGAGTCCGAGTTTCGAGGCCTTTCAAACAACTCACCCATGTGAAGGAGTAATATGTACATTTTTCAACAAATCATTTCAAACAGGCGTTTTAAAAATTTTCTGCTTATGTAATTGTGTAAGCCAGTTTAATTTTTTGTTACATATTTAATAATGCAAGTGTTCAGAGAATGAAGAATGATACATTTTTATTTTAATCCTTTAAGGTTTAGAAGGAACGTTTTGTTGTCGAAGCAGTCGACTTCCAAATAAATCGTTTTTTTTACACAATGGTTATGAATAGGCTTGCCATTCGTCTCGGTTTGACTGGGATAGTCCCGTTGTCCCGTCCGGTTGCCGAAATGTCCAGGTCGGTGCATTTGTTTCCTAGAAAAAATAATGGGTGAGAGAGTGTGGAGATAGCATTCTCATTGTTGAACAACACTTTGGCAGATGTCAGAGGTTTAATGCATAAGTCAACAGAGCGTGCGTTGATGCTGTGTAAACTTTGGACATAGCTGTAATGAATTTTTTGACAAAATAAAAAAACAAAAAGGACATACAGTATTGAGAAAGATGCATTCAAGTGAAAAATATGACTGGTTTAGAAAACGAGTATAAGTTACACACTTCTTGCAAATTCTTAATGTAATGAACACAGTTTAAAGTACTGCACTTTTGTAAAAAATATTTTCTTTTATGTACACTTTATTATGTATTAAGTATTATATTTATACATTATATAGACACATTAAAATAAAAATAGCAACATAATGAACACAGTAATGTTTATATTTTAATTCCAGCCCCCCACTAAACAGGTGTCCCGGTTGGTTAATACAAACTTATGGTAAGCCTAGATATGAAAAATATATTAGCATCTAGTAACGACAAAACATGAACTTAAAAACTGGATTAATTTTTAAACTACATATTATTTTTCTTTTACGAAGAGTATGTCCATTCATTTTTTAAATAAATAAAAACGTACTGTATGTGAATGGTCTGATTAATTTTTGAACAAGGCTGATTTTCTCACATTTCAAAAATATAATGTAAACATAACATTGTCATATTACATGTTCTTTTTATAACATGGATTTTGTTGGACCACATTTTTTTAGAATGGGAACTTAGTAGGCCTATGTTTCTGGGCTTGCTGATTGATCTTGGACTACTTCTGGACCCAGTATACTAACTGTACAAACAGTCTCATCAAATGTGCACAAACCAAAAGTCTGACTCCTGACTCAGTTTGAGACACTTCTCCCATGACACATACTCCATTAAGCACTATGGGGTATAACTTGTTAACCCTGAATAAATCTGAAACCTTACATACTCTGTTAAATATATTACATCGCATTTATTATAACTTCATGAAGTATCTTCTTGAGATTGTTACTCATAAGTAGAACAACAGGGTGACGTGGAGTGTTTAATATTAGATTGTGATGGTGACTCCTTTCCCACTTTAAAGAAATAATAGAAAGGAGAAACAGCTTGTATTCTTGTCTAGAGACTTCACTAAAATGAAACACAAGCTTACTGTAAAGTCATATGTCTGTTACATGTCTATCCATGTACATTCCAAGGAGTCGGATGTGACTCCTATTCTTATCACTTATCTTTCTTCCTCGGTGTGTGTGTGTGGGGGGGGGCACACATGCATATACATAAGGAGCACAAGAGAAATGAGAGTAATTCATAACTAAACAGGATATCATAAATGTTTCATTTTTGGTTATTGATATTCTGCCCTGACTTTTCATTAGTTCTGAAGTTATCACTTATTGTAGTAACTCACACTCACACGAGTATGGTAGTACCAAACACATAAATTAGCAGATGCTATGGATTATCATTACTTAAGCTACTAATCAGAAGAAGGTAGACAAGATTATTCAAAAATGTATTTCCAAATCTGTTTCTTCATTTACTCAAGGTTTTAGGCCTTGCAGCCTGTCTTTGCACTTATAGTAATGCTTAATGGTTAGCACTGTGGTTCTACCTATGTACATTATGGTACATGTTGCCTGAAAAAAATTATATTTTTGTTTTACTTGGCTTTTTGTTTTAATGGTTGTAGTTGAAGAACTCTCCATCACTAATCATGTTTTAGATTTTAGATCAGTTTTGTTTTATGACCATAGTGTATTTCAATCTAAGATTATGTATAAAAATAAGTAGAAGTAAATTTTATTTATTCAGCTTCAATAAGAAAGAAACATTTTTATCGGTGTTCCTTCAGTGATTTATTTATTGGCTGAGCAAAGCCAGTTCTCAGTTTTAACTCTGACCATTTAGCATTTGTCTGTTTGTATATCTAGCAAATATATCGGCACTTATACGCCATGGAACCCTAACAGAAGATTGATCTCCCCATGTGTAAGGGGTTGGAAACAAAAATGTGAGTGGTCAAAACTTTGAAAAAAAATTGCAAAAATTCTTATGAGTTACCAGATTAAATAGTATTTTACCCAAAATCTGAGTGTAATGTTCAGTTTTGTAAATTTCAAAATTTCTGGAAACTGGAGCCCAAAAAAGTTTGTAAAAATTATTTGTAAAACAAACAAAAATTAAGAAAACAAAACTTTTAATTAAGAAATTGTGTTAGTGGTTATAATCACAAACAGAATAAAATTTCTTAATTAAATTTCTGACAAGATGTGTAATCAACGACAGGTAATGGACGACAACAATGAGGTAATAAACAACAAATTCTGTTTGTGATTATAACCATTAACACAGCTTTCTTAATTAAATTTCTGACAAGATGTGTAATCGACGACAGGTAATGGACAACAAATATACGTTTATAAAAATGTAGCAAACACTAATGTGATATGTAATAGGCTACAAATGGCATATTCTACAACTTTATCAGTGTTTCTATGCAAATCAAGAATTATTGGTGATATATATATCTCAAGCACACAGATCACAGGTTGTTGTGGTCTTAAAAGACTGCAGTGTAGTCAGTTCAGTTGGACACTCGTTATATAACAGTATAGTTGTGAGTTATAATTAGTAAACTTTGCAAACAGTACTGTTTTATTTGTTTGTATATGTAATTTAATAAATTTTTTGTGCTTGTTATTACCTATTGTGAATGGAGCATAATTGATTACTGTACTTGTGAATGACTATGGAATTGTGTGTGATTTGGACAAAAGTGATAAATAAAATGTATGATTGTTTTTCGACCCTGATGTTAAATTTAAGTCTATCACACTAAAGATGGCTAAAGATCGTTGAAACAGTATTGCTATTTGCAAGCATTGATTTGCAAGTATCATTGCAAACTTGATTTGCAGTTAGGTATTTTATTATTTATTTTAAAAATATTGAATCTTCAAATTATTGTAATGCATATGTTTTATTTATAGGGCCTGTATATTTAATAGTGTGTAATTTTTTTTAGGAGTGAATATAAAGACATACCAGTGAACGACTAGAGTAGAAATGCATACTCCTGTGGAAATGGCATGTGGCCCGCACCCTCTTTTTGTTTTTCCTAGTGAGGCCCAGAACACACTGCATTATGCTATAGAAACAACTGGAGGTAGTCTGGCCAAGGATGATCAAGAAAATTTTACAAACAGGTAAGAGCATTTACAATGTTTGCTGTTTCTTAACTACTACATGCACACAAGTACCAGTATGTCAAAAGTGGTGCTTTATGCTTCAGACCTATCTAATGTACATTAATTTTATTAGACAAAGTGATAAAATCACTACAGAGGTGTTAGTTGAATTAGCTTCCCATTACCGGTACTTGAATAGTAAATAAAGTCATGATTTATTGTTGTATATTTGCTTATGCGTACAACTATACAAAGGACTTAAACTTACAGGTACCTCAATGTGTTGAGTCATTTGTAAAGTCACCAGACAAAAATTCCTAGTCGTCCTTTGTCTAAAATTCCTTCTGCAGTCTCTTGTTCCAAGAACCTGTTTCTTGACCTTCCCGAGTATTTATCCTGTTAATCTTCTCCTACAAGTCATAAGCCTGTAAGTATTGTGTTTAATTAAATATCCTAGCCTTCAAATTTCTTCCTAACAAGGTTTTTTCACAACCTTTGATTCTTACTTATTCTCATAAGTATTCATAATTGCTCACTTTACTCTTGTATGAAATCATTTGCATTCTTCTTCAGCTCCATGTCATAGATGCTCTCATTGTTGTTTACCTCTCTTAAAAATGTTCCATGATTGAGAACCATAAACGTTAAGTTTTTAAACAAATCTGTGATCACCTATTGTGTGGGGGGGGAGTGGACAAGAATATGCAAAATAATCTTTTGTGCTAATATTTGACTCTCTCTCTCTCTCTCTCTCTCTCTCTCACACACACACACACACACACACAAATACTTTGTATTTAATAATAATTAATACAATCAATAATTAATAAATATTTCAATTAGGGATTCAGGAAATTTCTTTCCCCTCTAGTAGGTTGTTTTTTTCTACACATGAGACATCATGATATTATTTTTGTCATCCTCAGAATGATCACATACTCCGTACACCTGACTGCGAAAAATAAAGATGATCAGAAAAGAGCCGAGAAGTTAAGGAAGAGAATATAAAATAAAAATACTAAGACAAATAAAAAACTAAGCCTGCAAAGGGATGAAGAAAAATAAATAACAAGATGAGAAGCCAGTTAAATGGAGAGGTTAGTAAACAGAATGATGTAAGAGGAATTTACACAGATAGTATTGGTACATTGAAGAGGGAATTGAAACTTTCCCAAAACAGATATTAGAGATAGGTGAGACAGGCAGGGACAGAGGTGGTGTGTTTAGTGACTTTGAAAATCCAGCTAAATTGAAGTTACTATAAAATAAATGATAATTAAAGCATTGGACATGGTAAACTTTTTTCATTAATCTTTCAAGAAAAACACACTAGTAATATGAAAAGCAAGATAAAGGTAGAAGTGTGTGCAAACAATAACAGTAGATGGTAAATCTTGAAAATGTGATGAGAATGAAGGAGGTAAAATGATAATGAAGACAAGTATCCAGTTAGGAAAGTAAGGAAAGGGAAGGAAACACCAGGTAAATAATGGAAGAGAGAAAAAAGTGGTGAGATGGTGAGCAAAAAGAGAAAGAAACAGAGAATACAGATTTGCAACATAGAATATAAGATCAATGGTGAGGGAAGGAGGGTGGAAGAAATGGTAAGAGAAATTTTAAAGTAAAAACAGGAGAGACGATGATAAATAATGAAAAATATTCTGTGTAGTGGAAAATGACAAATACAAGGAAAGAATACTACAGCATTTTAAAAATTTAATAAACAAGTAATAAAATTTAACAGAGTAAGTGAAAAATCACATATAAGTATAAAGAATCAGATTGAACATATTAATACAATAAGAAAAATTTAGTGTACTTGACTGCTATCTTGTGGGCTACTATGTAAGAACATTTTCCATGGCTACAAGTTCATAAACAGAATTAAAAGCTATACCATATGTTTCTGCAACAAGAATGTGTGACATGCACACTGTGATTGCGCATAGGATATTAGTATGGAAGATGAAAATGACATAGTAATATACATAATGCATTAAAGCATATAATACTTGACACTGATATAGAATAGAATCAGTTTTATTAAAACATATTAATTCTCCTATTATTATGACTGACCTGAATGTTATCTCCCACCCTAACAGAAAAATCCCTGGTCCTCCAGGTTGGGGGTTGGGTGGTAGGCCGGTAACCTACCCCCGGAAAAAATACCACACCACGGAACCTTCAAGAAAGTGTGTTCCTGGAGGAGGATGGCTACCGACAGAAGAGAATGGGGGGAAAAAATTGAAGGAGGCCAGGACCCAACAAGGGCTGTAGTGCCATAGGAGGGAGAGAGAGAGAGAGAGAGAATGTTATCTCCTACTATTAGGTTTCTGGCTAATTTACTTACAACTGCTGCTATTTCAAAAAGAGGCTGGGCATTGTACTGTCCTTAAACATGTTGCTGGTGTTTTGAAGCACAAAAATGACCTCTCATAGGACACAGGAATATTAATGACTACTTGTGGCAAATTTGTATATTTTGTGCAACAGAAATGACATGCAGCACAAACAGCTCGAGCTGTTTCTGTTCCATCTGTTACTGAATTTCAGATACACACAGTTGAGTAGCCAGTCACCGCATTGTGTGACAGGTGTCATCTGCTGTGTGGCAGGCAAATGGATCACAGGAGATTAGGATGGTTGGTTCATTCGGATTTCAAATGAAAAATGCCTGTGTGAATAAATTAATTGCCAGAGATCAGATGAAGTCCTCAACGGAAGGGCGATTTAGAACATTACTTTTGACATACCATGGGATCTCAGAGAGGAATGCTGTGTTTGTAAGTGGGCGACAGGAGAGTCCTCTGTCGACGGCCACCATGCGGTTGCCGGGCACAGGATTGCTGTCCCATATATCACCTTATACAATGAAAATTTTGTACAGACAGCCAAGGGGCCGTTGTACAAAAGCATGGGAAAAAATTTGTCTCTGATGCCTTGAGTGTTATTAGAGTTTTTCAGGGTATTAGTCATAAGGTCGTTGAACTCTGCACTATGGTCTCGCCGAACGCCCATGATTCGGTCTACTGCGTTGGTATGCGCAAGTTTGACACACGTAAACGCATAAATGAGGTCGCTTCTTACTAGACTGTGTTTATCACAGTGTGTCACTTCTGCAACCAATGCGGGATGTCCACCTGGCCCTGTCGCTGTGTTCACCTCCCGCGGAGACAGGGACTATAATGGAACATTGCGTCATCAACGAAGAGGGACAACGTGACTCCAGGATACACTGGCAGGCCGTACATGTACACGAAATACAGAACGGGCCGAAGACAGGTCCTAGAGGTACATTTGCGGCGATGGCAAACCCAAGATCATGCCCTGTCGACGCTCACCATAAGGATTCTGTCGGTTAAGTACAACCTTATGAGATGCACAGTGTTACAACACAAACAAGCCACCCCAATACCAGGGAAAAAACTATGAATCAAGTATATAAAATGTTTAAACTAATGAAAATAAAATGACTATGACACGACAAACGACTATGACCCAACCCAAGTGATTGACTCAATAAAATGAAATAAAATAAAATCAAATGAGAAGGTAAATGAAAATGAAACAAAGTATAAATGAAATAAAATGAGAAGAAATGAAAAGACACAAACGAATAATATAGAACAGAAAAGGAGAAATGTTACACTCAAATAAAGTAATGAAAAAGAACCAATAAATAATAAATGTAAATGATAATTATTAGTATCGACTAATTAATCAATGTAAATGATAATTATTAAAATCCAATAAAGTAATGACAAACTAAAGTGCACTAACCAAGTAAATAGAGAGTAAATGTTATAAATAACTCTATAATGATATGAAACTTGTTAACAGCATAACTAACCATTGTGAAGTGAGAGATAGATAGATAGTGAACATGATTAAGTGAGAAAGAGAATTTAATGTTAGGGAATACCCACTAGTAATGCTTAAATACAATAAAAAGTGCAAAGTGCCAGTGTAAAACCCCCAAAATAAATAGAAACCCTATTGATAGGTATAGACACCTAAAAACCAGTGATAAACACTAAAGGTTAATGGTGAGAAGTGATAGAAAATAAGAATATTGTTATTATTAGGATTAAGAGTAATTGTAAATTAGGAATAAAAGGGTATTCAGGGAAAAAATCCCATGGAGAGTCAAAATGTTAGTGTTACCATGGTTAGATAGTGAAGTTTAAAAAAAAAATGTGGTAAAGAATATAAAATGCAAAATCAATAAACATCCTATGTTCAGAGGGATAGTTAATTAGATAAAGTAAATAGTGTGATGATGTTTGTCACCAAAAAATAAATAAGAATAAACAAAATGTAAACAAGAGTAGCATAATAACTGTTAAAGATTTGTTCAATTAAGTTTATGAAAAGGAATATGGCTGAAGGAAGTATACAGACCATAAGCCTATATGTTGTGTTATATTTTATAGAGTATAGTAAATCATAGACAAATAATAAACGATGGCAATATAGATAAGAAAAAAGATAAATTAATACAAACATAATAATACTGGAAAAGCAGTTAGAAAATAATAGACAAACCATAATGTTGTGAGTAGTACCATAAGTTATAAGAGTGGGGATACGCCATGACATATGTATAGCGGGGCATGTGAGTGAGTCACAGGGCGATCGCCATAAGAGCAACACACTCACGATGTATTCACTATTGTAGCTGTATAATAAATTTTTTTATTATATTTAATAACCGTGTAACTGTACATTTATTCACACATATAACATGGCGCTGTGGCTTTGAAGAACTAAAGTGCATAAAATATATAGTGGAGTTATTCAGTTTGAATACAGTGTGTGAGTTGCGTAGTGTAATTGTGAGATTGGCTACTACTGCTGCAGGTACAGGAACGACAACGACGTTTATAACCACGTCTATGTCATTAACGGGCTTGAAACCACCAAGTTGTTTACAAAAGTTAACTACTGAAGGATGGACAAAGTGGAAACAGCTTTTCGAAATACAGTATATCGTATTGCACCAGGTACTAATAAAATGGCCGATGATGTACAAGTGGCCGTATTTTTGAATTGCATAGGTGAAGAATGTGTAGACGTGTATAATACGTTGGGATTAACCGACGATGAAAAAAACAGTTACGATACAGTACTGTAGAAATTTTAAGAGCACTTTGTGCCTATCAAAAATGAGAGTGTTAGTTCGCACATGTTTTTCACGAGAAATTAGGAGCCTGGTGAGTCGTTTGATGCATATTTGACTGAATTGAAGAAATTAAGTGCGGATTGTAATTTTAGTACTTTGAGAGAGCGTTTGATAAGAGATCGCATTGTTGCCGGCATTTTAGACAAACGAGTCAAAGATAGGTTATTACGTGAAAGTGAGTTAACGTTAGTAAAAACTGTTAAAATTTGTAAAAGTGCTGAATTATCGGAACAGCATGTTAAAAAACTCGAGCCTACAAAGGAAGTTGCTAGCATAAAAAAACAGCTGAGTAGCGGCAATTCCAAGACTCATGATGGTGACGCAGGCAACAACATGAGCAGAGTTCAACAGACAAAGATGACATCATCATCATCTTCTACGACACGAGAGCCGGGTGCTTCAAGACAACAGGTGACCGCATGCCAACGGTGCGGATACAATCATCGTTTCAAGAATTGTCCAGCGTTTATGAAGTACTGTATGAACTGTGGTAAGACAGGACATTTTGCAAAAATGTGTAAAAATAAGCATTCAATAAAAGTTGTAAATGTCTGAGGCTGAATGTGAGTATTTTGATGAATTTTTTTGTGACTGGATTAGTGTGGATGCTATCAGTGCACGAGACGAATGGATACAACATGTAAATATTTTAGATTCTAAGAAAACAGTTGCTTTTAAAATTGACACTGGAGCTCAATGTAATATAATACCTATTGACTTATGTAGAAAATTGAATATAACTGAATGCCTGAAATCTAATGTAATTTTGAAAAATTATAGTCAAGAAAAAATGAAAACTATTGGTAAAGTAAGCTTAAATTGCAAAGTAGGCAATATCGAACAACGAGTAGAGTTTGAAATTTTTGATGGTAAAAGTGTTCCTATTTTAGGTTTAAAGAGTTCCATTGATTTTAATTTGATACAAAGAGTCCAGCCTGGAGACGAAGCTATATATGTTGACATTTTAAATGGTTTTTCAGTAAACACAGCTAATGATATTATAAAGAAATATGCAGATGTTTTTAATGGTTATGGTAGAATAAAAGATTTTCAATATAAAATAGAATTAAAAGAAGGAAGTGTAGGTAAAGTAGAACCGTGTAGACATGTTCCTTTTAAATTGATTAATAAATTGAAATATGAAATAAACATAATGGAAGCTGTTGGTATTATATCGAAAATTAAAAAACCAACTGATTTTGTAAATTCATTAGTAGTTGTTGGTAAAACCAGATGGGTCAATAAGAATTTGTTTGGGCCCACAATATTTAAATTCTTGCATAAAAAGAGAACATATTCAGCTTCCTACAATTGATGAGATTGCAGCAAAGGTAAAAAACGCAAAATATTTTACAAAGTTGGATGCAAATAAAGCATTCTGGCAAGTTGAATTGTCAGAAGATAGTAAAGTGTTAACTACTTTTAATACTCCATTTGGGAGATATTATTTTAACAGAATGCCTTACGGTATAAGCTCTAGTCCTGAAGTATTTTATAGAGTTTTTAATCAAATTTTTGAAGATATTGAAAATGTAGGCATATATGCCGATTATTAAAAATTATGGATAAAGGTTTTTAAAAGAGCCAGAGAATATGGTGTTAAATTTAATGCAGATAAAAGTGCTTTTATTGTAACGAAAGTTAAATATTTAGGTCATATACTTTCCGCAGATGGAATTGAAATTGATACAGAAAAAGTTGAGGCAATTGAAAAAATGCAAATACCAAAAAATAAAAGAGAATTACTAACATTCTTAGGAACAATAAATTATGTACCAAAGTTTATACCAAATGCTGCACAATTAACTAGTAGTTTAAGACAACTAACAAAGAAAGATGTGCCATTTGTGTGGGGTACTGCACAGCAAACGTCATTTTTAAAGCTTAAAGAGGCGTTATGTAAACCTCCAGTTTTAAAATATTTTGAGATAAATAAACCCATAACAATGAGTGTAGATGCTTCCAGTGAGGGACTTGGATGTGTATTGATACAAGATAGAAGACCAGTGGCATATGGTTCCCGTGCTTTAACAGAGACTGAAGTAATGTACAGTCAGAAAGAGTGTTTAGCAATTGTTTTTGGTTGTCATAAATTCAATCAATATTTGTTTGGTCAAAAATTTGTCGTAGAGACTGACCATAATCCACTGATCTCGATCTTTAAAAAACCAATGAATAAAATCCCTCCAAGATTACAAAGGATGAGAATAAGTTTACATAATTTTGATTTAGAACTTAAGTATGTACCAGGTAAAAAATTATTACTGGCTGATCATTTGAGCAGAATTTATTTGCAAACTACAGAGTCCTCTGATGAAGAAAAAATTAAAGCATATGTTATGATGGTTGAGAAAAGTCTTAGTGTATCTGATATAAGAATGAATGAATTAAAAAATGAAACTAGCAACGATAAAGAACTGCAAGAAGTTCTAAAATATGTAAGGGATGGCCTGTAAACAAATCATCCATTTCTGAAACTGTCAAACCACATTTTTCTTTCAAAGAAGAACTTTCAGAGTGTAAGGGTTTATTGTTGAAAAATACTTGTATAGTTGTACCAAAATCCATGAGAAAAGTAATGCTTGCTAAAATACATTATGCTCATTTTGGTAGTGAAAAATGCAAAATGTTAGCTAGAAAAACATTGTTTTGGCCAGGCATGTCGAAGCAAATTGATGACTTGGTAAGCAATTGTGATATTTGTTGTAGTTATCAAAGGGATAATAGTAAAGAACCAATGATTGAAAAACCAATACCTAAAAAACCTTGGGAAATTGTAGCTTCTGATATTTTTTATTTACTTGGTAAAAGGTTTATAATTGTAGTAGATACGTATAGTAAATTCGTTGATTTGCAACATTTAAGTGATTTAAGCGCAGAGTCTACTATACAGTCTTTAAAGGAGTTTTTTGCATGATATGGGGTACCTAAAGTTTTATATTCAGTTTCAGGTACTCAATACACGAGTTTTAAATTTAAAAAATTTTCAGATCAATGGGGTTTTAAACACGTGATAACTACTCCAAAACATCACCAGTCAAATGGTTTAGCAGAGAGACATATACAGACTCTCAAACATATTTTGAAAAAAATTATTCAGGAAGGAAAGGATAAAGAAATGGCTCTATTACAATTAAGAAATATGCCTATTGATAATAGTGGCATTATGCCAGCGGAATTAATGTATGGTAGGAAAGTAAGAAATATAATACCAAATTCAAATGAAGGCAAAGTAGAGTCAAATAAATTTAGTACTATTTTGCAAGAACGTCAAAATAAACAAAAGTTCTATTATAATAAATGTTCGAAAGCTCTTACAGAATTTAATGTGGGAGATAAAGTTAAAATTCATGATGAAGGAAAGGGAACCTTACCTCATCAAAGTGGTATTATTATTGAAAAACATCAAAATCCTAGATCTTATAAAGTAAAAACAGAGCAAAATACTATTGTAACACGTAATCGAAAAGATCTATCCAAAGGTACACAATTTAATGAAATCCAATATAGTTTAGATATACCATTTGAAGAGCCCACACAAAGAAGAGTTTCGAACAATACAAATACTGTAAATAATAATGTGAATCATTCAAATAATATCTGTAATAATAATCCTATTGTTAATGTGACTGCGAATGATGCTCCGGTAATTACGACTAGATCAGGTCGTACGATAAAGAAACCAGAGTACCTAAAGGTTATGTATGTTTAATAAATGTTATGTAATAATATTGTAATTTAATTTTGAAAAACTAGAAAAGGGGAGATGTTGTGAGTAGTACCATAAGTTATAAGAGTGGGGATACGCCATGACATATGTACAGCGGGGCATGTGAGTGAGTCACAGGGCGATCGCCATAAGAGCAACACGCTCACGATGTATTCACTATTGTAGCTGTATAATAAATCTTTTTATTATATTTAATAACCGTGTAACTGTACATTTATTCACACATATAACACATAATATGTAAAATAATGAAAACATACAATTATTATAAAACAGACCCAAATCAATTCAACAAGTAAACAAATCATTTATGACACAAAACAAAACATGTATAAGGGTAAATAATATGTAATTTGTATAAAATAAGAAAATATAGCCAATGACTACCTAGGCCTATGAAATTCCTAACTGTATAAAACAAAAAACTACAAATTGTAAGAAATTAACTATTATATTAGCAAATCCAAGGCAAGTAACTAGTCAATGATAATTAGTGAATCATATTAAGAGATAAATGTTAAATTAAGGACATAAAATAAGAAATAAATGTAATTAGATAATATCAACATAATTGTTCAAACATTAATACATAAGCAAACCCAGCTTTGAGGGATGTCAAAATGATCTTTGAAAGAAAATATGAACAGTTGTGATAATATCTCATATATTAATAAGAAGACAGAAGAATAATAGCAATCAGAAGATATTTAGTCATTTTGAATAAAAATTCAAATATTATAACAATGGGCTTAAGTCATGAATAGCCAATGAGAGTCAATCAGTTACCATGACAACTGAACGTTATTTATGAATATTCCGTTAGAAACTGTTAGTCCATTATTGAAGCTCGAGACGAATAGACGCCAAGCCGTAAATGACTCAAATTTTAATTTAAAACAAGAAAACGTAATCCAAATTTAATAACATGAGCAAGTAACAATCTGATGAAGAACTAATACATCGAACCGAGGCCAAAGACCAATTTATTCAATGCTAAATTAATAAATTTCGATCAACTTATCCGAAAAAGACGCCAGGCGTAATTAAATCCCAGAATGATGGAAAATTGATGACAGAAGAGAACCCAACCTATTTCAACTGAATGACGCTACACCTTAATTCAACTGATTGATAAGTATTGCTTAATTACCCGAATTTATGGAATAAATTGTTTCCAATTTTTTTCTCACAACATTTTTAACTCTCGCTATAAACTGATGATCTAATTTCTTTCAAAGATTAATTAAAAATAAAACACTAAACTTATACGAAACTAGATAATAACCTGTATAAAAATTACGAACTTTTGACATACACTTTTTAACACTTCAGGAACAAATTGTAATAACACCTTATAGCATATAAGTACCAGTAATGTAAGGTAGTGTACTTTATTATAATCAAATTAATATTTTTTCGTAAACCAAAAGAATCCAGATTCATGAACGAAATTGAAAAAATAAACATTCAGTAGACGCCATGTCTGACTAACTAAATCGTTCAAAATCGATTTCGCCAAGCTTTGAGATAAAATTGTCTTTTACTGTCGGAGCAAATTTGTTTAACAACAAAATATAATTCTGTATGATACTGAAGAACTACTAATCACAATTTAATAACCACTGTTGTTAAAGTTGTAGTGGTTGGTTGTAACCACTGTTCTTTATTTCATAGGAAAGTGCATTATATGATTTGTGTATTTTAGCGACTAGCAAAAGTGATGGTAAGCGCTCGACATCGGAAACTCGGCGAACTACCAGTGAGATTAAAAAATTCGCATGTGGCGGGAGTAATTTGAACTCACCATACCGTCATAGAATGAACGCACAATCGTCCTATTCTTTTTAATTGTTTTCAGATTAAACAATTTGGCGCCACCCGGGAAATATAAACACATATTAAAGAACAGGTAAGGTTCCCACTCGCTTGTACTGGTAATTCGAAAGATCGCTACGGACATCGTCAGCGTAAACATAAAGTAACGACCACAACGTGTGAGGCGAACACACAAAACATACACTTTTACAGAATACGCAAAGAACGTAACGTTACAACAGTAGTAAGTGGCCTTATGAGATGGACGTAAGTACTGGTATGTGGATTAGTTTGAAGAGCAGGTCTTCGTGCCCGACTCTGTCGATGGCTTTGTTCATGTCCAACAGGACAACGCCTGTGGCCTGATGCCTATTGGTGGCGTCTGCTAACTGGGAAACAACCCTCACTCTGAAGAACAGTTGAGTGTCCCTGCCGAAACCCGACCTGCTTCTCTCATTTGGTATAACCACCAAGGACTGAACACAGGCCAACAGGAACCGCTTGAATACCTTCGAAATTGTTGGTAAGAGCTATATCGGACGACAGCTTTGCGGAAGCGTTGGCGGGCGGTAGACTTCTTGGGTTTCGAACCATAATGATGTTCGCAGTCTTTCACAGACAGATAATACACCGTAGTCTCGTCATGTTTGTGACTTTAGGCCTACAGGATTAAAAACTATTGTGTTCTACTCGAGGTTTCTTGTTTAAAAACAAATGTGTGCTTCAACTTCACAATTGTCCGATATCACATTCGAAAACACTATCGCAACGATTGCACGCCTTCTAACAAAACTAACACTATCTGCATAGCGAATAGAAGAGCATATCTCTTCTATTCGCTATGCTATCTGTATTCATTATAACATAAACAACGTACACAGCAAATGTATATTTAAAAAGATCGCTGCACTACCGTAGCCTGGCATTAGTAATTCTATAACGAGTCTCTAAAGGCTACACAAGTTCAAGCAGCGGAAATTTCGTTTATTTCGCTACTTAAATCAACAGAATTGTCAGTACTTTTTCTTCGTGGATTATTTCAGTGAAGCAAAGTGGTAAAAGATTAATGAATATGTTAAACGTGCAGCTACGGACGCTGTAGGTACAAAGAAGATGTTTAGGAGTCGGTAAGGTCTCAATATATGAAATGAAGAAATTGAAAATACAATTAAAGGAGAACAAAAAGCATTTGTAGAGTATCTTCAGAATAATACAGAGCAAAATAAGGCAAATATTAGCACAAAAGCAGCTATGCAAAGGGTTTAATTAGGAAAGCACACCAAGATTCCTGGGACGCACTGATACCTAACATAGAAGCGACGTTCATGGGAGACGTGTTTTCCAGCACGCATTAATCAAATGCAAAGGTAGTTTTAATAGCAGTTCGCCACCTTTTAGGAGTTCTGTGTTAATTCCATCCGGTCCTGTTGCCTTTCTATTCTTCATTTGGTCTAAAGTTTCTGTTAACTCTTCTAATGTTATGTTATCCCCAAAGTATGTATTGTTATTAACAACCGGAAGTGATAGTTATATCTTGTCCTCCTGTAATATTTACATCCTCATCAGTCCAAAAGGTCTTTATAGTATCTAATCCAAGAATTCTTATCAGTTATGTGTAATCGTGCATTATCTTTCTCAGTTTTGTTAAGCTGTTTCAGAAGTTTATATGTCACAATTATGCGCCAGTTGATCGAATAAAAGAGAGAATTCAAAAGAATTCTAGAGACACATATTGCCTTCATAGACTATGAAAGAGCATTTGATCGGATGAATAAGAATAGACATATATATATATATATAAGATAGACATATATTATAGAAAATATTAGAGCAAAGAGGATACCCACATCATATAATAGAAGTAATAAAAAGCCTATATGAAAGAACGGACATTACTATGAACACCAGGAAGGAGAAAACAGAACCTGTAGTGTTAACAGAGGCGTTAGACAAGGGTACAGTTTATCACCTATTTTATTTAACATGTATATTAACGATGTTGTACCGCAACTAGCGGCTGGCGACGCATTGTACTACCTAGCCATGCAACCGTCCCATTAAACACAAAAGCCGCGCGGTATGGCTTGGTCCTTTACGGACTGTTGAGCAGAGGTTTATTTATTTATTTATTTTTGACGATACTGTAAGGCAATGGAAACAACGAACTGGTCCTGGAATCTACTTACTTCCCGATAATTTCTCCATTAACACTCTGCTGTTTGCTGACGACATGTTATCCTACAAGAAAACGAACATGGATTACAAAAAGCAGTGTATCAACTCAGTAAAATTTGCCATGAATATAATTTTAAAATATCCACGACAAAGACTAAAATAATGGCGTTTAAAGGAAAATGCCCAGTACGCTCCAAAATAGTAGGCTAATAGACAATAAAATTATTGGACAAATATCCCACTACAGCTATCTAGGGTGCGACGTAAGCTATGAATATGAAAACGATATTGATAATAAAATAAACAGATACCAGAGGATGTGTGGCATAATTTATAAGTCTCTGGTAAAGAAAGTACGAAAAGATACAGAATTGAATCGTGGGCACTCACCCAAAATCAGAGAAAACGAATTGAAGCTATTGAAATGAAATTCTTAAGGAGAGTCAAAGGATGCGCCCTAAGAGATCACATAAGAAATGCAGAGATATGGCAAGAGCTGAATATATACTCATATTATACTCGATAAACGATAAAATTTAACAAAATAAAGAAAATGGATACTTTGTTATATAATTATAACAAAACTTGAACTGGATATTTATTCCCATAAATAGAACGGGTGGCTCGAGATTACAAAAGAAAAGATAATCCAGTATAAGCCTCTTGGAAAACTAGATAGAGGCAGATCAAGAAAACGGTGGCTGTGAAGACGGAACAGGCTGCAAGCCTAATCCTTGAAGTGAAGGAGAAGATATTGCCTCCATTTTGATAAACATTTGTTGCCAAGAAATGTCACTAACGTTATGATTCAATATTTAAATAATTTATGTTTGAATAATAAAATATTTTGTTGTTAATATGATTTTTATTTTAATATGAAAATTTCCTTGGACTCGGCGTTTTTTTTTTGTATGCACCAGTCATGCACCAAATTATAGTTTTTTCATTTAAAGTAAATTATTATTTTTTTTTTTACTTTTGAATTTATACCTTATTGTTTGAATACAGATACATAATTTAGGATTGTAGACTACTCGAATACAAAAAAAAAACTTGCAAACAGAAAATAAAACTGTTGCAGAAAAATTATTATTCTGCACGACGCTAACATGGTTGCTGTTATTGCACTTTTTCGATCTGATTGAAAAGCGCTAATAGGGAGTTGTCTGTATAGTAGTGTGCAACAGTTTTATTCTGTTTTTGAATCTTATGTCCACTAATATAAGATTACTATTTAAAATAAGTTTGTTATCCTTAAGTGGCAATAGCGAAAGTAAAATGTTTGTAAAATTGTCCACATAATGCACGTCACTGCGTCAAGTGATTATAAAAACTATACAGTTTTTTCAGACTGGCATTCCTTGTCAGATGGTCATTAAAAATACCCTAATGTTTTGCTGGATGGTTAAAATTGTTTAGCGTACAAATTATTATGTTACCATTGGTTTATTTATTTATGTTAAATCGGTTTATGCCCAAAATTTAAATATTTTAAACTGACGTTGAAGTAAATATTTAACTTTAGACGACGGCCTCTAATACAGCAAATAATACAGCTTTACTTTTAAGCTGCTTCTTCGTACAAAACTTCAAGCCTTTTGCTTGGCCGATTGTTTTTATTCATGCTCTTAAGATTTAAATATAATTATTTCAGTAACGACTCGGAACACAATATTGGATTTCCGGATTATATTTAGAAGCGTATACCGGTAGCAATTATTTATTTGTGTCAGTATATGAGAAAATGAATGAATTGTAATTAGAGGTATTTATAATATAGAGTGAAATATTTGTAAGGAGTTTTAGTACAAAGAAGTATTTTTTTAGAACTGTTTTGAACAAAATTTGGAACATGAATGACACACAGGTAACCGATAGAGGGGGAAATAAATAGGCGTAATTCTGCGCATGCTATCTAACTGCATGGCAAAACTATGTTGTTGTTTTTTTTTTAACCAGTATCATTCCACTAGTGCTCCTACATCTTACGAACACTGCGGTTTTTCTTTGTTATCGTTTTAGGCTGTCTCCTTTTTAATCATTTTTGAAACGTTAAAAATGCTTTTTCGGCGATTCTTTCGTGGCAGGAAGTCGGATAAAGCAGAAAAGACTACGTCGTTGACAAAGAATCCAGATCTGACGCGCAGGTAAATGCTGTCAGCAATCAAAATACCACCACCTCGAAATTTCAGCGTACATTTAAATTATAGCATAGATTATTTCTTACGTAGCTTGTAAGATCATTTGTACAGATAATGATTACTTTTTCGCTTATTTGCACAGAAATGGATCAGATACGTCTTATCGTTACACTGTCCACGCAACTGCACATAAATAACTAGCGTACACGTTGTTATTAACTGTCAGCGCGAAAGTACCATATGTAAAAAAGTTTTAAACCACGTAACGTATTACTGTATTTTGAAAAGTCCTATTTAACGTTGTTATCAACTGTTTCTCTTGCTAATAGAGTGAGGGCGCTGTATGTCATGTCTATAGTGGGATCTCAGGAATGTGCTGTGACGTTTATCAACAGCTGATAATACTAGTAATGACGTCAAGCAGTCACATGATCATTTCCCCTACGAGTACTTGCCGACAATCCACACTTGTGTTTACTTTGAGGAAGCAAGTCGCCTTATCAGTTCGGCTGTTTCGACATTCAGTGAGAGATGGTTTTGTTTTGTGATGTCTCGAATACTACGTGCCGTTGTTCTAAATAGTATAGGCTGGTTTGCGATGGAGTTCTTTGGATAGTGTCAGTGATTTCTTAGGTTGTGGACTGTATTATTACCAGTGCCTGAAGATACTAGTATCCGACAGTTGTGTGAAAATTTCGTATCCTCATGTTGTTCAAAGTGAAGGAACGTTTTACTGGGAAAAAGAAAGTGTACGTGCCTGTTTTAGTCAAGATTAAATTACTTATCAGATATTTATAGTTAATTTATAAAACGTTCTTTTTTATATTTTCATAACCCCCATTGTCGGTAAAATTTAAACTAAACACGGTTTATAGAAGTCCGTACTTCATCATGCTCTTTGTGACCAGAAATTGAAAGTCCAAATGAAGAGAGATTTTGACGCGCGATAAAATGTATTTCTGTAATGATGTTTTTTGCAATTACCGAATAATTTTCAGTATTTCGAGCTATTGTATTATAGAATTATATAGTTATTAAAAATTACTGGAATATTTCTAAAATTTTAAAAAACGTATAACGTATAATGGCGTATGTAATTTTGGAACATTGTAAAATGCACAGATCCTTTCTTTGCCATTCGCGTTTGATGATCAGATTTTATTTTGCTCGCACAAAAGTGCACTGGTGAAATAACACGTGAATATTTTTTACGTGTGTAATGTATGTACATGTGTACACATTTTTTACATATTCATAACTCGCTTAAAATTTTTGCTTTGAACGATGGTTTCCAAGTCGTATGATTTTCACTAGTTTGGAGATATAGATATAAATATTTGGCATATAAGTTATGTATTTTTTAGCAAATCATGATATTAAAAGAACCGTGTTAATAGTATCCCGCCCCACCTGACTTTTGGATTTTTTTTAAGGTTTAGTTAATTTAGTAATGAGCAGAATGAATCTAACCTAACTTGCCGTGTAATGTATATCTAAGAACATATTAAGTGTAAGCTTTTCTAGTGCAGGTACACACCATTGCTCAGCTTTAACGTTTGACATAACACTATACTAATTTGAACGGGTTTCTTTTTTTGAGTCATTGTACCGTATCTGCATTGTATGGCAGTAGGATGGCTTCAATGTTTTCATGTCGATGAAGTCTGTCATGGTGATTTTGGCAGTCACAAATGCCATTTTCAGATCCCTGTGGAAGTAATTGTTCTGATTAATGAAAACCCATCAGCTATGTTCCATAGTATGTTATTCTGAAAATGTACAATATTAATATTTCATTTTACTGCAGTCATAAAATTGAATACATATTCTTTAAAAATGGGAACTCATAAATTCATGGAAAACCCGTTCTTATAAGGAAGTCTTACAGATGTAGCCCTATATATTTTTGAATTTTTTATACTTCATTTGGTAAGGTAGAGAACATTGCCGATAGAATAATTATTTACTGTTGTTTCATTTGTTTGTTGAAGTAACATATTTTCATGAAGTAACTGGTTTGTTTTGTTTTAATTGCTACATTTTAATTTTCATGTATTTGCAATTACGACTCTCATCACAGTTGTGATTATCGTACTGTAATTATCACAGATTTGATGTGATCATTGCTTGCTTGTAGGTGTTAATAGATATAATATGCTCAAAGCTTGAGGATGGTTGCAGATTTCAGAACTGAAAGGTGCTTTGATTTAAAAAGTTTCAGTGATGGTTGGATACCAAAAAGTTGAATACTGAATGTTACGTAGTTTTTAAAATCTGTTTACACAATAAAAGTTTATTGTACATTGACAGACAAAACTTGTTTCCATCAGTGTACTTCACGAGAAACTGCTGCTTGATTTCCTTCATAGTAGATGTCTTCATGCTTAATCTTAAAGTATCTTTCTGTTAACAGTAGGCTACAAGTGACTTCAGTGTTTCAGTGGATTCTGTAGGATTATGTCTAATTTGTAGTTTAGTGTCTCATGCTAAACTCTGTTAAAGCTTATGCTATGTCCAAGAAGATTGTAAATTTCAATCTAAATTAATTACAATTTTTTTTTAAATTACAATGTAAATTACAAAAACTGTTAAGGAACGATGAGTCTAATTTTATTTTTGTAGATACAGTACTGAAAAATTACTAAAAGCATATGTCTGTGTATACAAAAGGCTTTATATTAATTTTGCAGTACTTATGTTTAATTTTTTTTTTCAGTTACTAAAGATGTATATAGGACAGTAGGGTACAAACTTATGAAGGTTCTGTGTTCTTGTTTTCCAGTTTTTTTTAGTACAAACTGTGAAATTTAGTATATAACATTTATTTTTATATATATATATATATATATATATATATATATATACATCATCATGATATATTTATGGATAATAGCTA
Source organism: Magicicada septendecula (assembly GCA_034769895.1). Classification (NCBI taxonomy): domain Eukaryota; kingdom Metazoa; phylum Arthropoda; class Insecta; order Hemiptera; family Cicadidae; genus Magicicada; species Magicicada septendecula. Next base: position 1,076,085,255 of record CM068367.1, read on the forward strand.
AAGATCATTTCAGTTATTTTGCGATTGTTGGTACAGTGATAGTTTCAATTGATGATTATATGCCATTTGCCCACCGTAAAGAGTAATCTTAAATCCAAGGGGGTACCATATTAGATCGAATGGTTCAATACATTGCATATGCTTATAACATGGTGCTGATTGCTCAAACCAAACAGAGAGAGATCTTAAGGAAACATTAATTGTTTTGTAGAGAGAAACTAAGAAAGTAGGTCTTAAAGTAAATAAAGAAAATACAAAGTACTGTACCTCCTAGTAGCACATAGAGCAGGTCTGAAGACCCAGGGACTCGGGCGATAACATTTATAAAAGATGTGAGAATTTCAAGTACTTGGGAGTACTTATCACAGATGATAAATGTTTCACAAAATCTATGCTCGAGTATCACAGATGTTTTATGCTTTGGGCAGTGTCCTGAGATCAAGAAATGTAAATAGAAAGTTAAAAATTAAGATCCGTAAGGCCGTTTTAAGACCCATTGTAATATACAAAGTGAGGAATGGGTGTTGGCAGTTTGGGAAGAGAGTTGGCTTAAGCGATGGGAAAGGAAGATATTGCAATAGGTTTTGGTGTCAGGAGGAATGGAGACATATGGAGAATTTGCAGAAAAGAAGAGGTGGAGAGAATTTTTTAGAAGCCAAATATTGTTACTGTTATTAAAAGAAATAGAATTCGATGGAGAGATCATTTATACCGGATGATAGACAGTAAAGCTGTGAAGAAAGTATTCAATGGGAATCCAGATGGGAGAAGATGTTGAAAAGAACTGCATCGCTTGGGAGTAGGGCAGCGGCACAGAACAGAGATGAGTGGTGACAAGTGGTGTTGGGGGTCCGGTCTCTGCAGTGACTGTAGCGCTGAGGATTATCATTGTCATCAAAATCTTGAGTAATATTTGCCTCAGTCAAATGGTTGATACTTTGAAACCTTGGATATAATGATGTGTTCTTAAAAGTAGTGTAGCACTATCCTGGCACGGCTTCTGTATGCCAGTTAGATTGTACCATTAGTAATATGAGATTATCATATTGAGTTCTCCGTGACTTGGTGTTGTCACGATTAATATTCATCAACCACAGCCTATCGTCTCCAGTGAAGCAAATTTGTCATGTGGTCATTCTGCTGTTGGTGGAACTTTCTGTTATGTTAATAAATATGTCAACAAAGTAGGCCTAACTACATTAATAGAGATACAAAATTATGACTGATAGAAGTTGCATTTATTGCTGATGGTAACTGTTTAAATGTGGGAGATATACAAATTGTATATACAACTAATATTCTGATTTGGAAAATTCAGTCGCCAAAACAACAGTTTTAATATTTTAATGAGGTTAAGCTTGTTAAACAGTATTGCTTTGCTTCCTTCAAATAATTTAAAGGAATCATGTCTTCAATAAACTACTTATTATTTTTATTTGAAATCCTTTTTATTCAATACCTCATGTGCATTGTACCCAATTTACATTATGAATCCAACTTTTGGGTATATGCATTTACATATATACATCTATATGTATATGGATGGGTGCCGCTCTAATAATCGTTTTGTGAATAGCAATTTTTAAATACTGTTATTACTTATGTACCTTATGTGTTATACATTTTCTACAAAAATTATTAAAATGAGATATTGATTGTTAATATTTCAAATATTATCCACATTTTGTCAAATGATCAGAATCTTGAAAAAGGCAAAGGTAAATTACGTTGAGTAACTGTTTTCTGGTTTGAAAGCAGAATTTTATTAATCTCAACTTACCTTCCTAGTCTATTTGACTAGTCTGTTTCAACAGTTCAGTGCATATCTCCCTTAAATGAATGTTAAAGACACTACACCATAATTGTATGCAAGACCAGGTTCAGAATTCACTGCCCATAAGAACTAGTGTGCCAATGTATACATAACACAACCAATTTCAGCATTGTAATCCAATTTCATAGGGCAACTGTGCTTGTTGCAATGCCACCCTATACTGTCAGTGTAATATAATTTCACCAGTTGATCATTTGGACTGAAATACTTATACAGAAGAATGTGTCTATTTTAGAAGGTTTGTGGACCATCCACTTCATTTTCAGGCAGATACTAAAATTACATAATTCTCATAGTAGCACACATTTCAGTTGCAACAAACTACATAGTTAATCATAGAATCTGACAAGAGAAGCCACATAATTGAGATAACAGTAAGTATGGAACCTGAATACAGTAAGTAAGCAACATTATATCCGGCCTTCATGACTTTTAGGTTACCAGAAACTAATTAATATGCGTGTTAATTAATATACTAGGAACCAGCTAATAATTAATGTGTTATTGAGAACATAGGATTCTGTCTGAACAGTTTAACTCCAGAATTTCATTTAAATTTTTGTGAAAAGAATTAAGTGTTGTGGCTTACCTGCAAGGGCACATGTAAGTTGTTTTGATTGTCCATTGAGTTGTGGAGTCTTAACTTTCAGATAATAGATAATTATCATTTTTCTTTACAGGTTTTATAATTTCTTGGAACTGTGTTCTCTACCACCATTACATCAATTTTTTTTTTAAATTCAGAAAAGAAAAAATAAGTTTTATTACCCTTTGTTATTGGATCTGGTAGGCTACATCATTTCTAAAAGCCTTGCTGTTCTGTGTTTAATGGAAAGCATGTTTGGAGCCCATACAAATGATGTATCGAAACTTTGTACACCAGTTAGTTGTAATTCATATCTGCTTCTAACAGGTGCTAGCCATTTCTTCATATTTTCTGACTGTAATTACCCATTTTTTGAAACAATTATTACTGCTGGTACCTTTATTATAAAGATAACAAACTTTGTAACAGTAGATGAACACAACAAAATTTTTTACTTAATTTTATAAAACAGAGGCCATTATTAATTTTTAAATCTGTCCAGTTACAACAAAACTCATTATAAATTTAACTCATCATAAAAGTAAAATGGAATAAGATATTAACATAAACTTACCTTACTCGTACCACTACTGTCCTAGTCTGTAGGTCTCCAGAGTTTACCTCTGTGGAGGTCATCAACCTTGTTAACACATTTTGTTTGATGACTTATATATTTGTTTTATCTTTATATAAATAAAAAAGTAAAAGTCTCATTGTTAGCTGTATGAGAAGATAGAAAATTATAATTATACAACTTATAATTATACATGTTTTTGGCCTTTGTGAAACACCAATTAAAGCTGTTACTATATTTTCCAATGTGATTTTAATAATGATAACAGAATTATATAGAGGGGCCATCTGCACTTAGCAGTGAAGCCAGGATTAATGTAACAGACTGACTAAGATGGCGGAGTTACAAAGTGCCATGCACTTGCAGTACATAATTATACTAGCAAGCTTACTTAGCTCACTATTTTGAATTAAATACTTTTATTGTTAGACAGATTTCCACATTAGATAATGTTTTATTTATTAGATACAATTAGGAAAGTTGATAACAGTGCTGTTCTTTTAGTAAAAAAAATTATTGATACAATAAACACTGAAAATTCTGACTCCTGCATTTGTTCTTTCGTGAAACTTATAATCATGATGTCGAAATGGCAAATAAATAATTTTGTCATAGATTTTTGTAGTTTTTGTAGATATCTATAAGCTTAATTAAATAATTTTCATAAATATACATAGCTGATAACAATATGTAAAGTATTCTTACAAACATAGCTTACAAACCTTTTTAAGGTGGTCCACAATTTGCAAGAGGGGTGCTGATTAATTTTGTTAAATTAATAAACATAGTTAGTTTGTAGTTTGAATTAAATTCCTTGTAATTTAAGGCTCCACATAGATTTTTACAACTTTTTCAAAATTGTTGGTGCATTTTTGGCCTGTGGTGCTCCTAAAGTTAACAATTTTTATTTCATTTAGTGTACCGGTAATACATGGAATGGATTTTTACAAGTGTGTTCAAATTTTTGAACTTTTTGGGCAGAGGGAGTGTCCTAAAACTTTAAGAAACTTTTCAGAACTAAACATTATTGAATGAGTGAAACAAGTTCTCAGTTTTAACTCAACCCTTTTGGCATTTGTCTGTGTGTTTGGGCTATGTCTCACAATAATGTTTTAATACAACAATCGATTTTTACTTCCATGTTCCATAGAAATGGAAGTATGGTCATGGCAAAAAAATCGTGTTCAAGATAACGGCAGATTCTGATTGTACTACCCTAAAAACATGAAAAAAGTCATTTTTCGAAAAGTGTTTGTGTGTGTGTGTGTGTGTGTGTGTGTGTCTGTCTGTGTGTAGAATATTTTCTATTGAAAACGATAATAGCCTCAAATTCAAACAGAATAAAATATGTGCATACAGCCATGAATTGTAGAGGACGCAAGGCCTATTGTTTTTTGTGAAGATCGGTTAAGGGAAAGGGGTAGTTTACCTGCAACGTTTTACGTTTTAACAAGAGTAAAGTGCTTAATTTTGATAAATAAAGTATCCTTAAAAGAAGGTCATAACAATCAACTGTAGAAAGGTAGATGAAATATCTATAATTGAAAAGGGTAGTTGAAGGGAGGAGGCGGTAATTTTTTCATAAATTAAAATGGTAGTTGATGAGGGAGCAGGTAAATTTTTATAAGTTTTATATGTGTACTACTTTATTGACAATAAAGAAGTAGTTTCTATGGAAACATTTCATTTCACTTTAACAAAATTCTATATTTTTCATTTTAATTTCAATCACGTATGAGTGAAAATATATCGTTCCTGGCAGGCATGCATATCTCAATTATGTAATGTTTACGTTCCCAAAGTTTTATTATTGTGATTACTGCAATAAAAAGGCAGGCAGGATATACACACACACAATTTGCGTTAATTCTGGCCTCACTCATTTTTATGTTGAATTTTTTTTCCACGGTGTACCCTCATATACACTAAAACCTCTGATGTTTTGATTACAGACATAATAATATTAAAACTTTGGAAACTTGAGCACTACTTAATGGAGATCAAACATTAAATTTTACAAGCCATTAATTTTATGCATATTTTCAAGCAATAAATGTTTTAATAAATGAATACAATCTGTGTACTTATTTGTTATAATATAAGAATTACAAACTAATATGTGCATGTGTGTATGTATAAAAAATATATAAATATTTTTCTCCTCTGGAAAATTGTTTGCCCCTCCTGGAAAATATTTTGACCTCCCTGATGACTAGTTATTTACTAGCCTGTGTGGAATATAGCGTTATGACATGGATCAGAATGGTGGGTGTTAAACAGAAGACACAAATGTATTAAGGAAGAAATGTTTTGCTGAGAAATTTATAATTATACGAGTAAACAGAATCGTCTTTCTGGAATTCAGAGGACGAATGGAAAGAAAGAAAGAAAGAAAGACTCGATTTTAAAAAAGAAAAATGACTAGTTTGTATTAACAGGAAAGACTTTGATAACACTATAGACATCATTCACCCTCGGCCGATAACTCGCAGCAAGAGCCTAAGTTCATTACAGGAATCAAATCACAGCTCCCTTTGGCCAGCTCTTCATTCGACCTACAAACATTTTATTCAAAAGTACAGTCCTTCCTCACGAAGGTTGAGGATAGTCTTCACCCACCTAACATGAGGGTACCATTTTAGCTGTACGTCATTTCTTCAGAACTCAAGCATCCACTTGGTTAATATTTAAATGATTTTAAATATAAATTTTAGGACATGGTAGTCATGTATGGTTCTCCATACCGATTTTGTAATGTTGGCATGTATTTCCATACTTTTACCCTACAGAATGCTATTGTTTTTTAGACTGGTCCTCTAAATTTAGGGGGTAGGGGGGCAAAAAAGTGAGGGGTCAAAATTGATTAAAAAATAGCAAAAGGTAATGCAAGGTATTGAATTAAAGGGAACTTTAACCACAGTTTCAGTATAATGTTCATTTTTTAAATTTCAAATTTTTTGGACATCAGAACCCAAAAAGTGAAAATCTTGATAAAATCGCAAAAATTCGTGCAGTGTCGCAAATTAAAGATAATTATAACTAACTTCTGAATGTAGTGTTAAGATTTGGAAATTTCAAAATTTTTGGGATCCGAGGACTGAAAAAGAAATTAAAAATTTGAAAAAATTGTGAAAATTCAGAAAGGTGTCAGAAAGAATGAATAGTAAACCGAATTCTTTGATTTTGTTGCCCATGACGTTGATTAACTAATTATGAGTATAACGCTGCTGACTCGGAACACAAAGTTTTTATTGGTAAAAATGCCTTTTAAAGGCTACACTTGGTAATAGCCTTTTAAAGGCTATAAGGTAAACCATTTTTACCAATAAAAAAATTTGTGTTCTGAGTCAGTAGCGTTATACTTATAATTAGTAAGCCGAATCAAATGTAAAGACTTTAGTTTTTATTGTATGATTATGTGCTGTACAATTGTTATATTACTAAAGAAAAAAGTAGTGTATTTGAGATTTTTGTAATTTTCCATATAATTGAAACATTATCTTAATATTTAAATTTATGTAATAACAAATGTTCATAATAGTTAGCTCTGCAGCTCAGGGAATGTAGGCCTACTAGTATTCAGATTTTTATTAAAATTCTCTTTAATTTGATACCTCACATGGAATTTGTTATTTTTTCAAAATTTTGACCTTCAGATTTTTGTCTTCTATCTCTCTATTTGGGGAGAGTTGATTTCAAAAACAGTAGGGGTCTGTGGGGTAAAAGTACCGACATACATGCCAAGCATCAACTAATGAAAGATCAGTTGATGCGTTCAAATGATATCATGAGACTATTCGTTGAATTCCCGACAGACTGAGAAATGCCAAATGGTGTAGTTAAAACTAAACTCACTTTACTTGTTCAGTTATTTCCTGTTTGTTATTTGTTACTCTGATAAGTTATTTTCACTTCAATCTTGTTAATATATTAACAGTAATAGCTGAAAACCTATATGAATATAAAATCTATTATTGTATGCAAATAATGGTAATGTTTGCTTAGGTTGCATTGCATTTCATGCTGTTCGTAGATGAAGAATTTTTTTATCATTTTTGTGTCACCTAATGAGTTATTACAGGCTCTGAGAATTTAAATGACATAGTTTATAACATGTAGTTAATAACTTAGTAAATGACTTAATCTTTCATTAAATATTTACATGGAAAGGTTGCACATTTTAACATTAATTTATATTTAATAGCTGTGAGTATGGGCATTGAGGATTGTGTGATGGGGGCAGCTGGTAGCTAAGGACAGTCACTCTGACAGTATTCTACTGGCCTAATTGTACCCTTAGTTGTGGCAGAACTAAGAGTCGCATAAAATTCTCATTTCTCTACAACTTTCCACCATCAAAATTTTGCAGAGCTGAAAATCAAAAAACTCTAACCAAGTGATTTTGATGTCACTACTTTAAAATATTTAATATATTATAATTTTTGTAATTTATTTTTGTTTGAAGGTGATGTTACTGTAACATTTGAATAGCATTATTGGCATTCTTCATTTTGAATTGCATACATTTTAATGTTTCGTGTATTCATCACTGATTTTCCATTTCTATGACCAACCAATATGGCAGACGTGACTTCATGGCCCTTGCATATAGATGCAGATGGAAATGTCATCTCTGTGTTCTTCTGTGCTCACAGGGTTTTAATTATTATTTCACAGTGATGGAAGCCCAGAATATTATAATCTGTATCAGTAATTATACCATCACATTTATAAAGTAAATAAATTTCGTTGTTCATGCCACAGCCATGTTTTGTTATTTGTTAACTTTACAATTAAAAAAAAAAAACTTATCTTACTTTACCTAACCATGGACATAATGCAATCTCTTTATTTGGTGTGTACAAGATATATTCATCAAATCATTTTTGTAACCACAAAAATTATTAAATAAGAGTAGAGTGAATTCAGTTTGGAAAAATGCGCAATTTTATGAAGACAAGAGGACAAGTTTTGTAACTAGTAATTAGTGTGTGCTTTCTGGGATGACCTAAAATTCAGAAACCTGATCAGTGACACAGAATAACATAAAAACTTTACACTTGAATGGGGAAGCCTGTATAAGGAATAACACAGTTAAACAAGAAAGGAACTAATGGAGAGAATTGTATATAACAAACTAGAATAGATTACATGATTCCAGTATTTAAATAAAAATACAAATGGTTAAATCATATGCCTTCATTAAGAAGATGTAAATGATCACATAGCTTCTAGAAGGCTATTCGGTGGGAAGGGGGGGGGTTGAAGGCTAAAACAGTGTACACTGCAAATATTGAGGTACAGTAACTACATAACATTTGCTCTGAAGATATCTTTATAAGTGTACAATGTAAATATCTATTCTAATTTTCTTGCATAGATTATTACTCATCAATTATTAATCTTGGAGATAATGATTGATTAATTTTATTACTTTTATCTACTAGGATTGATTTTCCACTGCCCTTCGTTGGGAAGCCATATACAACGTTATATTTTATGCATAAATTCATTGAATTTTTTAATTATATAAATCACAATCAAATTTATTAAATATGTAATTAGTAATGTTATCACTCAAAAGTAATTGGTTCTGGCTTTAACTACCAACTATAACTTCAAGACTTAGGATATTTATGAATCTGGTACTTGTTCAGTCATGTTCAATTAAAATTATTAATTGTGGATCCTATCATTTAAGAAGTTATCTTGTGAGTCAGGTCTTAAATAAATTAATCCATCACTATTGAATCCATTCTACAGTATATTTATTATAATATAGCAATTTATAGGTATTCATATCATAAAAGAAATCATATATTAAGAATATCAACAAGTATTTCCAATAGGCAATTAAATTCTGCGACACACTTCTAGTAATTGAAAATAACAATCAAATGTATGCACTTATTCGTGCGTAGTGACGTTAGTAACTATCAACATAGTGTGCTTGCGAATGGCACAAAGTGATTTTACTTCAAAACACATTTAAACATTTACACACATAAAATACTCAAATACTTGCAATAATACATATTAGACATATACATATTTGAATAATCATATACCTGCAACAGACATATTAAAAACACAAACATAATTGAAATAATCATATGCTTAAACTAATAAAACAATACATGTGTAATATCCTATGACATTATTAATTCCTACTTATGGATTCGTATTTTATTGACTCTTTAAATTATGTATCATTTATTGACTCTTTATATTATATATATATCAGGCAGTTGGTTCTAAGTGACAGGTCAGTGGTATTATGGTAAACTAGTAATCATATAAGTGATTAATTTTGTACGTTACTCATGGCGTATTAGAGTCTCGCTCCCATCGTATGTCCCTCAGGGTCCATTTGCTGACGGTTGATGTTAATCCATGAAACACTTGCGACTCGCACTTTTAATATTATGCGTACATCGTTCCGGAACACTAGTCCACACTTCGCGACATCCGTTATGAGTTTTATGAAATTGTCACAGTTTAAGTCGCGGTACTTGCAGGTTCATCGACTATTTGTTTCGCGTCAGTCTATTTATGCGATTGTTAGTTCGATTCGGTCACACACTTCCTTCAAGTTCATTTGGCGTATATAAACATTTAGCACTTGACTTTATTTTATGAAATTGCGTAGTCTCACTAATTTAGTATGTGATAAACCGATTCATTTCGTTGATGGAAAGGTTCAAGTATATTACTACTGTATATTATTATTATTTTCACAGTGTTAATCGTATGAGCGTAATGCTTTGAGTTTTATAAAGTCCGTTATTCGCACATCGTCGCGAACACTACTGTATCGGCTTGACGGTTTAAGTCTTATTTCCGAACTTCCATTGGTTCCGAACACCATTTCTAATATTTCTCCGATCAATGTCTTTATATTACTGAGATAATTTTATTAAGACTGAGAGATAATTTTTATAAGACTGAGCTACTGAGTGAAAATTTTTATAAGACTGAGAGAAAAATCTAATAAGACTGAGAGAATGAGGCTAAACCAAAAATTGAATAATACTGAGAGAGTGACTCCTCGTACATTCAGTTTTTATTTCCTTCATTTTTCCCACTCTCGTTACTCCCACGATCGCTTCATTTTCCCACCAAAATATCTCTGATAGGACGGTTATTAGGACCTCCCTATGTCCTCTTGTCTAAAGTCAGTGATTCTGGAGAATTCTCCACCCAGCGCTGTTTGGAGAGGGTTGTTCTTCCTTGGGATTTGTTCTCTGGTCGTCGGCTTCTGTCAACACCATCCCTTTCAGTTACTTCCTTCTGAATTCTCTCTTCTAATTGGCTGGTTGGCTTCTCTACTTGAGTCTTACGTAGTCCACATGGACACGACGAGTTGCTGTCATCAGGACGTTGCCACTTTCTTGGAATCTGCACCAAGGCCTAGCTTCTAAAGTCACATCTGCCCCTTTGGTGTAGCGTGTCGAATTATTGTATTGTTAAGACACTATCGACTTCCTCTAACGAACTTATGGGTGGCAAACATATGTGTTCATTGCAGGGCGTCACTTCGTCCCGTGCTGCATTGTCTGTGGTCCAGCTATTGTTTTTCTGTAAGTCGCACACATGCTTTGAACAATGCTCTTAGTGATGGCTATCTAATTTTCTCGCTACTGGACGGATGTAAGGGTATCGTTCCTTTGTTATATTTGTAGAGTCAAGCGCTCCCACGCATGGTCCAGTTCGTTGCACATGTGTTGTAGCGCGTATTGTCCCTTAACAACTTTCATGTCATTTAAGTGGAAAGGAAAGGTTTGTTCCTTTCGTCGCTCACCCTTGAACAAAGCTAACACGTGTCACTTTTGACGGGCTCTAATTGCTGGTGTAACTCCCTTGAAATATCCAAAATTCAAAAAACAAATCTCGAAGTAATAAGTACGTTATAAGTGACTAGGAAGCCAATTACTCAGCAATGAGCAGACAAATACTAATGATTATGACAGTTTTTTTTAGTTTTATTTCAGTGTCAAAAAATTCTAATAAATTATTTTAAATATTCTGTTCTGAGATAAAACACTTCAAGAACATCTGTGTACAATTGATAAAAATTGATACGATTCATGGCTCACTTTTTTTGCCAACTCCACTATTGTTACAGAAGAAAGGCAGGTGTCTGTAATAACACCCCTCCCATAAAATTTTTATTGTTCAGAAATGTTTTTAAAATATATGTTTTATTAGATTATAAAAAGTATTAGAAATTGTATATTATAATTAAATGTATTACATACCCTTAGTAAACAAGGGTATTCATTTGCCATAATATGGTCATGCAGAGAGTTTGTCTATTACATTTTCAGCTTAATTGCCATGATGATGTTCTTTGGACAGAAAAACCATATACTATGGGTCACTATGTATGGTTTTCGTTTTTGCGTGGTATTTCTTTTTTGAAGTAGTCGAAAATTGTATTGTTTTCTTGTGAAAAATGTGTAGTTATTAGTTTTTTTAATCTGTTATGTGTGTGGCATCTGTAATCTCATTACCTCATTGATTATAGACACTTCTTAAAACATTACATATGTTATATATCTTTTAAAGTTGTAGTAGGAACTAAGGCATATAGGTAGCATTCTAATTCTTTGTTAATTTATTACTTAGTTGATGTAATATTTATGCTCTTGTAGATTTTCACAGCTCATTGTATATTTATGTTGTTGGTTGTTCAGCTCATGATCGCATTCTTCATCACATATTGTCTACCACATTTTAGCTTCTGCTCTGATGACTGCATCAGAAGTATGTGTGTTGGTTTTATGTTGCGGTGCATGTTTATATGATGCTTGATGCATGTTGTAGTGATGGCTTATAATTGATTCATTGTAAGCACCAGTTGATTCAAGTCGGTGGTTGGTTTGTAGGAAACCACATAACAGCATTTGCCACAAACCAACTGCCAGGAGCAATGCATAGTGTCAACCAATCACAACATGCTCCAAGTGTGTGAACATGCATCAGAATAAACAGGAAGAAAATAAGAATATATTATAACCTGGACAACCGGGTGCACACATGTACATTGTGTGCATCCATGCACCAAATTTCACTTTTTCATACACATTTCTACTACTACTAACGTGTAGTAGGACTCGAATACTAATTACACTAATGTTTTAGTTACATTATGGGTAGAAACATAATTTGAAATGTTGTTATTTGTTTGAATCTTCAGCATGTTATGTATTCAAGAGGAGCTTGGACAGCTAAGTGTTGGAGTACCACCTCCACCAGTCCAGACACAAGAAACATCAGATTCATCACAAGAAGCAACTCTAAAGATCGATCCTAATAATACAGGGAAGGAAGGATGGATTGATGGTCTTCTTGGATGTTTGCGTCCAGTTTGGACAATAATAGGAAAAGCTGCAGCCAATGAAATTAAAGGACACCATCAAGGTTAGTTTACTGGTAGATGTCATATAGGAAGTACTGTCTGAAGTGGGTATGTATACAGTGTAATGTTTATGTGGCATATTATAGTGTTTAGCATATTAAATTGCTCGTATTATTGATTATTTATTTATCATATTTTATATTATTCGTCAAGTTTAATTAAATATATACTAGTACTTTATAGTTATAATGTATAATAGCTATAAAGTCTCAGCATAATTGTTACGAGTACACCTTAAAGTGCCAGGCTGATTTTTGCCGTTTTGCAAGGGTTTTAAAAAAAATCATAATTTTCAATTTTTGTGGGTCTTTCTGCTAAATATATGTGTAATAAATTGTTCTAAAAGAAGCGAAAACTCTATTTTACTTGCCAAAACTGCTCTTCAGGAGCAGAAAAAAATATTTAGAACCACAAACAAGCCACCATTTAAAGAACTAGATATTATTGTACAAAAATACCAATTTTCAAGTGTTTCTGTAACAAAATTGTTGAAAATCTTTCCATTTTTTCACTGTTTCTAAAGACAGTTAGTTCAAACCAAATTATATTTAGAAAATAAAATGTCAGTCACATTTCATTTAATAATACGATTGTACTATAATATATAATATCGAATATTCCAAAACACTTACAACAAAACCAAACTTGAACAAATAAACAAACATAGGGTAGAGATATAGTGTGAACAGCTGATGCAGACTAAACGAAGCCTACCAACTTGTGTCGCTATAAACTGCTATTGATGTATTGACACAATGTGTGTGTGTGTGTGTGTGTGTGTGTGTGTGTGTGTGTGTGTGTGTGTGTGTGTGTGTGTGTGTGTGTGTGTGTGTGTGTGTGTGTGTGTGTGTGTGTGTGTGTGTGTGTGTGTGTGTGTGTGTGTGTGTGTGTGTGTGTGTGTGTGAAAGATATACGACATTCAACAAAAAGAATAACTCTACTTGACACTCTTTGATATAAAAACACAACTATAGTTTACATACCTTTAAATAGAATTTTTCTAGATGTCTGAAAAACCGGACGCTCACACTTTTATGCAATACCTACAGCGTCCGATTTTTCAGATGGTGGCGCTTTAAGCAGACACTCTCAACATCCGAAAAATTGGACACACACTGAAAGGGTTAATATATGTATAAATATATATAAAATCATATATTCACTGGTATTTAAACAATTTTCATTTCAAGCTCACACATACACACGCACGCATGCACGCATGCATGCACACAGTCATTAGCTCATGTCAGTGTACAGTTCTTGTATCGTTCTCTTTTTCAGTGTTCATGTTCGTGATGTACAAGTCAGTACGGGGAAGCACTCAGAATTTTTAAAACAATGCAGGGCATGACAGAAAAAATCTGCACATTTTAAAAGCTAACAGGCAAAAAAAAACAAGAGCAGTGCTATTCAAAGTTTCATTATATAATATAATAGGTTATGGAATACAGTTTTTTCACGTTGTTTTGAAGATGGTATCATCTAAGTGGGTGGCCTTCTTCTGGAATACACATTTCCAACCAATTTCTTAAGTTTTGCATCATTTGCTGGGTAAATTGCAGCATTATTATTGCTGCAGTTTCTTGGTGTATAGCAACCTTCATTTCATTAAAAGTTTGTAAAGATTAGCACTATGTTGGTAAACATTAATCCTCAAAATCCTGAGGGGAGATCAGGTGGTGATTATGCAGGTTACTAGATGTTACCATGTAAAAGATATGTGTCCAGGAAACAGTTTACTCAATTGAGTTTCTGGCTGTGTAGACAGTGGCCCCGTTCTGTTGAAACCAGTTACCAGCGTGGTGAGTCTTGGTTGCAAAAAAATATAATAGGTGCACATATCAAGGGCAATTACTGTAACCATTTGGCCTTCATCCTCAAAAAAGTAAGGACCAATATTTGCAACAGCACACCAAAGAGACCATGTAGTGGCCTTTCATGAAGCTGGCAAGGATCGTTTTCTGCCCAGTAATGGAAATATTGCTTCTTCACAGAGCCATTCAAATGAAATGACTTTCTTCACAACATGCCATTTGGATCTACCAGTCTCAACCATTGTTGAATAACCACCATTTTGTAAGAATGGAATTTTAAATCTGCTTATAAAAATCTCCTGACAGTTTGATCCGAGAGTCCTAAAGCAAATGCATGTTTACGAGCAGAACATTTACGAGTTTGTGAATGGACTGTCTGACAGTGATTACATTTTCTTGGTGTCCAAACACTCCATGATCTTTAGGTTGTGTTTGTTTTAATACTGATCCTGTAGGCTGAAAATTTTCTTCCCATAGTAATATGATTTTTTTGTCTGGAACAGCATCATGTCAATTAAACTGAACACATAATTTGAGAAGGTATCTATGTTGCAGTCACAGATTCGTTATTTTGGATAAATGTTTCAATACCAAACACATGATGTGTACCAGTCCATGTCATGGTGGCAGCTGAATAAGGAAGACTCATGCTACATGAAAGCAATGCACAAACCCCCCCCCCACTCTACCAGTGCTAGTGGCACCCCCATTCAGCAAAATGTGGGAGGGTTTTCTGCTGCTCCCTGTGGTACAGTTTATGAATAATCAAAGTACTATTGTACTCTAAGTAAAAGATCTTAATTAATATTTCATACATGGTATAATGGTTAACAATCTTTCCATTGGTATAAGTTTTTGAATAGAGATGTGTGCATGATTTTCAACCAGCATTGTGAGGATAAATGGGTAGCTGCTGTACCACTTAGCTGAATTATGGCTGGGTATATGTGGCAGTCTTTTAATTTATGGTCATAGAAAAGACTGAAGTTTAACTATTATATTATGAGCTTTTTTACTATAATAGTTTATTTATTTATAATTAAATGAATGTTTAACATTCAACACATATATGGATGCCTGAAAAGTTAATTGGGGTTTGGTCTTGAATAAAAATATTAATTTAAAATAATTTTGTTTTTAAAATTATCTTTGGTGTAGTGTAAACAGAATGTTACCTTCATTCTTTGGCTTTTTCCTACTTAAGAATTCTGTTGTATCCTGAAAAATAATTTTAAATTGTTTTTCTCTGTCACTGCTGAAAGAAATTATAATCTAGTTGCAGCTACTTTTATGAAAAAAAAAAGTGCCACTTATTAGAAAGATCACATCAAACTGTCCAGTTTATGCAGATTTTAAACTACAGTTGTATACAATAACTAAAACATTAGTTAAGGTTATAACAAACTTCCCAGAGGATGAATATGGATTTGAAAACCTTTCTTTCTAAAACCGAAAACATATATCTGGAAACATTCTGTAAACTGAGAAATATCATGTAGCATGTAAATGTTGTCTTGTAAGTTTCCTTAGTTATGCTATTATTGTGTATGTCATAATTAGTCCCATTATTTACCTCGTTATGAATCACTAAGTAATTCATAGTACAATTGGTTAAAAAGCTAACATTTGGGTGTTTGCATTCAATATCCACCATATACACCCCAATGAATAAAATTTCAGAATTAATTGCTATTATTTTATAATAATTTACTATAATAGTCTCAGAATGGTTTTTATTTATATGACGAATATAATTTTATTCAAAAAATTCATGTTTTCTGATATGTTTATATGTGTGGATATGAGTACAGATCTGAGTTAGTGTTTAGTTAGAAATAATAATTCAAATTAACAGTAACTGTATTGTATTACAGACGACTGGGAGATTCCATTTGAAACTATTAGTGATTTGCAGTGGCTTGGATCAGGAGCACAAGGTGCAGTATTCAGTGGGAAGTTGAAAAATGAAATAGTTGCTGTAAAGAAAGTACGAGAGCAAAAAGAAACGGACATCAAACATTTACGAAAATTAAATCATCCGAATATAGTACAGTTCAGGTAAATTGGAGCATTACCTATATACAAATTTACAAGTTTATGAGTATGCAGGTTATGAATCAGAGCTACCCATATTTGTTTGAATAATATTAACTTGCAAAGCAGTCGAGCATGTGTTGTATGACTGTTAATGTGACTCCTTATTAGACAATTTGTTATGATACAGAAATTGTCTAGCTGCTAAATTCATTAAAAAAAAAAACAGCACACATTTATATACACAGGTGATATAAAGTAAATAGTTATCTGATCTGATCTTTTATGCTTATTACTTTTGACCATGTTTTGAAGGTATGAATTTATGACTCTTGTCAACAAGTGTCTGCTTGTTATTCACATAGCACTGAAAACTATAATCATCTTTAATCATAAACAATATTAAACTGCATCAAAATAAAATTGACTTGAATCACAATAGATTAAAAAGTAGGAGGTATTAATTAGTAAATATTATTTAATGATCATTTCTTAATCAAAGTATTGTAGAATTCAAAATATTAAAATGCACTTTAAAAACAGGAATGCTGAAGATGTTCAATTCGTAATAAACTGTGATTAATGAAATTCATACACACTCCTTGTCAGCTATGACAACATTGTATCCTGAGTCCAAGTCTAGCTCACTGCGAGTTGTTAAGTTATACGTATCAACCTTGAGTCGGTTGGGTGGGTCATGATGTTGAATATGATGTTTTTCATAAAGCCCTGCTAGAACTATTATGGAATGTTTTGTATGTTCTGTATTGTGGTGCACTCTATTGAACAGTTGTCAAAGAAAATACTATTATAACAGAATATAATGGGATTGTGTCATTGCAGTTTTTGAAAATAATCAGGCACCTGTGTTCACCTGGCACACCGCAGATTTCTATGGTGCTTCCTTACTGTGCCTTCACTGCTATAGTTCATGGCTGTTTTATATTGTTTATTTATTTGTATCATCATGAGTACTGGGACTCAAAACCATAAAACTTGATGACGATAAAGGAAGTGCACATAATTGTAGATCGTAAACTTGTAAGTCTTACATTGGCATTCAGTAATGCTTATAAAATGAAAAGAAACAAGTAGTGTAGTTATCAGTGTTGAAATTGTTATTTAAAGTCAATTCTGATATTTTACCACATATCTGCTGTATAAAAAGTATTAATAATTGATAATAATTATTGATCAATTGATCAGTTATTGATAATAATTGATATTGATAATTTTAGTATGGAATGCTGTTTCAAAAGTAATTATATATTGATTCTATTTTTCTAGTACACAGAAGAAAAAAATAAAAGTTTTTTTTTTGTTACTATAAAAATAATTTATCATATTTAGATGTTGATAACATCACATGATATTCGTTATTACTTTATGTATTCATTATATGTGTTAATCACAAAGCTTTTTAATTTTAAACACCGTTTTCCTTATCACTTATGTCTGGTTCATATCTGTCACTGTCTCTTTCTTGTAGGTTTTTTTTTTTTTTTTTTTATGGGGGAGGAAAAATGCATTATGCACCATCAGGAGACACCCGACTGGTCTCTCGGTGTGTGGGACTCGCACCCACTAAAAAATCTCCACTTTACAGGCAGGGAACCCCCCCCTGGAACAACTATTCGTATGGCTTCAGGGTGGCACCTCGTATTGCGCCTACAAGGCTTCTACAGCTTTATCTATATCATCGACCTGTGAGATGGTCCAGTTCAGGCTTCTTTTGCCGCAGGACCATCCTCACGAAGGTCACAACCATGTCCCAGTTCTCTTTGCTGTTGAGCATGACGTCTATGATGTTATCAGGCGTCATGGGGCCAATCTCCGATTTGAGCCCTCGCCTCTCCAGCACCCACCGTTGACACTCGAAAAAAGTATGATGAGCGTCATCAGAGTCTGAGTCGCCATACACGCACGACGGATCCTCCATCTTACCCATCCTTCGCAGGTATGCACAGAAATAACCATGCCCTGTCAGGAATTGAGTAAGGTAATAATCTACCTCGCCATGCGTTCTGTCCACCCATTCAGGGAGGTTCCCAATCAGCCTCGCCGTCCACCTAGCTCGACTCTCCTGCTCCCATCGTAGTTGCCAGCTCCGCATGGAGTGTGCCCTGGCCACTGCTCTTGCTTCTACAAACCCCAAGTCTTCCTTGGTTGTGTAGACCCTCCTTCTCTCCTCAGCCATCAGATCTATTGGCATTACTCCAGCGACGACCAACACTGCTGGTTCCGACACCGTTCTGTAGGAGCTTGCAATCCGAAGTGCTCCTCTTCGTTGTACCGCGGCCATCTGCTTGCGGTATTTTTCTTGCTTCAGTGCGTCGGCCCAGACCTCGCATCCGTAGAGGAGAATCGAGTTTGTCACCGACATCAGCAGTCGCCGTCTTCCTGCAGCTGGGCCTCCGACATTTGCCATTAGTCTGCTTAGCACAGCAACGACCTTAGCGGCTTTCTCCGAGGAACATCGAATTTGCTCCCAGTAGGAAAGCTTAGTATCCAGGTGCACCCCTAGATACTTCACCGCTGGCTTTGATATTATCGCCTTTTCCCCCACCACGAACTGTGTGATTGTGGGTATACGTCGACGAGTGAGCAGCACAATCTCTGTCTTCTCCGTCGCAAGGCTTAGATCGTGTTCGTCCATCCAGTTGCGGACCCTGCGCATGACCTGGTTCAGCATGCGCTGCGCCTCCTCTGCGTCTCTCGCGGTGATCACGGCAGCCACGTCATCAGCATATGCTACCAGAAAGGTATCATCTGGCATCTCCATCCGGAGGATTCCATCATAGAAGGCATTCCACAGGTCGGGGCCCAAGATAGAGCCTTGAGCTACGCCTCCTGTTATCTCTCTGCTGCGTGGCCCATCTGCTGTGTCGTACCGGAGCTCCCTGTCCCTCAAGTAACTTCGTATTATCCGGAGCAGGTAGTCCGGCGCTTGAAAGACGTCCTCCAGAGCAGCTAGCAAGTCTGTCCACCTGGCCGAATTAAAGGCGTTGCGTACGTCCAGTGTAGCGAGTAGCACCATCCTTCTGGAGAAGTGATTACCCCGCTGGGCCACCTGGACGGCATCCAAGATCTCCTGTATGGCTCCAATGGTGGATCTGGCCGTTCTGAACCCGTACTGCCTCGCTGACAGATCTCCTGCATCCCGAATTGCCGCTACTTGGCGAGGCCTGAGTAGACGTTCCAGTAGTTTCCCCGCCGTGTCCAGCATACAAAGAGGTCTGTATGCCGACGGGGAATTCGGGTCGCCCTTCCCTTTGCCGACTAAGACTAGTCTCTGGATCTTCCACCTCTTCGGGAAGACTCCGTCTTTGAGGCAACGGTTATACATATTGAGTAGCACCTGGGGGCACGATCTAGCGACCACCCTCAGCACTTCCGCAGGTATACCATCCGGCCCTGGTGCCTTCTTGTTGCGCAGGGAGCTAACAGCTAGTGATAGCTCGTCCTCGCTGAAGATCGGGACGTCTTCCAATGGGCCTGGATACTCCTCACGATCCCTCAGTGGGTGACGAGGAAATAGACCGTCCACGATGAAGCGCATCCGATTCTCGTCTATCCTTGGGCTACGAGGCCGGGCTCCAAGCCTGCTCATTACAAGCCTGTACCCCAGACCCCAGGGATCAGAATCTAGATCATTCCTGAGGGTCTCCCACTTGAGCCGCTTGGTTCTGTTGATGGCCTCCTTCAGTCTTTTCCTGGCGAGCCGATATTCGTCTTGTGCCTCGGCTGCTGCAGTCGCGTTTCTTCGTCTGTTTCTAGTCGCCATGCGACGCGAGCGCAAGCAACGTCTCCTGAGGTCAGCAATCTCGTCTGTCCACCAGTACGCCACTGTCTTACCCCCGCGGAGTCTCGGTCTTCTGGGCATAGACACATCGCAGGCATTCCGTATGAGGCGCATTGTCGCACCGACGACTTCCTCTGTCGGACCCAAGCTGTTCATCACCGCCTCCTTTCCGATCGCGATGACATCCTGCAACAACTCCACGTCCAGTTTGGACACGTTCCAGCCAGGTGTTCGGCTAGGTTCAGCTATGCGCGAATGCTGAACTCTCCGCAGGGTGAAAGCGATATACTGGTGATCACTACCAGTATAGTCTTCCAGCACCTCCCAGTTCATGACGCTGTGCGCCAATGCGTCGGACACCAAAGTAATGTCCGGGATTGTCTCGGCGTAACCAGGTCTTCTAAAAGTTGAGACACCGCCCACATTGGCCACTGCGAGCCCGATTCTTGCTGCCATCTCTAACACGTACCGTCCCCTGGTGCATGTCGCAGGCATTCCCCACTCCACCGCTTTGGCGTTGAAGTCTCCAGCGACCACGCAGGGTCCTTCCATCTCACGAATCGTGTCTTCCAATTTGTCCACTTTCTCACGAAATTCGTGGATGGTCTCGTTAGGGGTGAGGTAGCAGCTCACATAAGTGATGTCATCGCATCTCACCCACGCGAAACCACTTCCGGCACCATGGCTTGTAGGGAGCGGCACGGTCGAGTCGGGAATCCAGACTGCAGCCGTCCCGAGTAAGTCAGCATACCATCCCGGTTCCTCTCTATCGTGGTGCTGCTCGCTGATGATCAGAAGATTGGCACCCACGTCCAGCTTCAGCTGCTCCAGGAGGGCGTCCGCCGTCCTGCTCCTATGCAGGTTTCCCTGGAGGATCTTCATCGGCCAAGCTTGCTCTGGGCCCTCCCAAGCGCCTGTCGAAAGACCGCACAGATACCCGAGCCGGGAACATGTTTTAGAGCATCGGAGTCCAAACCACGCTCCTCGCAGAGAAAACATCTCGGCTCAGCTTGGCAGTCTTTTTTCAGATGGCCTGCACAGCCACACTGTATGCATATACCCGCCTCCTTTTTGTCGGGCCCTTTGCAGTCCGCCTGACGATGGCCAAAACCAAAGCAGGCGTAACAGCGAATCACCAGGGCCCTTCGGCGCACTCTGCCATACACCCATCCGATCTTTATGCGGCCAGTTTCGAGGAGTTTAGCAGCTCCTCGCTCCCCCAGCTCCACAATCGCCATCTTCTGCTCCCTGGTGTTCGCCTTCGTCAGCGTCACTCTCATGTCCCCAGCCAGGTCATCTGCATCGCGTTTGACGGCATTACGGACCTCCTCTTCTGTTGTGAGGCAGTCAAGGTCCCTTAGGTTTGTAGGTTAATGACAATACATTTTATATTATTATCAGGGAGACCTGTCACAAAATCTTCCTGTTTCAATTGCTCTGTATGGCATACACGCTTCATCCAGTCTTCATGGATGTCTTCATGTATAGCAAAATTGAAAGTTAAGGGCATGGACATGTGTGAAACGCTTACGGTCAGAGGGGAAAGGCGATGTGGAGGGAGTCGCTGTGGGATGTGAGAAGAGAATTGTTGTTATCAGTGATGGTGCAGCCAACCTATGAACATTATTTCTAATAGTAACAAAAACTCGCGACTGTTAAGGTTTGTTTGTAAATGTGTCATCACGAATCTCTATCTGTGTGTGTGCGCGCGCTCGCGCTCGCGCCTACAGTCACACAGCTGCCTTTAAAAAAAGAATTATACATTTATTGTTTCCAACGTAAATAAAATAATAATAATATTGTAATTCTATTACGATACAAATCAAGCAAATGATATGTACTATTCACACGTATTGGAATTTGTTTGCTGTAACATATCAGAACGTTTTATAAACATATCTGAGTCTTGTTTGGTTCTGTCATTGTGTACTGCTGAGATGTAAAAAACTACAGCCTTTCTGACCGTTCTTATCGCAATGGAATTTGCAAACTGTACACTTCCACTCCTTAATTACACTCGACTATCTCTACAGTTTATCATTACATAAAGGAACGCATTCTTCCTATTCATTTAATTGCAAGAATATTTGTAATCCTGGACAACAAAAAACTGTTTATTGTTACTTCCCATGCTTGACTATGAATAACTTTCCTGTCTTTGCTAGTTGAAGGAGAAGTGTCCATTTTAACAAATCTCGTTACTGGATGATAATACAAATAATTACGATAATATGTAATTACAGAATAAAAACTACCAATAGAAATTAACTAAAAAATTAAATAACTAATAAAAATGAGTGACTGAAAACAAAGATACAATTAATAATAAATTGGAATAATAATAACAAATGCAAGACTGAGATAGTACATCACACAGTAACTAACAATGGACGGGTAACTAAAACATCACACGCAAGTTGGGAACACCTGCACTTGCATACCAGCTGATTCTCTTTTACCCTCCCGCCATTCACAATTTCAAAGTGGACTCGTCCATCCATAAATTGGTTTCTGCGCATATGCCCTTAACTTTCAATTTTACTGTACACATGGCTGAGTGTGTTTTCTAAAAGTTTTCTTACTTGCTTCAGATCTTCTATGTAGAGTCATGTCCTCAAAACCTATTTTTTCTTGCAATAATTTTTTTTTATTTTTTGTAAGTTGGATATTCTTTGTAATCATAAAAATCATATTCTATACACCAAATAACATTCTTATTGAAATCATCAAAAATTGTGAATCATTTGTTACGAGCTTTGTATTTCTGTGGAGACAAAAACTTATTGTCTGCATGGCTCTTAGTGTTATTTGTCAAGTCTATAATTCGATGCTTAATTCCTTGTGATGCTATTCACTGAACACTTCAAAGAGACAAAGTACATGCTTCTACTGTTGCTGTGTGAATGTCGGTAAATACTTCACATATGGTAGTGTTTAATCAGTTCATTACAAGGTAAGTGTAATGAACTGTTGTGCTGGAAACAACTTTATTGACTTCTAATATCTGGGCCAGAGGTGCAGCTTTAAACCATGAACAATTAAAAAGCACCAAAGTAACAAATTATAATAGAACACAAAACTACACTTTCTGATACGCAATGTCTAAATTAGTCTCATAAATACGAGGGGAAATATTTTGTCTCATAATATCTTGAAACGAGGGGAACGATATGTACAGTCCATGAGTCAGAAGTGTAAGAAAATAGTATGTTGGTGTGATAAGCAGTGTGAGGAAGTGGGAGAAGCTCTGCTTGACCTTCAAGTGCCTATTAAATTCAACATGAGAATAGCTCGTACAAAGGTTGGATTTTTCAAAAGTCCTGATCATATGTTCTAATTTGTTCATGGTGTTGATTACTTAGTTATACTGTATTTTCATAAGTGGCGGTTAGCATATATAATTTAATAAATAATGGATGGTAACTAAAGATAGTAAGTGATAAAGAAATTGTTCAGTGAAATGTATGTTGATTACAGATTGAAAGGTGAGTTGGGTTGTTTCGATAACACAAAGATTCTGTCTATGATCCCAATCAATTAGTAATATGGTCTCAGTAATTATAATTATTAGAAAAATGCTTTTTGTATTAATGTTTTTAGATGTACTTGTATTTGTAACAGGATGAACAGTTCCCAACCCAATTTATCATCACATTCTACTGTTTGGTTTTATTATGTGTGCTATCATATGAGAAATGATAAATTCTTGACATAAATTAATGTTGTTGGTTTTTATATTTTAGTGGTACTTTCCTAGTTATGTTCGTCAATATACAAATTGATCAAACTATTTTTTAAAATAAAAAAATGATTTTTATGTATTTATCAGACACATAATAAACACATTTATCATTTAACATCTAACGGATTTATAACAATCTGAGGATTGTTATGTTAATTTGGATGTGTAACTGAAATAGTGATGTTTAAAAATCTTAGACATTTTAAATTGTTTATGCTTCAATACTTTTTTGGTTTCTCTAAAAATAAGTGTCCTATGTAAATGCTATATAAGGCTGATATCCCATTTAATTCTCTTTATGTTGAATCATTACCATACAATCATGTCACAATATGTCACATCCCCATAAAGTTCAAATTTGCCAAGTTATGGTGTCAGAAATAAAAAAAACCTCATGAATAGGTAAGTTTTCATTCCATTTTGATTATTAATTGTGTCAAATATTCAGGTTTTCAGTAATTTGTATAAAATAAACAGTTATGTTTAAATATGTAAAACTTGTACTTGTTTTTACTCAGTATGAAATTAATTATCTTCCAGATGAGATGTATGGCACTGGATTGCTAAAAATGGTTTAAAATTTAATAATTACTGCATAAAAGATATTTTTAATGTGTCTGTGAAAGTTTTATTATTTTTGCCTAAAAAGCACACTGGTGTAGCCATAGAATCATGGATGAATTTTTAAACCAATGTTTGTACTCTGAGAAAAAGGAATTTGAAAATCCCCGAGTTTTGCAAAATTGTGGTAATTTGGTAAAATATTTAGTGTTACTAAATTTTAAGGGTTTAGTGTTAATTTCTTGTGTGTAAGTTAATAAAGGAGATTAAAGATCATGCAACTTGTGCATTATAAAAGAATAAATGTTGTGATTATAATCATTATGTTAACGTTATGCATTTTGTTTGTAATTGTAAATATTTATATTTTTATTTAGAGGTGTATGCACACAAGCTCCTTGCTATTGCATCATAATGGAATTTTGCCCTTACGGACCTCTATACAATTTGCTCAAGGATGGAGAAGAAATCCCTCCCCAAAGACTTGTTGCCTGGGCAAAACAAATTGCAGCTGGCATGCAATACCTACATTCCAATAAAATAATTCATAGAGACTTGAAGAGCCCTAAGTATGTGCTTATTATTTTATTTTTTGTAGATTACTGTATGTTTATTGTATTATATTTTGATATGTATTGTACATTACCATACTTATGTAGCTTTTAAGTTTTTTTATATTTATTCTTTTTGATGTTAACTACAGTAAAGATCAGCCAAAAGGTCCGTCGTACATATATTATCATAGAAAATCATTGAAAAAGTAAAATTATGATTGTAATAAATGTATGTAGGCCTACATTAAGTAGTTTTCTGTTAGAAATAAATTTAGTCTGTTAATTCTTATTTGGGTTGTAAATAAGGCGCATAAAGAAATTGACACTGATAGAATCATGATATCATCAAAAGTCAATTTGTATAACTTACATTAATTGCAGAGCTATATTATCTTTAAGCAAATCTTATTCAGTGTACAGATCTGAAACTGGGTGTATAGTGCATTGATTATAGTACATAAGATGTACCTGAAACTTTATACAGTCAACTAAAAAAGGTGCATATAATACTTTTATTGTTTGTTGACGCTAAATGTTTTAATTAGTGTTTGTTTTTAAAGCTGTTACATTACAATAATTCATGAGTAAAATAAGATAATTTTTCACAAAAGCCCAAAATAAATAGCTTTTATGGTAACTTTCAAATTAGGTCTCCATTTGAAGTACTTAACTAATCCAAGACGAAGAAGAGCTAGTGATGGGTTCATTGTGTGGTCTAGAACCATTTTAGTCTCACCAGTAGAGCCAGGAAACTGCACTCAGTAAAGCATAACTTCTTTGGATATTTAGTAAATATAAACAATCGCATAAATATTCTCTGCATGAACAATTTGTTTAAGTCTTAAAAAAAGTGGAACTTTCAATAACTTAAATTCTTGGGTTCTAAATACTGAAAAATCCACACCTTGTTAGTAACTTTTATCTTAAAATTTAAAATATTTACTAACGCAAAATGAATGATTTAGGAATGAGATGTGTAGCCTAATCTAACCTAAATTTGATTCTTATATTGCTAACACTTGCAATCACTGTAAAACATATGTTGTAATGTATAAAACTGTGTATATGTGTAAAACCAGAAGAGTTAAATGTGTAAGGAAACTGTTATTATAACATAGGGTAAAATATTGAAAATTCTATGAAATACATACAGATAATTAAGTGACTCCTGCTGGCTGATTTGCCATGGAATTATGCTACAGAGTCATTGAAATAACTAAAGTTAGTGAAATGTACATCTGATAAAAATACAGTATTTCATAAGTAAAACTTGTATATACTGTTTTTTAAACAACAGATTTTTTCAGGTTTATTCTGTTTTCCGTAATTGACAGTTTCACAGTTATTTTAAGATGAAACAAAATAACTGTGTGTGTGTGTGTGTGTGTGTGTGTGTGTGTGTGTGTGTGTGTGTGTGTGTGTGTGTGTGTGTGTGTGTGTGTGTGTGTGTGTGTGTGTGTGTGTGTGTGTGTGTGTGTGTGATTTTATGAAGAGGAATTTTTAATTTTTTTGTAGTTATATCTCATAAACAGATATACAACCTTTTTGATATTTCATGTACATTAATTTTGAGTATTGTCATGTATATATGTTGTAAAGTTTTATTTTTTACTTTAACCAAAACAAACTTACCTTACATACTAACAAACACGCATGTTTACCTTTGAATGTTCGGACGCCATCTTGCTCTTGCCAACTATACATATGAAATTTGTTACACACCAGGGTTCTTACAAGTGAACAGGAAAACAGAATGGGTTATTCAAATAAGTGCTTCAAATCTACTTGTTTTTTACGTAAACTTGTGTTTATTCATTATGTAGTTTTTGTTGTTGACATTAATGCAATGCCAAAATACTCCCTCCCTCTCTTACATGTTTTCTATTAGAACAGTAATACAGTACATAATTTAGAGCTCATTTTTATGTTATGTTATTTTATTTTATGTTAAGATTGCAAGATTTTGTAAGTTACTTCCCTTTTATCATGTTTGAAGGTACCCTCATGAGATGTTTCCTCGTGGATGCACACTATCTTCTTGTCTCCTCGTTTTCACTTTTATTTTATAGCCAAACTGTCATTTTGCTTAAATTTTCCACTGTATTTACCTGGCTTATAAAATACTGTTTTAGATCATCAAATATAAAATTTCACATTTTTTATGTGCGGGCACCCGCAATTTCGTTCCGGAACTTTTTATGTGCTGTACAGTGCGAAGGAAGATTGTCGACTGGGGCAAAATTTAATGTCTCAATTTCTGAAGTGGTGAGGGAATCACATGATCTGAAACTATTGTTCTTTCGTGTTTTGAATTCAGTTTTGACGGGAACATTATTTTGGACCTACATTCCAGCGACGATATGAAGCTGGGTTGGTCTCTGACGTCATATGGTATGACCCGTGATTTCATAGGTCAAAGTTCGTTTGGCTAAATGTAACTGTTTTTTTTCGCGTCCTGATGTTGACCTTGACAAGATTCACTCATTTCATATTCCGTTGTTATAATTTTGTGAATAATATTTTACAATTATTATTTATACTTTTATGTTTCCAATAAAATTTACCCCTATTATATATGTATGTTTATGTTTCCCAAAATATTACGTGGGCTGAATTGTCCTGTTACAATACCCCCTCAATGCGAGGTTTTATGCCAAAGCATAAAAACTCTAATTGACACTCTCATACTTCCTAAAGGGTTCAGTCAGGATATGTCACCACAACCCCCTTTATGTTTATTAAAATCATAGTTTACTTACCCCCTGGTCCAGTGACTGACCGCACCTGAATGACCTTACTGGACTTCCCTTTCGAGATCCCAACACTGCAAGGCCAGACAGGCACTTGACGCTCCTGCTCTGACGCGCAGGCCAGCACAGGACCGCCGCCACAGCATCACCTGACACTGAAACATGAAATCAAAAATATCAAATAGTGGCCTTGTATAATACCATATCCTTAACTGATCTGGTTTCCTGTAGCTGTGCGCTGGTTTGCGTTAAGGAGCACTAGTTTTTTCTTAGCTCCTAACATATACATGGATACACACTTAACATGACATAAAACATTTAAACTTCAATACCAACATTCTGAATGCCCTTCTCTTGTTAATTCTTGTTCCAAAATTCAAAATATTTCTCTGATTCCAATCAGAATTTAAATAAACATTCCCCATTACAATATTACAAATACCTTCCATTATATAATTCACATTTCAAAATAATTAAATTCATTAATAAAATTATCATATAGAATAAAACACATTTAAATCAGCCACATCATAACAAATTATTTACTTAACAATCGTTAAGCATCTTCTTAATACATCTTAAATCACTACAAAATCATTTAGTTATCTCATCAGATCAACTACATCATTGACATCACTCATTTTTATTCTCAATAATTCATTACTAGCAATTTAGTAACCTCCTTCTCCATCATTATCTAATATCCCCCCTTTACCCAGTTACAATTAGGTAAATAAGCTCATGGGTACACCGGTTTTGGTATTTACCTTGTTGCATAAATGCTGTATTTATGCCCCTGGCTTGTAACGGCCAGCTCCTTTCCACACACACACTATTGCTTAATGATGTTGGACTGTAGCGCCCATTTGCATCCGCAAGAACTGAATTTTATTAGGGTGTAAACGCTGCTTACACCGTTCTTGCTTCAGCGTTACATAAAAATTCGGCATTACTGATGTCCGAGGACACCAGTAATCCTACTACAATGATTCATACGCCGTTAATACGGTATTATCACCCCCTTCGGTGGTAGCCGCATGTTCCAGAGTTATGTTGATTCCCCTGATTAAACCCCCTGTTAATTTCTAAATTGCACCAATTTCATAGGCAACCAACCATGGTCAGTTTACAATAAGTCTGCCCACAGTTGATTGTCATCCAAAACCACGGTCTGGGCTGGTAAGGCCGAGACCGCCTGAAAGTGGGGAATCTTATTTAACACGTGTTATTCCTTTAAGATGTACATTATTACTACAATTCACAAAAGATAAAAGAAATCATTATTTGTTATAACAAAATTCACAAACGTTATTATTTAAATTTCACTGTCCATTGATCAGTTCTATTTTATCACCATAGCTTTACTATGTCCTTGGAACTACTTCACTTCCATTAGAGATTACACTCAACATTTGACCTATTCACATATTACATCATTTTCCTTTTAACTACCACCAGACACTAGTCTGCTATTTTTTATTTTTTATATTTAAGCTACTATCTACCATGGAGTTAAACTAGGTACACATGCAAACATTCTACCATGGAGTTAAACTAGGTACACGTGCAAACATTCTAACTTATTTTCCTATAATAGTCTCTAACAAGTGCAACAAGTATACTATAACACTAATTGGTCACCCTAACCCTTCTAAATTTAAATCTAAATTATAACTACTTCTTTCACATAGCTAAGATGTTCGGTACAAGTTTTACAATTATGTGTATTTCATTACCGAGTAAGACTGTTACTTATTACTGACAATCTTACTTGGTAATGAGATAACCCTAACGAGTCACACTTGTTATTTAATTAAATTTTGGGTGTTCTATTGAATAAAATAAAACCGGTATTTGTTCGTGTATAATTGCTAATTATAAGTTTTTTTATTTATTTTTTTTTGTATTCCACAAACTTTAGGGGTCCCCCTCCCCGTTCAACAACAAAATTAAATTTCTACTTGCACCAATTTGTGGAGTAGGACCATCGTTGCTTTTACGTCCAGTTGAGGTTACCTCCAACCATGGCCCACCTCCACACAGCCAAAATCCACGGTCAGGGATGGTGAAGCCATGACCGCCCGAAAATGGGGGAGCGTCCCTTCTGCAAACAAATAAAATATATAAAAAATCAATTACTGTGACCAATATAACTTTAAATTCGTCGCGTTCTGTGTACCTACTATCTCCTGCGTTGCTTGGTTTCGCAACACGTACGCATTGTTCATCTTTACCTCTATCACTTCATAGGGTCCCTCATATAATAGAAAAAATTTCTTTATCTCTTTATCTTGTGTGCTAGACAAATCGTGTCTCCTTACCAATACTAACTGTCCTACCTCATATTTAGTCCACTTACCCTTAGCATCATGCCTCTGCTTTCTCCTTTCCCCTTTGGTGAGTAAACTTTCATTTGCTAGTTGGATCTTCACATTCACGTCTATGGTCTGATTTTCTGGTGGATAATCAAAAAGTTGTTCCCTTTATTAACTCATATGGCGTAAACCTGGTGGATTCATGGGTGGTACTATTCAACCATTCTTCTACCTTCTTCATGTATAATGGCCATTCACTGTGCTTGGCATGGCAATACGCCCGAAATATCTACCAATCTCTCTCATCACCCGTTCTGCGTGGTTGGACTGTGGATGATATACTGCCGTATGCTTGGGTATGATGCCTTCCCATTCAAGAGTCTGCCTCCACCTACCGCTGATGAATTGGGGTCCGTGATCTGATAAAATTATTTTCGGCTTCCCTATCTTTACCATGTAGTCCCTCGTTATCTTTTCGCTCAGCACCCTGCTTGTCGCTCTCTTTACTCTATGGAACTTAACAAACTTAGAAAAAGTGTCCAAAACAACAAAAACATATATTACTCCACCCCTACCCTTGGGCAATGGCCCATATAAGTCTACAGCAACTAAATCAAACGGCCTCTCCACCTTAATATAATTCAACTCCCCTTTTACTCTATAATTCACTACCTTCGACCTCTGACACAAATCACATACCCGTAACAACCTTCGTACTCGCCTCTCCATATTCTTAAAAACACATGACTCTTTTAAAACATTCGTACACTTTTTCACCCCAAAATGCCCATACCTTATATGGCAATCCCAAATAATTCTATCTATCAACCCTTCTGGTATAACCACTCTCCAATCACGCTCACCCCTTCTACTTTTTTAAACAAAATTCCCTGATATTTTTGAAAATGTGTATTATATTCAGACCCCTCTATATCCGCTTCTAAACTAGCAATTATTTTACCCGATTTATTATCTGATCTTTGCATGTTCTTAATATCCCTTAATTCCTCACCAAAAATTCTATCTTCCCTTGTTAAACGAAAAATTTCTATCTCCGTAAGATCCCTCCCTGTTTTGTTTTCTGTGACATCTACCCTGGAGAGAGTGTCTGGTACTTTATTGTCTGTCCCTTTAATATACTCCCATGAGAAATTATACTCCTGTAATGTTAGTACCCACCTGGTTAGATGGCTATGGGTTAATCTGCAGGTATTCAAAAATGATAGCGCTTTGTGGTCCGTCCTGATGACTCCGTTCCCTAAGATGTATGTGCGGAACTTTCCCACAGCGAACATGATACTCAGTAACTCCTTTTCTGTAGTTGTGTAATTCCTCTCAGCTGTCAAAAGGGATCTGCTGGCGAAAGCTATTGTGTGATGTTCTTTGTTGCTATCCTCCTGGTATAATTCTGCTCCCAGGGCGACATTACTGGCGTCAGTCTGTAAATAGAAAGTTTTCAAGAAATCAGGGTGATTCATCATTATCATGTTCGAAAATTTTCACTTAATCTCCTCGAATGCATCCCTTTCCTTCTCTCCCCATTTCCACTGTTATTCTTCTGTAAAACGGCACTTAACCTTGACGTCATCTGTGCTTAATTTTTCTGAAATTTTCTATAGAAGTTACACAGACCCAAAAAACTTTGTATCTGTTTAATATTCTTTGGCTCTGGAAAGCGCATAATAGCTTCTACTTTATCAGGGTTAGCTAGAATGCCCTCTGGAGTAATAATAAAACCTAAAAAGTGTATTTCAGTTTGCAGAAACTTAGACTTCTCTCCAAATTAACCATTAGACCCCATTTTGTAATTTATCTAACACATATTCAAGATGTTCTCTAAATGTTCCGAAAATGTTCTTGATGCTATTAATATGTCATTCAACGTATACTGTTATAAAATCTAAGTCCTTAGGTTGCAATATCATATCTAAACATTTTATGAAACTGGCTACACTAGTGTTAAGTCCAAATGGCAAACGCTAAAACTGATTGAAGAGAAATGCAGTATACCTTCGACTCTCTGCTGCTAGTGGAACTTGCCAGTATTCTGCTGTCAAATCTAAAGATGTCGTGTACTTGACTCCGCTGAACTTCTGAAAAATCTCATTTGTTGGATCCGGTGACTCCCGGTCAGGTATTATAATTAGATTTATTTTCCTAGCATCTAAACATAATCTTACCTTTCCATCTTTCTTTATTGCCACTACCAATGGATTCGAGTAAGGCGATATCGATCTCTCAATAGTGTCTCCCTCCATCATCCTATCCAACTCCTCTTGCACTGCTCTCCTCTTTGAAAACGGTACTGGATAACTCCTCTGCATGTAGGGTGTGTGTTCCCATACCTTCAACTCGTATACATAGTTCCTGGCTTTTCCAGGCAACTCCGCAAACACCTCTCTAAAACGTTCCACAACTGCCCACAACTCCACCCTCATTAAAAAATGTATCCGCCCTATTTTCCCATACTCTCTCATCACTCACATGCATCTCTCCCTCATCATTCTCTACAATCTCACTCTCTCGACATATATTTACTTTTGTTTCTATGTCTCCATCGCCTACCCGCTTCTGTATCATTTTTACTCCCGTAACTCTAATCTCATCTAACACCCGCTTAAAATTAACCCTGACTGGTTTAGTCCCCCTATTAAATTCTACTGTTTGTTTATTAAAATCTATCACTGTTTATTTCTCTCCAAAAAATCATTTCCTAAGATTACATCTAAACTTATTCCCTTAACTACTAGAAAGGTATTTTCAAACTCAGTTTCATTAATGAATATATTTAATTGTACTTGTTTAGTAACCCTTTTACTCCGTACTCCTGTTACGCCCGCAACTGGTAATGATGAAATATTTTTATTTATTTCTTTTAATTCTCCCATTACATTTTCTGAAACTACTGATATCTCACTTCCTGTATCTATTAATGTTTTAAAACTCTTACCTTCTATGGTGACGATTACCTCCGTCAATCCGGTTTTTGTTTCTGTAATTCCCGTGTCATCTTCCTCCAACAACTCCTTCGTCATATCCATCTGTATTACATTATTATGATATCCGTCTGTTACCTGGATCCTGTTGTTCTCTGTGGACAGTGGTGGGGTCCTTGCTTCCATTGTCGGCCTCAGTTTTCCGTTCTGGCGGTGGTACTGCTCTGCCTGTACCCCCTCTCGTTCTGGTTATTATTTTCATTGCTCCTTGATGTTCCCCCGCGGTCATCTCCTGTCCGCTATTGTATATTGTTATGCGATGACGTATTTCCGCTCCGCTGATTTGGCCTTGGTTTCCTGCATCTGAAACAAAAATTCCTGATGGCGTAATTCTCTCCCGAGCATCCTGTACATTTCAACCCCCCCGTCTCGACTATTATTTTCTTGTTTAATGTACGCATGTCCCTGTTGTGACCCTCTTTGTGGCGTATAATTACCGCTATTATTCGTAACTGATTTTTTAGGACGCCTACATACTTCACGGTCCCTAATGTTCTGAAATACGTCTAATATATTTTCCAATTTGTTTATATCCACTACCTCTCTCATCATTAATGTAATTTGTACCTCCCTGGGCAGGTGTTTACTAACATGCCTAACAAACGACCGAAACGGCAATGGTGGTTCTAAGTATTTCGCCTCGTTAAATATCCTCATTACGTACATTGTTATGTTATTTCTTTTATGAAATTGCTAAACTGCTACAATTTTTGTTCAGACAAAGCTTGTCGTCATCTCTGACATCATCAGGTCTTGAACAACATCATCAATGATGATGTCAGAGATGACGAAAAGCTTTGTCTGAACAAAAATTGTAGCAGTTTAGCAATTTCATAAAAGAAATAGTAAGGATGGCTGCTAATTCAAATAATACGAAGAATAAAACAAGCGCATTGTTATGTTGTTATTGTGTCCCCCAAAGTTCCCTGTTCCCATGATTCTACTGCGTAATATTTTCTGGTCCTCTTCAGACCAATATTTATTTCGGAACGCTGTCTCGAAATTCTCATAACTACCCCACTCTGTTCTACGTACTTCAGGCCATATCTCAGAACTGCCCTTAAAACATTTTAAAATCTTTAATAATTTCACCTCCCAACTACTGCTACTAAACCGGTTAAATTCCCTTACCCTACTCAGGAACTGCATCGGGTGTACTCTCCGGTATCACAACAAAATTGTTCAAGTTCATTATCATCTTTTGTGTCGCGAGTATACAATATTCTCTCCGCAACATTATTTAAATTTTGGCTCACTGCCACATGTAATTCATCTTTAATTTCTATTATATCTTGTTCAGTTACTCTAAATTTGTTATCATATTTATTTTCGTATTGAAGGTTATGTTTATTCATAACCCCCACACTCTCTTGTATTGATTGTTTACATACATTTTCTACCTCCATTAATTAATGCTTGATGCCTTTACTTGGTGAAAATCCATTGTAAATTATAGTAAAAAATAAAACCATAAAATAGTTTTAGTGATTTCCACTCGTCAATTTATTAAAATTATAAATCCATGACAGCTGTTTCGGCAGCACAGTGCCTTCATCAGATGGTGTAAGCTGACTAATTTTCGTACAAACAATACAGAATATAAAATATAATACAAGTGCTGTTGTATAGAGAGCGATAGTAATCTCGTGTCAGTAAGATTTATACACATTACACAAACATATAACATAACATATACCAAGTCTATTTATACAAATTAAGCAGAGGCGAGCTATTTAGATCTAACTGATCATTTAATAATACATTTAAATATTTGTGTTTATTAATTTCAAGGGTTTCTAATAAATCAAGCTTTGGACCTTTATCAGATAAATGTAAAATTTCAAAATTGTCATTATAACTATGGTCTTTTTCTAACAAATGATTTGCATAATTTGATTTGCCATCATTATATCTAAAACTATAATTGTGACCATACATTCTTTTTTCGAAAGATCTACCTGTCTGTCCGATATACACTTTATTACAAGACCCACAGGATAATTTGTATACACCAGACTTTTGCAGTTTATCTGTTTTACTCTTATTATTTTTAATATATTTTCCCAAAGAAGACTGCGTCTTAAAAGCTATATTTACATTCCTTTGTGTGAAATATTTACCAATATTATCAGAAGCAGAACCTATGTAAGTGAGAGTGTGATATCTTTTAATCTGTGTTGAGGGAGGGTAAACTAGTTTTAAAGCTTGTGAATAAAATTTTTTTGTTTAACAAGTGATCTATGAGGCTAGGTTGGTAACCATTGTTGACAGCTATTTGTTTAATAATGTTAAGTTCTGATTGGAAATTTGAGTCTGATAACGGAATACTAACTAGTGTGTGGATAAAACTGTGAAAAGCAGCCAATTTATGTGAGTATGGATGTGTGGAAGTAATGTGTATTGTCATATCTGTATGTGTAGGCTTATGAAAAATACCGAAGTCTAATTTATTATTGCATTTTGTTATTGTAAGGTCTAAAAAATTGATACTATTGTTATCTTCTAATTCTAAGGTAAAGCTAATATTTTTGTGTAAATTGTTAATAAAATTAAGAAAGATCTGTAATTGTCTACGTGTACCTAGAAAAATTGCTAAAATATCATCCACATATCTATACCAAAAAATAAACAATTTGAAATAAGGGTGTGCTCTAATTTTAGTTTCTATGTAGTCCATAAAGATTTCAGCTGCCAAAGGGCTAAGTGGATTTCCCATTGCAAGCCCTTCTTTGCCAATATAGATCTTTCCATTAAATTCAAAGTAGTTTTGATTAAGGCAAACCTTCAGTAAATTCAAGATATCCTCTCTCATAAAGGGGTTATTACAATTTTCAATTAATAATTTTTCTACAATATCTATTACATCAGTCGGTGGAATACTCGGAAACAAATTTTTCACATCAAATGATAATAAAACAGCTTTGTCTGGGATATGTGAATCTTTAATTCTGTTAATTAAGTCTAGTGAATTTTTAATACTATGTGTTGATTGAAATTTGCATTGTGTTTGTATAATCTTAATTAGTCTTTTAGATAATTTAACAGAAAGAGCAGTTACATATGATACCACTGGTCTAATTGGATGGTTATCCTTATGCAATTTAATTAAAGAGTAAAGCTTTGGTGGCTGAGGATTCATTACTGATAAAAAATCCAAATCTCGATTATCAAAGAAAGAACAATTCTTTATAGCCTGTTTAACATCTATTTGAAATTTAAAAGTCGGGTTAATATCAGTGGGTTCAAAAGAGTTCAAACATTCAAGTGTCTTGTTTACATATTCGCCTTTGTCGATAGCAATAACAGTATTGCCCTTGTCAGTGCGGGTAAATATTATATTATTAGCTACAGATTTTCTCTTAATTGAATTAATAGTTAGTCTATTTTTATTGTTAAATGGTAGAGTCTAAATTTGTTTAGCATAAAGAGAAGTTAATTTATCCGCTACAATGTATTTGTTCATTGGTATTGATTCGGAATTTTCATGAAATTTATTGTACTTATTACAAGCTAACTCACAATCCACACCATTTCAAACTCCTTTTTATAATTTGTCGGTTGTATATTATATTTGAAACCCTTTTCGATCAGTTTAGTTCAAAACTATTAAAAGTTACGTTGGTCAAATTCATAAAACGTTGATAAAATATATGGTTAGAAAATTTGTTATTATGCCCGCATTGTCTATTATTATAATAATTACCGCTATTACTAACCTTAAACATTTTCAACTTGTTTAACTTACGTAACTGATTTAAGTATTTATTATGAATAATTCTTTGAACACCATTTCGCACTTTACGGTCTAGCAAGTCAAATTCTATATTATGCAATCTACGTAATAATTCTGTATGTATAAACTTAAGGTAAATATTACAAACGTCTCTTTTATTGTATTGAATCTTCATGTCGTATAATAGCCATTTTCTAATGCCAGCTTCAACCCCTTTTATCGCTGATAAACTTTTGTTGTTCGTCTTCGAACTCATGTAATGTGGTGTTAAGTTGTCCATTAAGCACTTTTTGAAGAACCAAATATTCTGCGATGTAATTTTTGTACGGAGTAACACTTTAAAATACCACAAGGCCAACATGCTAGTTGTAGCATCTTTCAAATAATTAATGCTTGATGCCTTTACTTGGTGAAAATCCATTGTAAATTATAGTAAAAAATAAAACCATAAAATAGTTTTAGTGATTTCCACTCGTCAATTTATTAAAATTATAAATCCATGACAGCTGTTTCGGCAGCACAGTGCCTTCATCAGATGGTGTAAGCTGACTAATTTTCGTACAAACAATACAGAATATAAAATATAATACAAGTGCTGTTGTATAGAGAGCGATAGTAATCTCGTGTCAGTAAGATTTATACACATTACACAAACATATAACATAACATATACCAAGTCTATTTATACAAATTAAGCAGAGGCGAGCTATTTAGATCTAACTGATCATTTAATAATACATTTAAATATTTGTGTTTATTAATTTCAAGGGTTTCTAATAAATCAAGCTTTGGACCTTTATCAGATAAATGTAAAATTTCAAAATTGTCATTATAACTATGGTCTTTTTCTAACAAGTGATTTGCATAATTTGATTTGCCATCATTATATCTAAAACTATAATTGTGACCATACATTCTTTTTTTGAAAGATCTACCTGTCTGTCCGATATACACTTTATTACAAGACCCACAGGATAATTTGTATACACCAGACTTTTGCAGTTTATCTGTTTTACTCTTGTGAGATAATAGTTTAAAAAAGATGGAAAGTAAGACGGCTTTCACACTTGATAATTTAATAGCCTCTGGTGAGCTCGAAAGCAGCAGCATGCAGAATTGCTAATCAGACATAAATAATATAAAAAATGACTTACCGTATCTCACGACTGGGTTGTTCCTGACACTCAAGGCAGGATAGACTGGTTGGGAAAAGGATGGGTGAAAGGCACGGATTTCTACCTGCCGAGAAGTCCCGACTCGTGGATGATGACACTTAGATGGCTGGCGTACGACAGCTAAAAGTTCACGTGCCGGTACGAACTTTACAAAAGCCATAGTGCCAACTTCGGAAAATGGAAAGAATGACCGGTTCGATCCGAAATATCGAACACCGGCCCCCGTTGACCGCAATGGGTCAGCCATCAACTACACCAAAAGACATGGCCAAAAATGCAGTACACAAATTTGGCTTTTGGTGAACAGGAACATTCTCTGAAAATTACCCTCCAACATAGGAGGGGGTCACACGCAAACACAAGAAAATACAAACATACAGAAAACATGCAATGAATCAGAAAACCATGCCGAATAACTCCGCCGCGGGCGCATCGTCCAGGCGAGCAATCCGAATGGTTCGGGTAGAGCAGACAAAACCCAATAACATACAATAAACAATGGCCCAGCCAAACACAATGTAAAACTCAGCAAATCAACTTAGTTAGTTCCCTAGTTTTTACATTTTTATTTTTTTTTTTGTTCCCTTTATTTCCCCCTTTTTTCCTTTTTTTTTTTTTTTTTACTTATTTTGTTGTTGTTGATTTGTTGAGCATCCATAACTCCCAATGAACTGGCACAACGCCATGCCAGAAACAGTCCACAATGTAAAATTCACTGCGGACAACAGCTGGAAGGAATCACCTGGGAAATCCCAGCAAAGTGTCCATTAAGTCCACAACAATCATTGAAACTAATTCTGCTCACCCGAAAAAACAAGATAAACCCAATTAAGAAGATATGGGCAACCGGTATAATTTAATAGCCGGTCGTTCAAAAGAACCTGTGGATGTTTTAACTGAAGCGCGACGAACAACCCCGTCGCTCCCCGGAAACACAGCTGAAACTCGGCCAAGAGGCCACGGGGGGGGGGGAGAATTCTGTTCCTCCATAACCACCAGGTCCCCAACCATTAAATTTCTTGACTTAGATGACCACTTCGATCGGGCATGAAGTGCCGTCAAGTATTCCAAACGCCACCTTTTCCAAAAGGCTTGGAGCAAAGCGGCAATTTGTTTGTAATGACGTACGGTCCCTTCATTTAATGAGACTTCAGCTTCCGGGGGCGTGGTAATGGGGCGGCCAACCAAAAAATGACCAGGCGTTAGAGCCTGGTAATCACTCGGATCTGAGGATAGAGCAGTCAAAGGACGGGAATTTAAGATTCCCTCAATGCGAATGCATAACGACGAAAATTCTGCTATGGTCAGCGACCTGGTCCCAATCATACGTTTCATGTGAAACTTAGCCGACTGGACAGCCCGTTCCCACAAGCCACCCTGATGAGGGGCAGACGGAGGGATAAATTTAAATTCAATGTAATTGTCTGAGCTGACTGGTCAGGATTGGAAAGCACATTTTGGAGCTCCCGTTTCAGTTCGGAGCGCGACCCCACAAAATTCCTACCACAATCCGAATACAGTGTTTTCGGAGCCCCACGGCAACTAATAAACCGCCTCAACACATCAATAAACTGGGGCGTTGAAAGATCCATAGCCACTTCAAAGTGAACTGCTTTAGTGGCTAAGCAGATGAAAATGCAGAGATACGCTTTGACTATAGGTGCCTTCCGAACAGCGTAGGCCCGTACCAAAAAGGGGCCAGCATAATCCATGTCGGAAGAATAAAGTGGAGGTGCCGGATTAACCCTAGGAACTGGCAGATCCCCCATTAATGGGTTGGTGGGGCGAGGACGCGCCCTGAAACAAGGAAGACATTTCCAAATTATAGTTCTTATTGCTTGACGTGCGGACAAAATCCAATAATTTTGGGCAAGCTGAAATTGAACTTGCAAGGGCCCAGCATGACCTAACCACACATGGGTGTGATGAATTAGCAACCCTACTAGGTGGTGATGCTTGGGCAGTAAAATCGGAAAACGAGTTCTAGTTACCGCAGAGTTGGTCAAGCGACCGCGTACTCGAATGAGGCCAAAATCATCTATAAACGGGACCAGGCGCTGAATGCGGACCGGGAGCCGCTTGCCTAAACGAAGAGCCACGAGCTCCTGTCCAAACACGC
This sequence comes from Magicicada septendecula, assembly GCA_034769895.1. Classification (NCBI taxonomy): domain Eukaryota; kingdom Metazoa; phylum Arthropoda; class Insecta; order Hemiptera; family Cicadidae; genus Magicicada; species Magicicada septendecula. Next base: position 1,076,125,265 of record CM068367.1, read on the forward strand.
TGCGCTGAATGTAGCGTAAAGTATACTTAACAGCCAACTTCTTCCAATCCATGGCTGTGGAAGCTTCAATCCGCGAAGGCATAGCCCACCTTAAGATGACTGAGGTAACCCCTACCACTAAGGGCCACGAAGACAAGTGCTCAAACAATTCCACCCGGGGCTCCTGAGTGAGAAACGAAGAGACCTTGGTTTCCAGGGCAACATCTTGCACGTCGTGATTCGGGCGATAATTAATAGGGGGCCAGCATAGAGCATCAAGCTTTAACCAATCTGGCCCTCACCACCACAATGTCGACGACCGGAGGCTGGAGAGTGACGTACCTCTAGAGGCTAAATCAGCGGGGTTAGAAACACCATGAACATGACGCCAAGATTTAGTATCGGTCCACTCGGTAATGGCAGCCACCCGATTAGCACTAAATGTCTTCAATTTAAAAGTAGGCATATTCAGCCAATCCAAGACAATCGTCGAGTCCGTCCATAAGAAAACTTGACTCAACTGAATACATGATGAGAATAAACCAACATAATGACGAACAAGTTTGGCTAAAAGATAAGCTCCCAACAACTCCAAACGTGGGATTGATAAAGTTTTAAGAGGTGCCACTTTAGTTTTAGATGACACCAACGAAACCACCGGAGTACCAGAGTCAGTATAAATGGACAGATAGAGGACGGCCGCGTAACCCAACTGGGAAGCATCACAGAAACCATACAATATTACCCTTTCAATATGCCCACCTTTAGGGAAGAATGGCCGGGAAATAGTAATTACCGGAAGATGATTCAAAGAGGACAGGAATTGACTCCAATAGTCGTTTAAGTCATCCCTTAGAGGAGCATCCCAGTCCAAGCCCTCAGCCCAGAGTTTTTGGAAAAAAGCCTTGGCCATGAAAATCACTGGCGAAAGCCAACCACATGGGTCAAATAATTGTGCCATCTGAGATAACATGACACGTTTGGTAAATTGCACCTGAGCATTGCTGCAACAGGCCAAAAGAGGAAAGGAGAAGCAATCGGTAAAATGGTCCCAACTTAAACCCAGAATATCCTTATCCTTAGCAACGACGGAATCACTTGGAGCGGCTGATTCAGGTAGGCAGTCGGGTTGATTAGTGCACCATTTCTTCAAATTGAACCCTCCTGAAGACAACAACAGAATTAATTCCCGTTGTAGTTTGCAAAGCTCTGATTTTGAATCAGCGCCAGCAGCAATATCATCCACAAAAATATTACGGCTAAGTACCGCCGCTCCCGCAGGAAAATTAACTGCCTCATCCTGAGCCAGCCGCTGCAAGGTTCGCAACGCCTGAAAAGGGGCGCAAGCCAGCCCGTAAGTAACGGTACGCAAAGCGAAAACCCTTAGTGGGGCGGTAACCTCCTCACGCCATAAAATACACAGGTACGCCGAGTCATCAGGATGCATAGCAATTTGGCGGTATATCTGTTCGATGTCGCAAGTAAAAACATGGCTAAACCGCCGAAACAAAGTCAAAACGTCGGACAGTAAGGTCTGCAACTTAGGGCCGACACATAACACATCATTTAAGGAAATCCCAGAGGACGTCTTCATACTGGCGTCAAACACCACCCTTATTTTTGAAGTATCACCTCTAACTTTAAAGATACCATGATGAGGAATGAAATATTTTGGAAAATTGGGGTCAGACACCAATGACATATGCCCCTGAGCGACATAATCCGTTATAAATTGCACATACTGGCTCTTAAACTGACTGTTCGCCGCAAATTTCCTTTCCAACGCAAAAAACCGAGACATGGCTCCCTTAAGGGAATTTCCCAAAATGTGAGAAGAGTTTTTGAAGAACGGCAAGCGCACCTGGTAACGACCCGACGGCAACCGACTTGTTGACTCCATGTAAAACCTTTCAGCAAAGTGATCCTCTTCAGATAATTGGTGGGGTACAGCTGGAGGCTCTTCGACCTCCCAAAAACGATGAACTTGCTCAATTAGGTTTGTTGTATCCGTTGATAACGTTGTGACGGAAGGATAAAAGTGGTGGAAATGACAGTGAAGCTGATGTGCAGATACTAGATCCAAAGGAAGGCCAGTGAGACCGCTAGCACAAGTCAATGCACAATTAAGTGAAATTGGGGCTCTACCCATAATCACAAACCCAAAACGTGTCCTAACTGCAACAGGCAAACCTGCACCCAAAGGAATAGTCTCTCCCATAAGAATAGCCGCTACAATATCGGCTCCAAACAACGCATCAATTGGGGCTGCTACATCGAAGGTAGGGTCAGCTAACAAAAGATCTTTTGTAGCCTGCTTAACTTCAGGCAACACCTGGAACCTAGGTGAGTCCGACGAGATCTTAGAAAGAACTATAAAGGCATGGTTAGATGCCACAACCTCGCGTTTTAAAGTTTCCAAGGACAGATGGCACACCTTTTTTGCTTTGGTGGCAATATCACCTACCCCATTGACACTTACTGAAGCGTCAAAACAAGCACACTTTAAGCGAGAGGCACATGCTTCAGTGATGAAAGAAGCATGGGACGCGCTATCCAGGATGGGCCTAACTACAATATAACCACCATTCGGAGACGACAAGACTGCTAGACAGGTGGCTAACAGAACCCCTGCAGGATGGGGCAGAGACACAGTCAGAGTAGTGCTAGACAGATCAAAAAGCGATGACTCCGAAGCCTTGAGTTCAGCTGTGTCAGAAATCTGTGAACGAGACGGAGACGGACGGGCACTTTTGAAATGAAGTAAAGTGTGGTGGTACTTAGAGCCACACGTTTTGCACCTATTTTTGCACCAGCCCGAATGTTTATGTTGGAGGCACGAAAGACAACATTTTTTATTTTTAAGACTCTGAAATCGAGCCCTAGGGTCCTTACTCAGCCATGCCGGACACTTGAGAAGCAAATGGGTCCGGGAATCGCAATGAAGGCAACGTGAACCAGATGCATCCCATTGCGTAACCTCCGCAGATAACGTAGACACAGCAAGAGGAGTAGCCTTAGAAAAAGAAACCTTCTGGGTTTTCTGGTGGCTAGTGCTGGGAAGAGCAGGTAAAGCCGATTCCAAAGATGCCTGTTCTTTCTGTTCCGCCATAGCGGTTAAAAATGTCATAATTTCTGTTAGGGCAGGGAGATTCTCTTTGTCCATAACAGACGCCTCAAAACGTTCACGCAATGATAGATCCAGCCTAGACAATACAAAAGACGCATATATTGCTTGATATATATCAGCAGTGTTTAGAGCTGACAACGCTGAAAAGTTAGCATTGAAGCTGTCCACCAACTTTCTAATAGACGCAGCAGATCGCATAGAAGCGGCTGGTAACTGAAGCAGATTGGTACAATAAACCCGAGCGGCCAAACGAGGATTGTGATAACGACTTTTAAGAGTTGACAGTGCAAGTGAATAACTATCATCAACTATGGGAAGCGCGGCAACCTTGTCATACGCCTCACCCTTAAGATGAGTCAGTAAATATAACAATTTTTGCTTCGGAGTGAGGGCAGGACTTTCGTCCACCAATGTGGTGAACTTTGACCAAAACTCGGACCAACCTTTGGCCTGGCCATCAAAACAAGGTAACGAAAGCTTCGGCAACTCATGAACAAGCACACCTGGGTGCCCGCCACTTGCCGATGAAAATCGACCGGAACCAACCGGTATCTCTGGTTTTGTTAGTTTGGACGCTAAAATGCTACCCCGGACATAAATATCCTTAATTTGAGCTACCACCGCAAAAATGTGGTCCTCGTCCAATCGCTGGGGCAATGACTCGGCCGATAGGTAAGGATCGACCTTACCTAGAAGGTCCTGATATTCTTCGGACAACCTGGAGGCCAAAATACCGGCTTCATGTTGATCCACGGCTCTCAATTGCGGCAACCCTTCCAACTTATTTATCAAATGCTGCAACGCAAGTATTCCCACCGAAGTGGTCCTGTCAAAAGCTGCCAACGACAATTTAGCAGGCATATTGAATTAAAAAATATCGCGCAACCGACAACCACCCTTAATAAGAGAATTAGAAACTGAACAATAATCACGCACCGACTTAGCCTAACAGTGCTCGAGATAACTAGGCGTCTCACACAACTACTTAGCATAAACAATACCGAGCAAGATAAATACAAAAGTAAATTAGTGCACGGCAAAATACAACTTACACAATCCAACAGGCAGATAATACCAAACACAATAAATTAAACACGCAACAAATTGATTTACACAGCGCAAAAGCACGACAACAAAAAACACTAGTTACACAAGATTACAGCACATACGGTGCAAAATAATGGTACACAAAAGTGCACCCAAAAACAAACATGTATAATACCAAATAGAATAAATACACACAAAACAGCAAAGTACAATGTACAACAATTCACCAGTTACCGAACCAAACACAATAACTGGGACCCAATAAATGCCAAAATTGATGGTCAACGCGTCGTGCATGGACAGGATATCGCATATGCAAAATATAAATCGCACCTAAAGGTAATAGTCATGCCAAAAAATTAAATTAAATACAAAGGCAGGCTAATCCGAAATCCGGATAACCTAAAACCGTTCCCTTTACGCATGACAGTCACACACGTAGCGCACAATTTCACGTGGGACGCAAACCGTAACAGGCCGGAAACAAACTTTACCAGACTTGACCCAGTAATTAAACGACTACCCCAAAACAACAAGGTGCAAAATTTTGACACAAAATCTGCCCACCTGGCGATGCACACGCGACGACACAATGCAATATACAATCGACACAATGCCGATGCTGACCACAAGCAATAGCCATAAACGCAAACTCGTAGTTCACATGCCTACGTATTGTACCAACGTGCTTCCGTGCGATAGCATGCAAATGACAAACATTCATGAAATTTAAAAATTAACCGCATGCAAAAACCCACGAGCAGGCAAAAAACGAAACGGCACGGCACGTTGGTAATTAAAATAAAAATCAGGCAGCCAAAACTGACTTACAACCCAATTACTGAAGCTCAACCCACCAGCTGCATCATGCAAAATTACCCAGCACGTGCTCCCAGTCGTGACGGCAAAATATTTAATTGAAACGCTAGCAACCTCATGAATCCTCTGGTAGTAAATATATGTGAGATAATAGTTTAAAAAAGATGGAAAGTAAGACGGCTTTCACACTTGATAATTTAATAGCCTCTGGTGAGCTCGAAAGCAGCAGCATGCAGAATTGCTAATCAGACATAAATAATATAAAAAATGACTTACCGTATCTCACGACTGGGTTGTTCCTGACACTCAAGGCAGGATAGACTGGTTGGGAAAAGGATGGGTGAAAGGCACGGATTTCTACCTGCCGAGAAGTCCCGACTCGTGGATGATGACACTTAGATGGCTGGCGTACGACAGCTAAAAGTTCACGTGCCGGTACGAACTTTACAAAAGCCATAGTGCCAACTTCGGAAAATGGAAAGAATGACCGGTTCGATCCGAAATATCGAACAACTCTTATTATTTTTAATATATTTTCCCAAAGAAGACTGCGTCTTAAAAGCTATATTTACATTCCTTTGTGTGAAATATTTACCAATATTATCAGAAGCAGAACCTATGTAAGTGAGAGTGTGATATCTTTTAATCTGTGTTGAGGGAGGGTAAACTAGTTTTAAAGCTTGTGAATAAAATTTTTTGTTTAACAAGTGATCTATGAGGCTAGGTTGGTAACCATTGTTGACAGCTATTTGTTTAATAATGTTAAGTTCTGATTGGAAATTTGAGTCTGATAACGGAATACTAACTAGTGTGTGGATAAAACTGTGAAAAGCAGCCAATTTATGTGAGTATGGATGTGTGGAAGTAATGTGTATTGTCATATCTGTATGTGTAGGCTTATGAAAAATACCGAAGTCTAATTTATTATTGCATTTTGTTATTGTAAGGTCTAAAAAATTGATACTATTGTTATCTTCTAATTCTAAGGTAAAGCTAATATTTTTGTGTAAATTGTTAATAAAATTAATTCATAAGCCTACACATACAGATCTCATCTCTGATCTCATTCAACTTTTCACTAAAATTATTCTTTATCTAATTATTTTGTTCATTTAATTTATCATTAAAATTACTCTTTATTTCATCAAACTTATTATCGTTTACATCAAAACGACTAATTATTTTATTGAACTTAACATCAGAATCCCTCTTTTGTTCATTAATATCTCTTGATATTGTTCGTAAAATGTTCATTATATCATTATCGAATTGACTGTTACATTTTGTTGAGGTTGGAGTTGATTGAGTACTCGAGTCATCTATAGCTGATTCAGTTAGGCTATTTTCTTTGAACCGATTAACTGGAGTTGAATGAACCCCTGGTTCCCCCGCACCAGCCGACTCGCTCATTCCAACTTCAATCTCGTTAGTATCCATTTGTTTTAAATTGTTTGAATTGTATAATTCTGTCAAAATAATTACTATACACACTATATATAACTACCACATAACAAAATATTAACCTCCCCAGCACTTTACGTTACCACAACAACATCATACCTACATTTATTTATATTTTATTTTGTTACCTTAAACAACCCCTCTGTTCTTCCGAGTAGGCCTATATTTACATAACTTTAATTATGTAAAGTGTCCCTGTTTGGGCGCCAATTGTAAAGTTTAATTTTTTATTTAACCGAAACAAACTTACCTTACATACTAACAAACACACATGTTTACCTTTGAATGTTCGGACGCCATCTTGCTCTTGCCAACTATACATATAAAATTTGTTACGCACCAGGGTTCTTACAAGCAAACAGGAGAACAGAATGGGTTATTCAAATAAGTGCTTCAAATCTACTTGTTTTTTACGTAAACTTGTGTTTATTCATTATGTAGTTTTTGTTGTTGTATATTAATGACAATGCCAAAATACTCCCTCCCTCTCTTACACGTTTACTATTAGAACAATAATACAATACATTATTTATTTTAACATTAACCCTTCCTTAGGATATTACTGAAAATTAAACTTGTCAAAACACTAAAACAGATACTGAAAAAACTAAACTAAATTTTCTTAACGTAAACCAGTGCTTTTGAATTACGTAATTTTCACTCGCCCATACACTCACACACGCTCACCCAGTACATAATTTAGAGCTCATTTTTATGTTATGTTATTTTATTTTATGTTAAGATTGCAAGATTTTGTAAGTTACTTCCCTTTTATCATGTTTGAAGGTACCCTCATGAGATGTTTCCTCGTGGACGCACACTACCTTCTTGTCTCCTCGTTTTCACTTTTATTTTATAGCCGAACTGTCATTTTGCTTAAATTTTCCACTGTATTTACCTGGCTTATAAAATACTGTTTTAGATCATCGAATATAAAATTTCACATTTTTTACGTGCGGGCGCCCGCAATTTCGTTCCGGAACTTTTTACTTGCTGTACAGCGCGAAGGAAGATTGTCGACTGGGGCGAAATTTAATGTCTCAATTTCTGAAGTGGTGAGGGAATCACGTGATCTCAAACTATTGTTCTTTCGTGTTTTGAATTCAGTTTTGACGGGAACATTATTTTGGACCTACATTCCAGCGACGATATGAAGCTGGGTTGGTCTCTGACGTCATATGGTATGACCCGTGATTTCATAGGTCAAAGTTCGTTTGGCTAAATGTAACTGTTTTTCTTCGCGTCCTGATGTTGACCTTGACACGATTCACTCATTTCATATTCCGTCGTTATAATTTTGTGAATAATATTTTACAATTATTATTTGTACTTTTATGTTTCCAATAAAATTTACCCCTATTATATATGTATGTTTATGTTTCCCAAAATATTAGGTGGGCTGAATTGTCCCGTTACAATGTGTGCTATCAGTTTACGAGTTTACAGACTGTTAATTATTTGATTTTATATATTAGTGGTTGTGGTAAAAAAGTGAATTGTACTGTTTTTTTCTAGTGTCCTGATAGGCAGGCATGAAGTAGTGAAAATCAGTGACTTTGGCACAAGTAGACAGTGGAATGAAATAAGTACAAAAATGAGTTTTGCTGGGACGGTTGCTTGGATGGCACCTGAAATTATTCGAAACGAACCTTGTTCAGAAAAAGTTGATATATGGTATGTTAACTAAATTTTTGTTAGCATAATTACATAATTTGTATAAATGAATTACGGAAATTTATCATTTGTCCAAACAGATTTATTGAATTTTCTGTTGTAGTTTCATTTGTCACATTATTATTGATAACCACTATCAATATACCATAGAGAGTTACATTAAACTGGTATATATAATAACACGAGAACCTTAAGTTTTGCTGACCTTTTCTATAACTTTAGATGACTTTGATAAAGACATTAAACACAAAAATTAGACACATAGTATAAACTTTGATAATTTTGTATGTTTTATTGCCATAAGACTATGTATTATGTATTCCATAATGATCACTGGATGCTACTTTGAAACACTATAAACACAAAAAGTGTGTTTACATAATTATTACACTGTACGTCACAAATTATTTTTTTCACATAGCTAAAAGGGATACTTGTGTCCATTTCTTTGCTGTTATGGCTTTTTCAATACAGTCTCTTGCACTATACAGTAGTTTCAGAAGTCTGGTTGAAATAGAATCGATGTTAACTTTATATGACATACTTGTGTGGTTTTTTGTAATTACTTTGCAGTGTGTGTGTGTGTGTGTGTGTGTGTGTGTGTGTGTGTGTGTGTGTGTGTGTGTGTGTGTGTGTGTGTGTGTGTGTGTGTGTGTGTGTGTGTGTGTGTGTGTGTGTGTGTGTGTGTGTGTGTGTTATAATAATACATATGTTTGAACTGTAATTGTGTAATGTATAAACTAATAATAATAAATGCTTAAATATGAATAGCAATGTTGAATAGGTATGGCCAATTGAGAATATGCAGGTAACATCAGTTATTTGAGAAATGGTTGATATAATGATAGTTTCGCTGCAGGTCTTATGGTGTAGTTCTATGGGAATTACTGACATGTGAGATACCATACAAGGATGTTGACTCATCTGCAATAATTTGGGGAGTAGGCAGCAATTCACTGCACTTGCCTATTCCATCTTCATGTCCTGATGGTTTTCGTTTACTGGTAAAACAGTGTTGGAGTGCCAAGCCTAGAAATAGGCCTTCATTTAAACATATTATTATGCACCTGGATATAGCTGCTGTAGAAGTGCTCAGCAGTTCTCCGGAGGAGTACTTTAAAACACAGGTAACATTGATGTTTAGCCATTTTCTTGTGTGGTACAATTTTGTAATACTTTTAAGAGGAATTGTATTTTTGGTTTAATAAATGTTAAGCTCTTATCAAAGGTCATAGTATAATAAATTATTTGAAAATGTGCGTGTGTGCATGCACGCAGTGGCATAATGTTATCCTCGCATAATGTTATTACCTTGCAGATTATTAAAGGCTTACATAATATCTAGAAGGTTTTATTTAATTAGTTAATGACATTACGGTAGAAAAGAACACATTTTTCCATATACATTTTTGTAGCAATTAAATGATGTAATTTTGAAATTCTCACAAAGTTTTCTATAATGCTGGAATCATAGCTTTCTACACTTTCAGTTTCTCTTTAATTCAATTTTTTTTTTGTTAATATTCAAGTTATTGTGAATATTTTCTTGATTGTTTGAGTAACTTGATAGCACCATTTGATGGTGGCATGTAAAACTATGATGATCCTTTCAGCCAAAATATATTGTGCACTTCTGTAACACAGCCTACATAACTAAAATAAATTGGTCGTATCCTAATTACTAAATGTCCGACTGTGCCTCAGCAGCTGCTGAAAGAGAATGGTTGTGAATAAATAGGTAGTCAAATTTTCCATTTTCTTTTTCAGTTCAGCTCTTCTGGAGAATAGAATGTGTCAGCTTCATCACATTTTTCTATAACATGGTTAAAGATAAATCCGTAGACTTTCTGTAATCTTCTATTAATATTGAATTATGAAAAACTTTTTATTTATAATTCATGTACAATGTTAGTTCATTATTGAAAGAATAATATGGAACGGCTGAAGATGACACAGTTACTTTTATGTATACCTGATTATCATAAAAACGAATATTACTGAGTTACAACTATGTGGTCTATAAATCACTGCTACTAATGTAGAAGGAAAACACAGTAACCTATACCTGTATGTGTGCCTGTATACCTATATATTTAATAGAGAACAATAAGAAATTTGATTTTAGGCGACTTGGAAAGAAGAAGTAAGAGTTCACATGCAGCAGATGCAGTCTAATGGAAGTCATTTGCCAAAATTTGAAGAAGATTTAATAAAAAAACGTAAAGAAGAATTAAAGCATGCACAAGACATTCGTGAACATTATGAAAGAAAACTGGAGCGTGCAAATGATTTGTATATGGAGCTCAGTGCCGTTTTATTACAGTTAGAACAGCGAGAAAAAGAGTTACTAAAGTAAGTAATTTGTTTTTAGTGATTATGATTACTTGTAATTGGAATTGAATGTGTATTGCTATATATTTGTGTTAGATTTACTATATTATAGACACTGTTTTGTTGAAGGCGTGAAAAGCAGACATCAAAAATGTGTAAAAAACGCTTGGTACGACCTTTACTTAAGGCACAGGAAAGGCTAAACATACGCAAGTCGGATTCAACGACTCCTACATCACCTGAGCATCAGACTACTAGTCCTGATTCTCCTCAGCAAGTAAGCGTGAAAAAATATTTTCATCCCATTCACACTAATCTACAATAGGTGAAATACAGTAATCACCCGATTGCATGTTTGTAAGTTTCATTCATTTTATTTGAAAGTAAACATTCAGCTTTTATGGTATGTAAAAACTACAAACTTTCTCAGTAAACTAATAAGACTGATTTTTTTTACACGAAGTGGCAACACTGTGAGACCAAGAATGCGATAGTTGATAGCTATAATGTTTTATTACTTTCATAAAAACTGTCATCTTCTTTGGATATGTTTTTTTCCTTATGTCATTAACATTAAGTGGTGCTATGCAATAAACACAATGCAACAGAAACACTGAACAAGTTTATCTTATGGAGATGAAGGCTTAGACTTTGTAAATAGCATAACACAATTTTGAATTACTATGAAAGTGTGAAGGATAAACCTTGTTCTGGACAACAAAGTGCGATATGAACTAATTGAAATGTGTCAGAAATGAGAGGTCTCATCAGAACTGGTCATCATTTGATGATAAATCTCATTGTTATGAACGATTGAAATCAACTAGACGGCTCATGTAATTTGATACATTATGTAAGTCTGCCTAGAGATTGTCTACCTTTAAATTCTTATTCATGGCAATGCTCAATGTCACATCATACTTTCTGTGAATGAATATTTGACTAAATATTTGTCATTCCTGTGGCAACCCTGCCCTTACTGTATGCTTTTCTTCCTCCTCTCTTTTTCTTTACAGTTTCTTACTACTATTAGGACATTATCATAACACATTGACATTTGTAATACGTTCACAGTTATGCAAAATACCTATGTAGAGATTTTAACATTGAAATTGGCAAGTTATTAACAAGCATATTATAACAAACTAATTATATCCCATTTAAAAGCCCCACTGTTGTTGGCGTCAATCTGTAATAATCCTAATTAGTGTACGGGTGTTTTGTTTAATAAAAATGCAGATGTTTTTGCGATGTATCTTGTATGCCCGGATAATTTCTCGTCCATCTTGTCAATTTTTTCCGTCATACTGTTCATCATTTGTTCCATGAATTTATTCCAATCTGGTCCTCCACTGGCTTCTTCTTTTCCTGTCATTTCTATTTCTTCCACTGAAGTTACCTCCTTCTCTTCCACGTTGATCTCTTCTTTGGCCTCCGCCGCGCGTTTCTTCGACGTAGCTCTTGTGTGCATTTTCCTTATCTTCTAACAACTGCCGGCTGAAAATGAATGACCTGTAATACAGTTATTAAAAAAAATTTATTTTTTTTCTTCTTGTTTCAACCCCACGTTGGGCGCCAATCTATAACAAATCTAATTATATCCCTTTTAAAAGCCCCACTGTTGTTAGCGTCAATCTGTAATAATCCTAATTAGTGTACGGGTGTTTTGTTTAATAAAAATGCAGATGTTTTTGCGATGTATCTTGTATGCCCGGATAACGAATAAAGTTACCTTTCAAAACTTGGTTGTAATCGTCAATCGATTTGTAAATGTTCTTATGTTTATGATTATTATTTATATCAGTTATTTGGTTATCGTTTACTATGTTGTTATTCAGTATTTGTTGATTAACAATGATTTTATGGGAGTGGGAATGTATCGTGCCACCGTTCGTTTGAAAACAGCGCGTGAATAATATTTGTTCTATAGTTGTTAAACAGATCGTGTTAACTAGATATCCTTGCGCCGACTACCAACTTTCTCTTCTGTCTCCTGTAATTAATGATCTTTATAATCACTGTACTGAAATAAAATAGAACTGATATGACTGACAAATTATATTTTTTATTCGTTATCTCTTTAAAACATTGATCAACTTACCATTCTATTAGTCGAACATTTACAGTTAGATAAGTTCATCCGCCGTGACAAATAGTCCCCAACAACAACAAATTCACAATATATATTTTATATTTCTCAGGTAATGGGTACTTGGAGTTGCTAGGAAAGATAGGAGATATGCTTTCACTTAAAAATACATGCATTACAAGCATATATCTACTTCTTATCAAGTAACGAAATGTATATAATAATGTTGTCAAAATTGTTCACTTTCAGAAGTTGCAACAGTGCTTACAGCGAAAGCTGACAATGAAATATGGCCGACTGCCTGATTTCGCATCTCGAAAAAATATATTTTTTAAAATGCAATTAGAGTGCTTTAAATAAAGTTTTAGTTATAATAGTTTATAGTAATAGTTTGTATATAGCCTCCTTTATCTGGAACAGCTATGTTTTTTGGTGGAAATTGTGTTGTGATGTTATGTAGTGATCTCCTGGACTTAACCAAATTTCCTCACCAATTGATTGTGTATCGAAGGGACGCCTTGGGTTGAGTGACTATTTTCGTAAATTCTCATCAGTGTATTGGTTTTTCTTGGTTCTGGTGCCGCGTCATGTGTTGTCGATCTTTTCTGTGTTATGTTTTACTGGAAATGCCTCTCCTGGAGTAAGTTTTCTGTCAGTTTATATTAATTTTTACTGCCAGCAATACGCTTTTGAAGTTTATGGTTTATTGTCTAACAATGAACTGTGCCTCAAAATATGTTTAAATTTCGTTGGTGACCTGGCTTTTGGTGTTTTGTGATTGGTCTAAATCTCTGACCCCACGTCACGTAACTAAACTATTTTGAAAACTGGCGATTTTAATTCCGTCACCTCAGATTATGTTTCATTTATTTTGACTTAAATTTATCTTTAATTATTACCATTTTATTGTTTATTAAAATTAAATCGTTTTGATACTAATCTCGCCCCATTTTGGCCTCTTATCGGCTGTTTTGACAGGTTTATAATTTTGTGTTTTGGGGCATTGACCTAATCTTGTTTGGCATTTCTATTGTATGTCTTACAGATCTAATATTTTCTAACATTGTTATTCTTACTTCTAAACATAATTCTGAGTATTCCTACTTTACATACAACATCATTAATTTAAATACCTATACCTATTTTTCTGACAATAACAATAATACTGAAGCCATGTCAGCTTAGTGGCTTAATAAACACTTTACAATTATGTTTCCTATTCATATATGACAGTAATGGATGGTTCATATATCTCCCTCCATTAACATCTTTCTATTTTATCAAAATCAAGCTTTTGTTTTTTGTTTTATTTAATTTGGTAATGTTTATCTAAATAATTCAATGTTGCTTGAGTCTGGCTCAATTCTTTGGGCCTATATGTCTAGCAGTTGGTTATTTCTGTACAATAGCTTTTTTATACAATTAGATCCTTCCCAATTACCTGATTAACATTTTTGAATAGTTTATGAACATCCTGTTCACTAAACAATTAAAATTTTTTCAACAAAACTATTTATAACATTTAAATTAATGGTGCACACAGGCTCCCCATATTAACTACTTCTAACACAACTAAACATGGGTGTTTATTACCCTAACTCTTTTGTATATCACTATGCGTATTATCTAAATTATAGCATAACGAACAATAACTGTGTACTATATTAAAATTATTAGGTATTCAACCCCTATGAATAAATAATTAGTCATGAAATAGAACATTGTAGTTTACAAAACACTTAACAAAAAACACTTTGTCACTATATTTTGGTTCTTACTTCCATATATGTGGTTCATAAGACCTTTATCACTTTAATTTTCCCCACTGACTTTCACCTCCCCACTGGTTTATATCATGATCTTTTGATCATCACTCAATTACTTTGGGAGTGCACTCTCACTACCTTCACTTGTTTTAGCTCATTGACTTACAATGGTTTCTTATACTAGTACATATTCTGTTATTATTTACTCTATTGCATTGTATTCTTAACTTTATTTTATATTTATTGGGTCCTCCTACCAATTTTATTGTTACTCAAAAGAATGGGATTGGTTTACTTATTAAATTGGGTCTATTTGTTATGTCTCTTGGTCCAAACTTCTGTTTCCAAGTTCTAATCCTAGTTCTTTGCCTCTTCTCCTTTCTTCTATTAAATGTTCATTCTTCTTTTTGTATACATTGTCGCACGTTTCATTTTTTATTATCAATACATCTGTAGTTCATATTAGATTGGTTTATTTGGATTTGTTCATGCCCCTCACCTACCATAACTATAGTGTTTTGTCACGTTATTAGAAATTTTTCTTTGTTTGTTCTTTTCTGAATTTCTTTTTATAACTACGGTTTCTTATAAAATATTTATTTAATCTTCTCTGATTACTTTTGTTAGATGTTGGAATTGATATTTTAATGTTTATTATATACTTCTTAATAAGTTTTTCCCCTTCATGGCTTGTGCTAGTACTTGTTATTGATATCTTATTGTTATAATATATCTTATACATATGTGATGAACTGTACCATCACAATATACAATACACTTAGTACTTGTTATTGATGTCTTATTGTTATAATATATCTTATACATATGTGATGAAATGTACCATCACATATTGCCCTGTCACTAAAACTGATTATTTCAGAAGATGTCTTTCTGATACTGAAGAAATAATCATTAATTTTTTCAGTTTATTTATTCGAGCTTTTTTTTCCTTATATAGATTTAGATATATTGTATTTTTCCTTCTGTTTATACAACTTTCTTCCTTCTTCGTTTCATCCCTTGAATATCAAAATTTACCTAATTATGTGAGTTGGTACAGTTCGGGTAGGCACTTTTTGGCTCTAATTCACCGCTGTCCAATGCTTCACCTTATGAGTTCAGAGGAACGTATCGTCTGCTTATGATAATGGTTGCTGGAAATCATCTACAGTCAACTCATTTCAATTAAAATCTCTAAAAATAGTCTTAATTACGACTAAAAAATCATTCTGGGATTACTTGTGCTGGTTTCATTTTAGTTATTTAAACATTAATTATGTTTACTATTCACTTTCTCCTTTAATATGATTTTAGCTCTCTGTTCTTCCATGTTAGTGATGGGTGGTATATATCTACCTTTTTAGTTATATGTATAAGATTCATTTTTCTTTTTTTCATATTCTGTACTAGTCAGTATTAATGCAATTATTTTGTTATCACTGATTTAGTAGTATCGTTTCATAGATGATTGATTATATGTGCCCTTCTTCTTCATTGTATGGGGATCTATAATCTCATAAGTATTGTTACCGTTAACTCTGTTTACAGTATACGGTCCAGTGTACAATAACAACAATTTCTTTGCAATGCCTTCCATTGTGCTGGGCAATTCCCGGTTTTTCAGCAGTATTTTGTCTCCCACTAGGTAACGTTCTGGCTTCGGTTGTAGTTGCTGATATTTTCTTCTCGTCTTCTCAGTCCGTTCTAATATTTTTTCATAGAATTTTACATCGTCAAATTGGTATTCACTTTCGTTAGGGAACTGAATTAGTTCTGTGATCTCCGTGGGTGGTGGTCTCTGAAACATTGCTGTATACGGGGTAGTTTCAGTAAACTGATGGTATGATAAATTCAAGAAGTCTTCAGCAACTGGCAAATACTTCACCCACCTTCTCTGTTGGTCGAAATAATATGTTCTTAGGATCCTTCCTACTTCCCTTAAAACTCGTTCGGCCGGGTTACTACTCGGGTGGTATACAGATGTTTTGTATGTCTTGATTCCATTCTCCCGTAGTGTCTCTTTCCATCTGTTACCCTTGAACTGCGTCACATGGTCAGTAATAATGGACTTAGGTGTTCCTACCTCATTGACATAGTGCTGGTTAAAATCTTTTGCGTCGTTGCCCAGTTGATTGGGTACAGTTTTGTGTATCTAGTATAGTGGTCGAACAATATTACAAAATATTTATATTGGTGCCTCCCGCCACCTCGCGGGAATGGGCCGCAAATATCAACGAATACCTTCTCTAATCTGCTTGCTGATGTTATGGGCATCATGGTACTTTATTTCTTGTCATTATTTATCTTTACGAGTTGGCATATGTGACAGTGTTTAATTTGGTTTCGTACTTTTCTGTTGGCATCTTTGATATATACATGCTCCTGGAGTGCCTTTACAACTTTTAATGCCCCCATGTGGCCATACCTGATGTGGTAATCAATTATGAGGTCTTTCTCCATATTACATGGTATCACAATTTACTAAATTCGTATTGGGTCCTGATAAATAAGATTTGTTGATGTGTGCAGTAAAATTGTGTTATGCCATCATCTTGTTTGGCAAGTCTGTCAAGGATTTTACTCAATTTGGTGTCCTGCTTCTGTCATTGTTCTAGTTCTTTTATGATGTCAGCCAGGTCTGATCTACTGCTAATGATGTTGTACAGTTTAATTATAGTTTCTTTTTCGCCCTCAAACGTTTGATCCCTGATATTAATTCTTGATAACGTGTCTGCAGCGATGTTCTTCTTTCCAGGAATATACTCCCAATTTAGGTTGTATTCCTGAAGTACCAAGCTCCACCTGGTTAACCTTCCGTGGTTCAACTTGCAATTTTTCAGGAATGATATTGACTTGTGATCAGTTCTGATGGTAGTCCTATATCCTAAGATGTACATTCTGAATTTGCTACAGCCGAATACAACGCTTAAATGCTCTTTCTCTGTGACATTATAGTTCTTTTCACAGCTATTCAGGACTCGACTGGCAAAACTGATGACCTGATGGTTTCCTTCATCGTCTTCCTGATAGAGAACGGTCCCCAAACTGACATCACTGGCATCGCAGTTCATAAAAAATTTTGTTGAAATTTGGATGGTGTAATATTACTGATTCCAGAAATTTAACTTTGATTAGTTTAAGCGTGGCATCTTGCTCTTCTCCCCACATCCACTTGTCTTTTGACGATAACTGTCTTGTGAATTTTGCTGTTAATTCCGAATAATTACCTAGGAATTTCCGGTAATAATTACATAAGCCGTGGAATGATTGAAGTTGCTTTCGATTTCTTGGTGTTGGAAATTTTTGAATGGACTCGACTTTCTCTTCGGACGGAGTGATCCCTTTCTCTGACAAGTTAAACCCTAGAAACTGTACCTCCCTTGCTATCAATTTTGATTTCCCCAACTTCAGCGTAATGTGGTTTTCTGACGGCCTTTCCAGTATCTGCTCTACTCATTGACAATGGTCATCCCAATCGGTCGAAGTGATTAAAATGTCGTCCACATAGACGGTTGTATACGGCAGAGTGTCCTGTCCAAGGATTTGGTCCATTATTTTCACAAACACGGCCACTGAATTTACCAGTCCAAATGGTAATCGCTTAAACTGGTAATTACGGCCTTTGAAAATAAATGCCATGTATTTGCGGCTTTCTGGGTGGAGTTCAACCTGCCAATACCCACAGACAGTGTCCCACGTGCTGATATACTTATCCCATAGAACTTTTTTATTATTTCCTCGATCTCTCCTGGGGATGTTCAGTCGTTCACTATTACCTTGTTGATTTCCCTCGCATCCAAACAGGTTCTCACTTTGCCACCTTTCTTCGGAACGGCGAGGATAGGGCTTGTATAAGGGGAGCAACTTGGTTCTATGAAATCTTCGCTTATTAACTGATTGATCTCCGCCCTCACAGCTTCCTTTTGTGAGCAGGCGATCGGGTATGACTTTCTATTAAAGTTCACTGGTTCTCGAAATTCTATTTTGCATTGGTAGTTTCTCACCTTGCCAGGCGTATCCGAAAACACGTGGGGATACCTATTGTACACATTAATCAATTTTTCCTTTTGCACATCAGATATATCACATTTGAAAGTACGAATTTCGTTAATCTTGTCACGCCATAATTGTTCACTGTCCAACTCGTAAAGGATTTCATTGTCTTGTAACTGCCATAGCTGTTCTAAGCTTCCCTGTATATGATACGTTATTCGGATTGATGTTGTTCTGTCACTGTCCACTAAATTAGCCGTCCATTCTCTGTGTTCCATTTTTAGGAATAATTTTGATTTGTTCATGTCAATGATAGCGGAATACTTTTTCAACATGTCACACCCGATTAGCATTTTAAATGGTAAGCCACTGGCTACTAAGAAATTCATTGTAACTGTTTCATTATTGCTGGTCAGTTCTAGACTTACTTGTTTTCGGACTGTTCTATTCTGGCATCCTGTCGCCCCAATTAACACAATGTTGTTGATCGTTAGAGTAAGTACGTTTTTCTTCCCTTCTTCAATTATCTTGTGTAATTCTACTACGTCGATCAATGACACATTAGCTCCAGTGTCAATCATAATTGTTGTTTGTACACTGTTGATTCCTGCTGTTATGTATATAATTTCATTGTTATTTTTATCCAGATTCCCTTCTTCTTCTTCCAACAATTCTTCTCTTAAATTTTGCAGGTAGTTTTTATGAATTATTGTAATATGATTTTTATTATTTTCAACATGACTGTTGACGCTGTTAAACCCAATAGTGTGGGTCAGTGAGGGCCCCGATGGTATTTTCACTGCCGTGTAGAGTTTAAAGACGGCTCGGATCCTTCATCTCCTCTGCCGTTTTGGTTTGCTTGAACATTTTCGTTGCTTGTCGATCTGGGTTCAGGCCGTTGGTGATCCTCCTCATAACTCACTCGTCGGTAGTCCTCCTGACTTCGACTCCTGCCTCCGTCAGTTCTATTATTCCTTCTATTGTCATCGTGGTTATTTTGGTTCCAGTCGTCATCCTGACTAAAGCTTCGATGCCCGTGATAGTATGATCTACCGTTGCCACTGTTATCCGCCCATATGTGATTGACCCTTCGATAATTTTGATTTTGGTCATTCGGGTTGCGGTTATTATTATTACTATTGTTAAAATTCCGGTTGTTGTTGTACTGGTTCTGTTGATTTGTGTTATATGGCCGGTTATACTGGTTATTCGGGGTGTTTTGCCTGTTGCCATAGTTATTCCCATTGTTCCTTGGACCATTATTGTAGTTTGGCCATTGGTATGCCCCATGGTTATTATTGTGGTTGTTATTATTACTTGGCCTGTTGTTATAGTTTGTCTGGTTGTACATTCCGTTATTACTACGATTGTTACCATTATTATTATTATTTCTGTTATCGTAATCCGGAATGTCCCTGCTCCTGTATCGGTTGTTCCTCTGACGGCTTCTTCTCAAGTACTCCTCGCGTTCACGCTCTTCCAACAATGTTGTCATTGCATGTATTGTCATTTGTCCTCCCGAATGTGCTGTAGATATCCCGCTGTCGTAATGGTATGCCAATCTGGCGACGAATATTTCTTCCGGGATATTCGGCTCAAGGTGTTTTGCCACACACACTTTTCCAAGGAAGTATGTGGTAGGCGTGTTACCCCTGTTAGGATCATACCTTCCATAGCTGATGCTTTCCCTTACCATGTTCTGCGTGGCATCTGACCAGGATCTCTTTTTAAATGCCTCCTTAAACTCTTCATAGCTTCGCAAATCGTGCCTGGTGGCTATCCACCAGTTATCATTTGTTTATTTAAAATGCTCGTCCAGGTAGCTCCGGATTACTGGCCATCTGTTCTCTCCGGTTCTTGTCAATTGTTCATTGACCCGTTGCAAGAATTCCATCGGGTTTCCTCTAAAAGACTTAAAATTGATAGTCTCCCGATTTTCCATGGGTTGGGTACATGCTACTGTAGTGGTCGGTTATCAACTGATCGTTGAAGGTTTTCGATCCTTTCATGGTTGCGATGTCCCTGTACCTGGACTTCGTTGACGACTGTACTTATATTTCGGCACTGATTTCCGAAGTCTGTTTGTAGTTGTTCCACTTGAGTTCGGTTTTCGTCTCCTACCTGGTTTATCTTGACTTCTAGTTCGGCCCTATTCAGTGTAACAACTGCATTGATTCCTTCCAGCCTTCTATTTGGCAGCTATCTCCTGTCTTCTTTCACCGTCGTTTTCGTCTATCTTTTGATTAATGGTTTTACTGGCATCCTCGATTTTTTTGTTGACGGTTTGTCCTAGTTCTTCATTCTGTCTGTGGACAGTGTCCCTCACTTCCTTGTTAGTATGTTCAATGCGCTCATTGATTTGTCTGAAGTTGTTCTCATTGATTTGCTTCAACTCCTCTTTCAATTGCCTATTATTTTCTTCGATTTTCTCACTAATATTCTCTTTCATCTGTTTATTGTTCTCCTCAATCCTGTCAAACCTTGTGTTTATTTGTTTCAGACTCTCATTGGTTTTCTCTTTATTTCTGTCGAATTTTTCGTACATATGTTTTAATAACTCTTCTCTCAAAGTTTCGCTTTGTTTCTTTGAGTTTTCGTCATTTCTGTCTATTTTTTCTATCACTTGTTTATTATTTTCTTCCAAGCGTTTAAAATCTTCTCTGGTTTCTTCTTTATTTTTGTCTAATTTCTCGTCCATCTTGTCAATTTTTTCCGTCATACTGTTCATCATTTGTTCCATGAATTTATTCCAATCTGGTCCTCCACTGGCTTCTTCTTTTCCTGTCATTTCTATTTCTTCCACTGAAGTTACCTCCTTCTCTTCCACGTTGATCTCTTCTTTGGCCTCCGCCGCGCGTTTCCTCGACGTAGCTCTTCTGTGCATTTTCCTTATCTTCTAACAACTGCCGGCTGAAAATGAATGACCTGTAATACAGTTATTAAAAAAAATTTATTTTTCTTTCTTCTTGTTTCAACCCCACGTTGGGCGCCAATCTATAACAAATCTAATTATATCCCTTTTAAAAGCCCCACTGTTGTTAGCGTCAATCTGTAATAATCCTAATTAGTGTACGGGTGTTTTGTTTAATAAAAATGCAGATGTTTTTGCGATGTATCTTGTATGCCCGGATAACGAATAAAGTTACCTTTCAAAACTTGGTTGTAATCGTCAATCGATTTGTAAATGTTCTTATGTTTATGATTATTATTTATATCAGTTATTTGGTTATCGTTTACTATGTTGTTATTCAGTATTTGTTGATTAACAATGATTTTATGGGAGTGGGAATGTATCGTGCCACCATTCGTTTGAAAACAGCGCGTGAATAATATTTGTTCTATAGTTGTTAAACAGATCGTGTTAACTAGATATCCTTGCGCCGACTACCAATTTTCTCTTCTGTCTCCTGTAATTAATGATCTTTATAATCACTGTACTGAAATAAAATAGAACTGATATGACTGACAAATTATATTTTTTATTCGTTATCTCTTTAAAACATTGATCAACTTACCATTCTATTAGTCGAACATTTACAGTTAGATAAGTTCATCCGCCGTGACAAATAGTCCCCAACAACAACAAATTCACAATATATATTTTATATTTCTCAGGTAATGGGTACTTGGAGTTGCTAGGAAAGATAGGAGATATGCTTTCACTTAAAAATACAATGCATTACAAGCATATATCTACTTCTTATCAAGTAACGAAATGTATATAATAATGTTGTCAAAATTGTTCACTTTCAGAAGTTGCAACAGTGCTTACAGCGAAAGCTGACAATGAAATATGGCCGACTGCCTGATTTCGCATCTTGAAAAAATATATTTTTTAAAATGCAATTAGAGTGCTTTAAATAAAGTTTTAGTTATAATAGTTTATAGTAATAGTTTGTATATAGCCTCCTTTATCTGGAACAGCTACGTTTTTTGGTGGAAATTGTGTTGTGATGTTATGTAGTGATCTCCTGGACTTAACCAAATTTCCTCACCAATTGATTGTGTATCGAAGGGACGCCTTGGGTTGAGTGACTATTTTCGTAAATTCTCATCAGTGTATTGGTTTTTCTTGGTTCTGGTGCCGCGTCATGTGTTGTCGATCTTTTCTGTGTTATGTTTTACTGGAAATGCCTCTCCTGGAGTAAGTTTTCTGTCAGTTTATATTAATTTTTACTGCCAGCAATACGCTTTTGAAGTTTATGGTTTAATGTCTAACAATGAACTGTCCCTCAAAATATGTTTAAATTTCGTTGGTGACCTGGCTTTTGGTGTTTTGTGATTGGTCTAAATCTCTGACCCCACGTCACGTAACTAAACTATTTTGAAAACTGGCGATTTTAATTCCGTCACCTCAGATTATGTTTCATTTATTTTGACTTAAATTTATCTTTAATTAGTACCATTTTATTGTTTATTAAAATTAAATCGTTTTGATACTAATCTCGCCCTATTTTGGCCTCTTATCGGCTGTTTTGACAGGTTTATAATTTTGTGTTTTGGGGCATTGACCTAATCTTGTTTGACATTTCTATTGTATGTCTTACAGATCTAATATTTTCTAACATTGTTATTCTTACTTCTAAACATAATTCTGAGTATTCCTACTTTACATACAATATCATTAATTTAAATACCTATACCTATTTTTCTGACAATAACAATAATACTGAAGCCATGTCAGCTTAGTGGCTTAATAAACACTTTACAATTATGTTTCCTATTCATATTATGACAGTAATGGATGGTTCATATATCTCCCTCCATTAACATCTTTCTATTTTATCAAAATCAAGCTTTTGTTTTTTGTTTTATTTAATTTGGTAATGTTTATCTAAATAATTCAATGTTGCTTGAGTCTGGCTCAATTCTTTGGGCCTATATGTCTAGCAGTTGGTTATTTCTGTACAATAGCTTTTTTATACAATTAGATCCTTCCCAATTACCTGATTAACATTTTTGAATAGTTTATGAACATCCTGTTCACTAAACAATTAAAATTTTTTCAACAAAACTATTTATAACATTTAAATTAATGGTGCACACAGGCTCCCCATATTAACTACTTCTAACACAACTAAACATGGGTGTTTATTACCCTAACTCTTTTGTATTTCACTATCCTATTATCTAAATTATAGCATAACGAACAATAACTGTGTACTATTTTAAAATTATTAGGTATTCAACCCCTATGAATAAATAATTAGTCATGAAATAGAACATTGTAGTTTACAAAACACTTAACAAAAAACACTTTGTCGCTATATTTTGGTTCTTACTTCCATATATGTGGTTCATAAGACCTTTATCACTTTAATTTTCCCCACTGACTTTCACCTCCCCACTGGTTTATATCATGATCTTTTGATCATCACTCAATTACTTTGGGAGTGCACTCTCACTACCTTCACTTGTTTTAGCTCATTGACTTACAATGGTTTTTTATACTAGTACATATTCTGTTATTATTTACTCTATTGCATTGTATTCTTAACTTTATTTTATATTTATTGGGTCCTCCTACCAATTTTATTGTTACTCAAAAGAATGGGATTGGTTTACTTATTAAATTGGGTCTATTTGTTATGTCTCTTGGTCCAAACTTCTGTTTGCAAGTTCTAATCCTAGTTCTTTGCCTCTTCTCCTTTCTTCTATTAAATGTTGATTCTTCTTTTTGTATACATTGTCGCACGTTTCATTTTTTATTATTAATACATCTGTAGTTCATATTAGATTGGTTTATGTTGGATTTGTTCATGCCCCTCACCTACCATAACTATAGGGTTTTGTCACGTTATTAGAAATTTTTCTTTGTTTGTTCTTTTCTGAATTTCTTTTTATAACTACGGTTTCTTATAAAATATTTATTTAATCTTCTCTGATTACTTTTGTTGGATGTTGGAATTGATATTTTAATGTTTATTATATACTTCTTAATAAGTTTTTCCCCTTCATGGCTTGTGCTAGTACTTGTTATTGATATCTTATTGTTATAATATATCTTATACATATGTGATGAACTGTACCATCACAATATACAATACACTTAGCAGTACCAAGTAGGTAGTGGAGCCGATGTGGTTCTTGTTCTTGTATTGTGTATTTTATTCGGAACACAGTACTTCTTAATTGCTGGCATAGTTAGAGTTCAGTGCTTTGATTCTCTTTATCATTCTGCTGTCATGTTGTTTTGTTTTTCCGTGAATCTGCACTCTTAAATCAGTTTATTGGTAAATGCTACACATGAATTTGTGTGTGGGACTTGAAAAATAAAGCTATTTTGAAACTTTTGGAAGCTATTTGGTGAGAGTGCTATATTCCATGGATGACTATAAGGTCCGTTGCACAGCAGAATTGTGTGTATTGTGTAATGACTGTTATGCTGTACCTGCTACATCTAGCACAGTGAACCATTCCTGTAGTTGAATAGCTTCCGTCTTTAATCACTGATTAATTTGAAAAGTGCAAGGTACATAGAAATAAATATCATGTAGTCAGTCATGTATTGTTAAGACAATTCTCTTACAAGGTACATAAGTATATTAATACAAAATAAAAAAGAAGTAAAGTGGGCCATTTGCCAGTCTAGCCATCTGGAACATTTACCTCTGATGCACTAAAGCCGAGCTGTTTTCATCTGCATTTTAGTTGAGATAACAAAATATTTTATATATACTCATTACGAGTGGCGAAGCATGAGAAAATAATTTGTGTAGAATAAAAATACCAGCCAAAAGCAACCTCTTACTAAGATTGTTAGCACTCTTAATGAACCAGTAAAGTGATAGTGAATGCAGTTAATGCTACCTTTTTCAGATAACAGCTAACAGACTGCCCAAATTATGCATTCATTGTATAATTAGGCCCAAATATCAAGGAAAAACAATCTTACTGTTATTGGTGTTATCCATGAATCTTAGTTAGAAAATATATATTTTATTCAAATTTTTAATTATGACATCCGGATTACTGTAGGCATTACACAAACGTTTCATATTTTCTTGTGAGTTCCGCGGCTTGAAGTTTGCAAAAAATCTGTCACACTTTTCTTGAAAGTGGGGTTGTTTGTGCATATAAGTGTCGGTTGGTTTTCAGTGGACAAAGTAACAAGCTGTGATAATCTATTATTTGTATACCATTATGAAGGTGTTTTGATTCTATTATCCCGAGCACGGGAGAAGTCCGTTGCGATGCAGCCAACGAGGTGAGTGTGCAGCGTTGTCAAGTGTATAGTAGTTGTCTTCATAGAAAGCTCCAATTATTTAACTACTGGTAAATAAATAACTATATATCTATTCTATTTTTCGCTCATCTATTATCACAGTGTTATTAAAGACAGTAATGACATTTTTAATTTTAAATAATTGGTAATTGTGCTTGATCTAAACTAAGCTCAAATTGCGGTGAAATATTTCTTTTCCTATTCTTCTATACTATATAAACACGAGAAAAATAATTTTAAATGGCGGTCGAACCTATTTACGGAGAAAAAAAATTAAATAATTACTCACATAAGAACGCATGCAACAGCGGGTGAACGCCATATTCACTCTGTGTACACCAGTAAAGGACGGCACGTGACGTAACCGCTTGTACATCAGCTGTCGCTCCAAATTGGACTTTGGGATGTTATCTAATATGAATATAAGATGGAAATATGGATGACACCCGAAGTTTGCCGCCGAAGGTGGCGGTTAGGTTTGGAGGGGCTGCCCGAAGGGCTGCGGATATAGTTCATTGTTTCGTATAATTCTTGCAAAAATTAAGGCGAACCATTTGATGTGAATGCGAATGAACATCTTATGGTTCGTTCTCAGTGTCATGTAAGGTTTTGCCGCGACCAATATTTGTGTACTTTCGAGGGCCTCGTGTGCAAAAACTATAAGGATTACAGAATATCTAAAACTATGACTGGATAGCCCGTTTTTTTTTTAATGTTTGAAAAAAATTAAGGCGAACCATTTTTCAAACATTTACAAGCGAGTTGGATGAAAAGCGTGTTGAGCCGATAACTTCGCCGCCAAAGGCGGCGGTTAGGTTCGAAGAGGCGGCCCGAAGGGCTGTGGATATAGTTCATTGTTTCATATAATTCTTGCAAAAATTAAGGCGAACCAAACGCCAAATAATGACGTCGCGTTTATGCAACTGACGTAATGCTGAGTTTTGATTGGTACTTAGAAAACAGTCAACGGTTGAGTTCAAAATTTTGTAATCTCTCATTTGTAATTGGTTAAGACAAAAAGAGTGGTTTGACCGTTGAGGGAAAACGCACGAATTTCACCATAAGCCGCATAGCGTAGTGTTGTGTGCAAATGCAATATGTATTTTGTGATTTTCAGTGCTTTAGTTTGTGTAATTGTGTGGTATTATTAATTATGGTTTAATTATTTCTGTTGTTTAGGGTTATTTACTATTATTAACATTTTTAACATTATAAATTTATTAACATTTTAATACACAACGGCCTGCTACATTAAGGTAAGATTTTCATCTTTTCATAATTATATGCATGGATTCCATGTCACCATGTGTGTGTGTGTGTGTGTGTGTGTGTGTGTGTGTGTGTGTGTGTGTGTGTGTGTGTGTGTGTGTGTGTGTGTGTGTGTGTGTGTGTGTGTGTGTGTGTGTGTGTGTGTGTGTGTGTGTGTGTGTGTGTGTGTGTGTGTGTGTGTGTGTGTGTGTGTGAAACATTTCTTTTTCTATTCTTCTATGTTATATAAAGACGGGACAAATAATTTTAAACGGCGGTCGAACCTATTTACGAAAAAAAAAAAAAATTAAATAATCTCCCATAAGACGCCAAAAAACGCCATATTCACTGTGGCAAATGATATTGGACGATTTAGTAGTAGAAAAACACGTGTTATTTATGAAGTAAATTATTTATCACGTAAACTTATGAAGTACAGCGCTGGGTACTCCGCATAATGACGTCATAACTCGTCATTCGCTGCGCATTTGTGCGCCGTCGCTCCGTTAACATGGCGGTCATTCACTTTACATGCGCGCTTATAGGAATAATTATTTAATTTTTTTCCTCCGTAAATAGGTTCGACCGCCGTTTAAAATTATTTTTCTCGTGTTTATATAGTATAGAAGAATAGGAAAAGAAATATTTCACCGCAATTTGAGCTTAGTTTAGATCAAGCACAATTACCAAATAATTAATAAGTAATGTATAAAACGTTTATAAAATTATTGTTTCTTGTTGTAATCTAATCTGATGTAAAGATGTTTATACTGAAAAACAATTTAATTGTTAAATTGGTTTTATTAAGTCACAATTATTAACAGAATAGTGATATTTTATTCTACATTAAAGAAATACATTTTATACTATTGTATTTTTATGCCAAGATATCTTTGAGTTATTCTTATTGTAGTTGTTTATTAACATGAAAATGTGCTTTGTAACAATTTATTTTGATTTATTAAATTTAAATGACAAAATAATTGTCATGTTATTAATGAAATTAAGTGAGACACGTTATATTACACTTCGTGACACGCCGACAATTTGGTTGTGTGCTTTGCTACAGATTGTAGCGTTGATATAGAATGCAGTGTGCCAAAATTCTCTTATCGACACATTTTATGTAATTGAATAAAATATTATAAATTTAAGTTAAATATTATAAATATAAATTATTAGGTTTTGACAGCATGACATTGAAGTGCATCTACCTTAAATTGCTATTAGTGTGTCAGCAATATCTGCATCGTTATCGAGGGGGGTGGCTAGCACTTCTGACGCACTGTCGTTGTTGTCACACTCAGTATCTGAATAATTGCTGTCCATATCACTATCATCTACCAAATTGATCACTATTTTATCAAGGTTATCCGCCCTTGCACATTCTTTGTCAACATCATCTTCTTGTAGTTTTTCGGCATGTTTAATGCGCGATTGCCAGTCCTCTTTGGTCACTCGGCCAAGTGCTTCATGGACAAGCGTTTCGACATCAGACAACTTAAATGTCTTGTTATTTTCAGCAACGTCCCTCTTAACCTTTGCCCAAATCAGCTCGATCGGGTTATACTGGCAGTGATATGGTGGAAGTCTAACCACTGAATGACCCATTAAACTGGCAATCACATCCAGTTGGTAAGTTTTTTCTTTGTTCTTAAATGGCTTCACCTTTTCTAAGAGTTCTACCTTAGTTTCATTATGACTAAAAGCAATACACGTTTCGGTAAGCCATTTCTGAATTTCTTCTTTTTTCCAGTTAGTGGCTGGTATTTTTCTGCCAGCACCGAGTGATAAGGGGCATTGTCCATTACTATTACGGAACCTTCCTCTAGTAGGTTGAGGAATGAGATGAACCATTCTTTGAAAGACTGAGCATTCATCTCATCATGATAGTCCTGGCTGTTAGTCTTCGATTGGAAAACCCATTCACAGTCTTTCATAAATCCCTCATTTGAGCCAATGTGGCATATTATAAGCCGTCTTCCCTTACTGAGGGGTACTTGAATGCCAAATGATTCGTTGTTATCTTGGCAACCGTATTTCAGACTATGGTGTTCGCTGACCCATGTTTCGTCCAAATAATAATCTGGGAGTTTATCTTCCGACTGCGTTAACTGGTGCATTGTCCTTAAAAATCTTAAGCGTGATGCCACGATGTCACTTCTCTCCATTAAAAATTTCCTTCCGTCATTCATTTTACGATATTTGAAACCAATGTTTTTAAACAATCTATGAGTTGACCAAACCCTTATAGCCTAAACTGTTTCTTAAATCTGTAGTTATTTTTTCTGCTGTTGGAAATTCTCCCTTATCATAATACAAAAATATTGTTCTCTGTACAACGTCCTCATCAATTTGTCCATTTCAGTCATTTCACGTTTTCTTTTTCTTTTTTTTCCAGGGGTAGAAAATGTTTTATCAGATGGATCTTCATTCACTGTTGTATTAGCCTCCTTGCAAACTCTGTTTGTTATCTTACTTACCTTTTTATAAATTAATAAATAGGTTTTGTTTATTTACTATGTATTTTGGCTCTGTAGACGCCATGTTGTTGTCTGCCAACCTGAAATTTCACTCGCCAGGGTTCGAATCAGCGAACGGGAAAAGCAGAACTGGTTTTTTGAAATTAAACATATTTGTTACTCTTATACTCATCTTTTTCTTTATTACCTCAAAACAATTCAATTGCATTTAAATAAAAAACAGAAAATTTTAGATGCTGTTACAACCCCATCATAAATGAAATATCCCTTCTCACTTTAAATTTTGATATCATCTTAAACAAAAATTATAATGATTACTTATTCATATATACTGGTATTACCTTGATTACAATAGACATATTTAAAATAACATAGAAATAGTTATACCCCATTTTATCACAAACCAGCACCTCTTAATTTTATTACATGATTATTACACACGCCCATTTACTCTCTCACAATACATATTTAAATTTCCCTTATGAGCTCATTTAAATTTTTAAAAAGGTTTCAGTTTTGAATGGTTATAAATTTTTGCTTTAAATTTCTTTTCCTAATTTATGAATATAATTGAATAAGATAATTGATTCTCTTATCTGCCATTTCGTCCCTAAAATTCAGTCCAGCCTTCGTCCGTTTTCTATTTCTTTCACCACGCTGCACATTTCATTCTTTGCCGTAATTTTCGCTGGGTCACTCGAAACTGTCACTTCATTTCACTTCATAACTGTAAAACTTATTAATTTGAATTAAAATCACATTTTTATTATACGGGCCCGCATTTTTGTTCCGGAACTGTTCTTTACAACCGGCCGGTTTAAGAGTGTAATTTCAACTGGGCGGATTGTACTGCGTTGCGTTCTTTGTTTCCATCACCCTTTTGGCTCTGGAATGTTTCTTACGTGTCTCTCACTCTGTTCTCAGCGTCACACTCAGGCGCGAATACGCTCCCCTCGCTGCTAACTTTCACATTCCCAGACTCGTTAATGGCTTTTGTGCAACAACAACACCTACGTACAGCTTGGCTTGGAACCGCACTGACTGCAAGGTGTAAAAAAAACTGTCCAGCGTTTATGATTCAAATGTTGTTCAGCTTGAGTGGCCATTACATTTTACATTTATTTTAGAAGAAATAAATCCCAATAGTTTGTCCTGTTACATGTTTACAGTCTTTTCACTGATATTGCAGGCTAAACTACACAATTTTGCACATTGATTAAAGTTAACAGTTTCCCTAAACTGCGGATTCGAAAGCTTATTAAAAAAATTGTATAGATTCCAAACAATGTTCCTTTCACCACTATGCAGGGGTTTTCCAATGAAAGTATTGGCGTTAACACCTGTAACTTCCATGATTACACAAGGTAAAACACTTTTAAACACTTAAAACTTCACTTCAAAATTGGATAGCACTTGTCACAAACTGAAAAGTTCAAACGCTCCCACTCAACTGAATCATAACAAGGGAAAAAATGTTGGTACAGGATGTGTTCAGTCAAGTCACCTTTTCCAGGAATAGTCTAAAAATAGTACGCGATCAGTGTGGCAACACCGTTCCGCACTGATTTGTTTGTTCAAGGTTGCGCACTCAGTAGGCTCCGCCCTCAACGGACTTTAGCCGTGCTCTTTAGATTAGGTACTCAGTTTTAATAGTAAATATAATAAGTAATAAATATTGCCTGTGGACACTGTTGATGAACGAGTGTTTGTACTCCACTATGACAACCAGCCGTCACAGAAGCACCGTCATATGTTTGGCTTACAAATTCATTTTTAATATAATTTTCTTTCAGAACGGAAGTAATTTCATTAGCTAACCCTTCTGTGCATTTATTGGAAGAACATCGAGAAAGCTGAAAAAGCATTACTCAGTTTTCAAACAATGAACATACCACACAATTATACCCAGTTGGGTTGTCTTGATTATTCATCTCTTCTTTCACAGCACTAACACTTAACTAAAAATGAACTTTTTTCATGTGAAAAACTTACTATTTTATTGGACGCGTTTCGGCTTAGTATCCGCCTTCTTCAGCTTTGGTAACAGAAGAAGGCGGATACTAAGACGAAACGCGTCCAATAAAATAGTAAGTTTTTCACACTGTTACCCAGTTGGGGTTTAACAGATACATCAGTTTGCTTGTCAACTTGAACGGAAGTAAAATAAACCTGGTTTATTTCATCACAAATTGTTTTATTATTAGCATGGAAATGGACTCAAATCATTCTGTATTTCAGAAGATGTGTCTTTGAATACAGTGCTGGTTTCTGTATGTTCCTTCCAGTTCATGTTACCAGTAAATTTAAAGTTTCTAATTGGCATTATTAAAGAGATTGCTCATTTTCCTTATGGCTCCTAAAAGCTAACTCTTGCCTTTCTAAATAACAACATCTATCAAATGGCCTGTCCTTTGATTTCGTGCAACATTTTCATTGTGCTGTACTGCTTGAATTCTAGATGATTTGGACAAACAATGTTCAGTTCTGTTGCGTCCTAGCATGTCAAACATCTCAGAATTTTTTATATGACGTTTCCATTAAACATTAAATAATAATAGCAGTGTAGAGTTTTTTCGCTTACAAAGAGCCACCTTTATTTACTACACCAAACTTTCTGAAATCTTTGATAACTTTTCCATCCTCGGACAAATCAAAGGTGGCTGAGATATTTTTGACTTGAGGTAACATATTGATTTCACATTTTAACAAAAATTCTAGTGAATCAAAGGTGTCACAGTTCTTGTCAAATACTTCTGCTGTAGAACTGGTACTGGTACATATTCACTTTGCTCCTTTAAACGGATTAAACAATATACTTAAAACAAGTAAAGAATGACACTTTAAAATGTTTATTATTAAATAATTAGTATGTTAATGATTTTATACTCCTTAGACCATAACGGTTTATACACAATTAAAAATAATTTCTAAACAAAACAAAAACAAATCCTACATGCTGCACAATAAAAATAAAAAAAACAGCCAAACGAGAATTCTGTACTATTCAATGAGGAGAGACATGTCTTCCGATGTGATGTATGCAACATATTTTAACACAAGCCTCCACCTGTTGTCGTCCACCGGAAGCCCACCTCACCTCCAGGCTTGTTAAAAAGACATTCCAAGTAATGTGTTAAAATAAAGAATACTCCACATATATTTGCAGCGCACAGCAAGCTTCCAAGACATCATGCTCATGTGATGTCTCATAATATAACTTCTTAAGTTAGTTTTATACCCTTTCTAAATAACTTGGGCAACTTTAATTCATAAATCAAAATTAACTACTGAATGAATACATTATTTTGGTAAATACTATCTACCTTGTTTCTTCCCTGACGCTTTGGCACTGCTTATTACTCTCATTCAAGCTTTCACAGTCATTCATTCCATGAGAATAATCACAGACTTTTATATACTTATCCATAGATTTATGAATAAATATATTAATAGAAAACATAAACAAATAGATAATTTGTTTGTTAAATAAGCAACTTTGAGATACATTTTCACGCTGTTAGTAAGTTGTTAATGATATTCTCCTTTTACATCCATTCTTTATAATCACTGGGTCTTTTCATATTTTTAATACATATACTGTTCTATACTGTTCTGCTTTGGAAAATAGGTTTCTTTTTGTATATTTAAAATAAATTTTAGTTTTAATTAAGAAATTATGATTGATCAGATGGTCAAAGTGAGTGGGCAAGGCTTTTAAAGTTGCAGTAGTACTTCATTTTGTAACCAGTAGATTAAAAAATAAGAACATGTTTACATAACTTATTCTTAATATATACACAATTAAAACATTAAACATTTTTACAATTTGAATTTATATTTAATTTTGTAATAAATTTTGTTGTCTACTAAATTTGTAGTTTTCATAGCTTATTAAGTATACTATGCACGATAGTTTATTGTGCAGCAAAAACACTTGAATGTTTAATCTGTTTTGAAATTATTATATTTATAACTTGACTGTGATATCTATTTAATGAGAATTAAGTGCATATCGTAATTTAAAAAAATGAGTACTATTTTCAGTTAACTTTATTTAATTAAATGGTAAGTTATGCACAAACAAGTGAACAAACCAAGTTGTAATATATTTAATTTGATTATTTGTAGAGTCCTGTAAAAGCATCATTATATGCACAATTAAATGGAAACTCAAGGCCAGAGTCAGTTGCTGTTCCTGGACCTCCAGGACGTCCCAGAAGAGTAAGGATGCGACGGATTAGTCTCATTTCTCCACGAGCTAGTCCAGCCAGGGATTGTAAAGTAATATATTTTACATCTGATAACTGTTAGTAGTTGGAAATTTTAGAAAATGTGTGTGTGTGTGTGTGTGTGTGTGTGTGTGTGTGTGTGTGTGTGTGTGTGTGTGTGTGTGTGTGTGTGTGTGTGTGTGTGTGTGTGTGTGTGTGTGTGTGTGTGTGTGTGATGTTGTTATAGTTAAAAGTTAGTTGAATAGTTGTTAATTTCCAAGGAAAAAGGTCTGCAAATAGATATAGCACCTATGACTGATGCCACGAGGCATTGATTAATTAGTACTTCTAAATGTATTTATGAGATAGAAGTATTAACGTTTCTCAGGCCCTAAGTTTAGAAAGAAACAATCCATTTTGCAAGGTAACCACAAACAGATTAAAAATGCAATTCAGCTGTTATGTGTTTAGTGGTAAAAGAAAGTATCAGTTATTAAATTTATAGTGTTTGTGAGTTTTGATTGCATTGAATAATAGGATTTCATTTATGTATGTGTTTGTTTTTTACAGTGTTGAGAAATTTTCTGATTTTTATATAAATGCAGAATCTGATTTTTGTATAAATAATTTCCTGACAATGCAACAGTTGGTGACTGTTGTTATAGAGTTACATTATACTTAATTAGATAAGAACAAACAAAACACTTCACTTCTTGTTCAATGGAAAGTCCACATTATCAGTTGTCTATCAGTTCACACTAATTGTAATTATTTAGTTCATTTGTAAATAAGAAATTCACAATAATTAGTACACAAAGTCTATTGAACATAGAGAGGGGATGGAGTGAGAGTTGAGCAAATGTTACAATACAAATTTAAAGAGAAAAAATTATTTGTAAGGAGGAAATGCTTTCTTATAGAATGAGATGTATGTTCACATGAGCATTGCATGTTGTCCTTTGAAATCAAATAAAAGCAATCAAGATACTACTGATACGTTTTGTAACTGAATTATAGGGCAAGAGAATAAACTGCAATCGGTAAATATTTGAAGAAAATATAATTCTCCCTTTATAACTGACCATGGTTTTCAGTGAGACACATACATTATCTTTCTAGACTTGGTTTATATGGGAGTATTAGTATTCATGTTTCCTTCATCCATTCTCTGTGAGCTATCTAGTTGTTTTATTTTTTGTAATCTATTTCGTTCAAGCTAATTACATTCAGTTCTGGTCTGATTTCTTTACATGTTTCCTGTCAATCAGTGCATGAATCCTGCTACCACTCTCAAGAACCTTCTTACAGCATAACTATCTTGATATTCTGAATGTTGCCCAAATTACACGACCTTTAGAAAGTGGACAATAGTTCATTCTTTAGATGATCGTTTCAAATTCTTATAAAAATAATTGAATTTCTCACTGTTTGGCTACGAAATGCTTGGATTTCTTTCCTGACTTGTTTGTTATTTATTGAGTAATACTAAAATAAGTATTATTCACTTAAAAAAAAATATATGTACTGTATATAATAATGATAATATATTACTTAAAATTTTTAGCAAATAAAGATTGTTACTTAATACTTATGCCACTTAATGTTACTTTTAATTAATGATAATTATTTATATATAATATTCAAGAATAGTTGTGATAGGTAAATGACCAAGACATTTGATAGAATGAAGATCAGACACTCCCTTTTACCAGAGCTGTGTAGAGACTTTAAAAGGCCTGAGGCAAAATGAAATTTGGAAACGCCTTAAAATATGGAGTAAAACCATTTGTCTGGTACAAAATTCCAATTAAATGTATATTCCAAAGCATACAAAATATACTACTTAAATAACATAAAAATTTTCACAAAAGAGTAAGTTACTTGGAGTGGGTAAAACAATAATAAAACAAGTATATAAAAATTTTCATAAAATATTAAAAATTTGATGAAAGGTTTCAGATATAATACAATTTGCAGCTGCTCAATTACAGATTTTTCTTGGTTTCATTGCAACAAACTGCAATAACATGTACAAAAGATATTTGTCTCTATAACGTTGTACTCAATATTCAAACTTAATAAATGGTTGGTTTATTCTGTCCAGGCTGGTGGTGGGTTGAAAGCGATTTTTAGAGATAGTTTATCAGATTCTTGCTCAGCAGAAACTGCTGACATTTATAACACTATGAGCAAGAGCAAACAAATAGAGATTTGTGGGAAACTGAATTTATAATAAACCCTCCTCAAATATACATACGAGGTTTGGTCAATAAATACGCGCAATTTTTTAATTTTGCGGGCTGTATAAGTCAGTTGCCATAATTTTTGTTATTGTGTTGGTACCCCTGTTCTTGATGTATCTTGACATTGGTAGCCATATTGGATGCTTTGTTCATTGTTGGCTGTTGAAAAGCTTACATGTGTTTTGGTGTGCTCTGCGATTTTTTACTTGTGGAAAAATGGAACAAATTGCATTAAATTTTGCTGATGTGTAAATATAATTATAATTTGATAACTAAATTTATTTAACTTATTATGGTTATAAATTCAGCCTTCACTCAACTCGGCCGCCATCTTGTATTTGTACCAACCATAAATAAAATTTTATTACTCACCAGGGTTCGTATCAGCGAACTCGAAAAAGCAGAAATGGTTATTCAAGAAAGTACCACTGTTTTACCATCACACCATGATTATACTTTTATTTAATTGAATTTTTATACAGCAAAAGAAAACATAAAGAAATGAAACCCTTCAACATCATTTCGATCTTTCCACAAACACAATATTCCCCCTCTACTTCTTCCTTCTGCTACTACTTTTTATACAGACAGTAAGAACATTTATTATGCATGATTTTTTTTAGAATAGAAATAAATACATTTTAAACATAAGATCAATTATATATAACGTAAACCAGCACTTCATAGTTTAATATATGATTAATCAAGACCCTCACACTCTCTCACATACAACATATTTTAAAAATTTCCCTTGAGCTCATATTTAATTTAATTGTCCCCATCTGTTACTTATCTGTTTAACTGTTTCTGAAGACGCCGCATTGTCCCACACGCACCATGTAGATCGTTTTAAACTTCACTGAATTTACATGTTCTTTTGCAAAAATAATTTGACTGTTAGTGCATTTTGATTACATTTTTTAACTTTTTATACCGGTACTTCATATTTTACATTTTACTCGTGCTGTTTTTCACAAATTTTTAGATGTGGGCGCCCGTGATTTTATGTTCTAGCACTTTTTGTTTGCAGCCGGCCGGCTCTAGGAGCAAACTTTAACTGGGCTGAGACGAACGGCACTATTTTCTGAAGTGGTCGCGGGTTACGTGACCAATTCTTATTGTTTTAAGTTTGTATCACTACGCCAGTATGTGAGGTTCGGCTGACACACCCCGCATAGCAGCGTGACGTATGATCTGACGTAATATCATATGTTGTTCCGTTACATAATATGTTAGTCACTGGAGCTGACCTTGGCCCAATTTCGCCCGTTTGTCTATTGCGTTGTATAATTCATGAAATAAATCTGTTTACTTCTCCCCACAATCAACATTTATATCACCTTTTGTTTCCTCAAAATTATTATTACATAATCAAATATTACTTCCTTTTTATTAAAACACAATAATTTTTATTTATTACCCCGGGTAGGCCTAAATGTCCCATTACAATACCCCCTCAATGAGAGGTTTTATGCCGAAGCATAAAAACTCTCATTGACACACTCATACTTGCTAAAGGGATCAGCCAGGATATGTCGCCACAACCCCCTTTACGGTTTACAAAAAAAAAAATATCTAACTCACCCTTGGTCCAGTGACTGTGACCGCACCTGAATGACCTTACTGGACTTCTCTCTCGAGATCCCAACACCGCAAGGCCAGTCAGGCACTTGACGCTCCTGCTCTGACGCGCTGGCCAGCTCAGGACCGCCGCCACAGTATCACCAGACACTGAAACAACAAATCAAAAATATCAAATGGTGGCCTTGTATATGACCATATCCCTAACTGATCTGTTTCCCCTTAGCTGTGCTGGTTTGCGTTAAGAAGCACTGGTTTTTCTTAATTCGTAACACACATGTATATATGAACCCTTAAACTAATTTCATACATTTATAAACTCCCTTAATCTCATTCTGTATACCCTTCTCTCGTTTACTCTTACCCCAAAATTCAAAATTATTGCCCTGATTCCCATCAGAATTTAAATAAACATTTCCCATTACAATCATTACAAATAGCTCTCATCACCCAAATTATATCTAAAATTATTTAAATTCATTATTAAAATTCTCTTAAACACATTTAAATCAACTACATAATAACAAATTATTTACTTATATCTTTCTCAAACTTTGTCAATCATTTCCATCAAAACATCTCAAATCAATACAAAATCATCTAAGTACATCATAAAATCAACTACATATTCTATATCATTTACATCATTCAATCTAATATTCAATAACTCATTTCTAACAATTTAGTAACCTCCTTCTACATCAATATCTAATATCCCCCCTTTACCCAGTTACAATTAGGTAAATCACCTCACGGGTAAACCGTGCAAGGCATTTACCTGGTTGCATAAACACTCTATTGTTTATCCCCCTGGCTTGTAACTGCCAGCTCCTTTTCCACACACTCTATTGTTTATTTATGGTGGACTGTAGCGCCCATTTGCATCCACAAGAACTGCAGTTTTAATTAGGGTGTAGACGCTGCCTACCCCGTTCTTGTTTCAGCGTTATATAAAAATTCGGCATTACTGATGTCCGAGGACACCAGTAATCCTACTATAATGATTCACGCACCCTTAATACGGCACTATCACCACCTCTGATGATAGCCGCTGTTCCATAGTTAAGTAGATAGTAGATTCCCTTGAGTTACCCCCCCCCCCCGGTTAATTTCTAAGTTCACCAATTTAGAACATATTTACATTATAAATCCACGGTCAGGGTTCGGTGAAGCCGTGACCGCCCGAAATGTAGGGGAAACTACTAAAAGACATACAAGGTTCACACTGACACTACTACTGCAATTCACAGATGGTAAACCTTGTATGTTTGGTTATTTTATTTTTCAAGTTACAAACATTATCATATAATTCTCACTGTTCATTAAACAGTTCTGTATTTTCATCATAGCTTTACTATGTCCTTGGAATCAATTCACTTCCATTAGATATTATACTTTACATTTGATCTATTCACAATCACATCATTTTCTTTTTCACTATTACCAGACACTAATCTACTCTTCTCTACTTCTGACACTTACGTTACTGTCTCCCATGGAGTTAAACTAGGTACACATAACCTATTTCACTATAATAGTTTCTAACAAGTGCAATAACTATACTATACTGCTAAACTGCCAACAATTTGGTCACCTTAAATTTCTACATTCTAAATCTAAATTACAACTATTCTTTTACCTGACTTAGGTGTTCGGTACACGTTTTACAAATATTATGTTTATTTCATTACCGAATAAAATCGTTACTTCTCACTGAACCATTTTATTGGGTAATGAAATGACTCCTCATGAGTCGCACTTGTTAGGTCACATGAATTTTGGATCGTTTTATTAAAATAAAACTATTATTTGTTCGTGGATAATTGCCAATTGTAAGTTTTTTTTTTTTAATTCACGAACTTTAGGGGTCTCCCTCCCCGTTCAACAACAATATTAAATTTCTACTTGCACCGATTTGTGGAGTAGGACCATTGTTGCTTTCACCCAAGGTAGAAGTTCCGCCAACCATGGTCCGCCTCCAAACAGCCAAAATCCACGGTCAGGGATGGTGAAGCCGTGACCGCCCGAAAATGGGGGAGAGTCCCTTCTGAAAACATAAAATAATATATTAAAATTCAAACATTTATTGTGACCGATACAACTTCAAATTTGTCGCATTTTGTGTACCTACTATCTCCTGCGTTGCTTGGTTTCGTAACACGTACGCATTATTCATCTTTACTTCTACAATTTCATATGGTCCCTCATATAATAGAAAAAACTTCTTTATCTCTTTATCCTGTGCGCTAGACAAATCATGTCTCCTTACCAGTACTAATTGCCCTACTTCATATCTAGTCCACTTACCTTTAGCATCATATCTCTGCTTTCTCCTTTCTCCTTTTGTGAGTAAATTTTCATTCGCTAGTCGGATCTTCATATTATATTACCACGGTTGTGTCCTTGTTAATCCTCTCCGTTGTGAATGCCAATTTATCATGTATCTTATTTCAATATGTGGTATAATAGTGTTTAAGTATATCCCAGTTTCTCCCTTTTTAATATAATTGTGTTATTGTGAGTGAAAATTATGTATAGAGTGTGTAATTCGAATTTTTCGTTCAAGCCTATTCCGCGTTGAAGAGAAGAGAATGAATTTTTATTGTATTCTCATTCTCTTTAATACCCAAGCAATCCGCGAATAGCGCTGTGGTTCCCAGATAACTGAAATTTGTAGGTTAGCCCACCGCGTACAATAATTCTCAGTTACACTCTCTACTTATCTTATATCTTGTTCACACTACACTAAATATTATATAAATGAGAAGATATCTGAATTCTGAAAGGATTCTTTATTAATATTTTAATATTTCTTGTCCAACAAAGTTGTTTCCTTTTTATATTATTTTTAGTTATGATTTTATATTTCTTTAAATACAGGGCGTGAAGGTTCTTTCAACTGTTAGTAAGATCAGAAAATGCATAAATAGGAATACAAGGTATTACAATATAGAATTAAGTTTTTATTAAATAATATTTAAAATAATTGTAGTTTACCGTCCGCTCGGCATTGTGACTCGGTAAGGCAGTGTACAGATAACCTCTTCGTCTTGTTTGGTCAATAACAGAATGCAGATTAATTTGCTCTCGTCAGTCTTCGCTCCAAGTTGAAATAAAAGTTGAATTCTTGGTCCTGGGATGATGCAGAAATACTGCTCCTTTTGTTCACCAATGTCCGAGTTTTGTGGTTACGTGCTTCGACGAAATTCAAGTCCAACTACGTTTTTCTATTGAATTGTGGAAACTGAAGTTCAGATATAATTTGTGTTTTATTTTCGTTTTCTTTTATGTTACAGGATTATATCGCTTTATTCAGGTAGTTATTTCTCTGTTTTGGTTGGTTAACTAAGTTAACATTTGTTCATTATATTGTGTTTTACTATCAG
The DNA here is from genome assembly GCA_034769895.1 of Magicicada septendecula. NCBI lineage: Eukaryota > Metazoa > Arthropoda > Insecta > Hemiptera > Cicadidae > Magicicada > Magicicada septendecula. Next base: position 1,076,165,925 of record CM068367.1, read on the forward strand.
AGTTCTTCCTTTATATTTTTTGTTAATTTTCCTGGTTTAGATTGTTCCGTTATATCATATGGTTGAATGACAGTGGACCATACTATGGTTATTTACTATTCATTTTACTTCCCAATGGTATTATTTGTATTTAAATGAAATCAAATCTTTTCTGAGCGTCTTTTAACTAAACCGTCTTCGTTCATGTAAATTTATTCAATAATCAAATCAACAAATTCTATCTCTCTCGTCGTCCCTGACAACCATCTTTTCTATTCTTATTGGATATTATATTATACTATAATCATTTCATACAATGTTCTTCCACTCATCAAAATAATCCCTTTCTAAATTTCCATTATATCCTATTATAATTTTACCTATTGCTTGTTACTAACTTTTATATATTTTGCTGTCGTTTCCTCTTAGTCTACTTACTTAAACAAATATTATTTTTCTGTTACAAAACATTATCTATCGGTATCATTGCACTATGGCATTATAAGAATTTATTTCATTTGAATTTATTTATTTGCTATTATCAATTATTATTAACTTCTCCTAACTCATTAGATTTTATTTAGTATTTGTTACAAATTTCTTTACCTAACCTTTCTGATCTGACTTACTATATAATGTTACTGGTTGTTAGGCCTATCATTATACCTTGATCTACTTCTGAATTTAACTTGTTACTATCTGCAATATTATAGAATCCTTTATCTATTTATGACATGGTTATACTAAATTCTTTTGCATCTCGTTAACAATTATAGCCTTTTTGGCCAAATTTACAATTATAATCATCCTACTATCTAAGTACATGTATACAAATAATTAACTCTATAAAGTCTAACAAAAGCTCTATCATGACATATGGATAACACATAAAATGAAATTAATTAGTAATCATTTACTGAGTTTAACAACAGCTCTATAATGGTAAATTGATAACACATAATACTTATTTACCTGGTATTCTATTAACAGAATAACTTCACTTGCTAACACAAAAAAATAACATCACTATCATGATAATAATATAACATGATACAATTAATAACAGGTACATTTGAGTAACCTAAGTCATGCAACATTTACTCATTCTCATCTACTTTAAAACATCAATTATTATGAAACAGTCTAAATTAGTTTTTACATTATTTGTCAATGTCTGTTGTTTACACCTTTCACTGAACTTTGAGGTTTATAATTATTAACATTATTAATTTCTTTTCTTTCTACCTTGTATTCTTATTTTATTTAATCAATCATGGGTTGGGTTTCTGACCTTTTACAAGTGTGGATAATTAATTTTTTTTTTTTCTATTTTAAATCTTATAAGTTGATTTATGTAACGTCGGGGACCGTATTTTCGTTACGTTACAATATTCACGTCTATAGTTTGCTTTTCTGGTGGATACTCAAAAAGTTGTTCCAATATTCTAGGTGGCCTTGTTCCCTTTATTAATTCATATGGCGTAAACCCGGTGGATTCGTGGGTGGTACTATTCAACCATTCTTCTACTTTCTTAATGTAGAATGGCCATTCTGTATGCTTGGCATGACAATATGCCCTAAATATCCTACCAATCTCTCTCATCACCCGTTCTGCCTGGTTGGATTGTGGATGGTAAACTGCCGTATGCTTGGGTATGATGCCTTCCCATCCAAGAGTTTGTCTCCACCTACCGCTTATAAATTGGGGTCCATGATCGGATAAAATTACCTTCGGCTTACCTACATTCACCATATAATCTCTTGTTATCTTTTCACTCAGCACCCTGCTCGTCGATCTCTTTACACTATATAACCTAACAAACTTAGAAAACGTGTCTAAAACAACAAAAACATACATTACTCCACCCCTACCCTTGGGTAATGGCCCATACAAATCTACCCTGTAATTCACTACCTTAATTGACACAAATCACATACCCGTAATAACCATCGTACTCGCCTCTCCATATTCTTAAAAACACATGATTCTTTTAAAACATTCATACACTTTTTTGCCCCAAAATGCCCATACCTTATATGGCAATCCCAAATGATTCTATCTATCAACTCTTCTGGTACAACTAATTTCCAATCACGTTCACCCCCTTCTACTTTTTTGAACAGAATTCCCCGATATATTTGGAAACGTGCATTATATTCCGACCCCTCTATATCCGCTTCTAAACTAGCAATTATTTTACCTGATTTATTTTCAGATCTTTGCATGCTCTTAATATCCCTTAATTCCTCACCAAAAACTCTATCTTCCCTTGTTAATCGAAAAATTTCTATCTCCTTAAGATCCCTCCCTGTTTTATTTTCTATATCTACCCTGGAAAGAGTGTCTGGTACTTTATTGTCTGTCCCCTTAATATACTCCCACGAAAAATTGTATTCCTGTAAGGTTAGTACCCACCTGGTTAGACAGCTATGGGTTAATCTGCAGGAGTTCAAAAATGATAGTGCCTTGTGGTCCGTCCTGATAACTGTCTTGTTCCCCAAGATGTAGGTGCGAAACTTACCTACAGCGAACACGATACTCAGCAACTCCTTCTCCGTAGTTGTATAGTTTCTTTCAGCTGCCAAAAGAGATCTGCTGGCGAAAGCTATCATGTGGTGCTCTTTGTCGCTATCCTCCTGATACAACTCTGCCCCCAGGGCGACGTTACTGGCGTCAGTCTGTAAATAAAAGGTTTTCAAGAAATCAGGGTGATTCATCATTATCATATTTGAAAATTTTTTCTTTATCTCCTCGAATGCCTCCCTTTCCTTCTCTCCCCATTTCCATTGTTTATTTTTCTGTAGTACGGCACTCAACCTTGCTGTCGTCTGTGCGTAATTTCTCTGGAATTTTCTATAGAAATTACACAGACCCAAAAAACTTTGTAGCTGTTTAATATTCTTAGGTTCTGGAAAGCGCATTATAGCTTCTACTTTATCAGGGTTAGCTAGAATTCCCTCTGGAGTTATAATAAAACCCAAAAAATGTATTTCAGTTTGTAGAAACTTCGACTTCTCCCAATTAACTGTTAAACCCCCTTTCTGCAATTTATCTAATACATATTCAATATGTTCTAAATGTTCCGCGAATGTTCTTGACGCTATTAATATGTCATCAACGTATACAGTCAAAAAATCTAAGTCCTTAGGTTGTAATATCATATCTAAACATTTTATAAAACTTGCTACACTAGTGTTAAGTTGTTAACTAACAGATATTTACGTCCCAGTGAGGGCGGCATCTGTTAACTACCCTCTAACTACCTTTTTATATACATAAACTATGGTACTTATATATGTATAATGTCGGTCAAAACATGGTACACATGTGTACTTACCGGGATCCTTGCCGGTGAACATGTGCTTCTCCGTTTTAAACACTTTTTTACCTAAGGGGTGCCAGGATTCGTAACAGCGAGATTTGTTTAAACAGAAAAAGTGACACAATGAAGACACAAACTCTTTAGCTACTGTAACTACTCGTTTTAATTTCCCACATAATAAAATATACAGTCGTAAAACATACATAAAGGCCTAACCCAAAATGGCTGCCAGTATTAACTCAAAACAAAATGGCGGCTATCTTTCTTTATTGTTTTCTTTTATTAATTTAATTAAATCAGTACTGAGAAGCCTCATCATTAAAATTAGTTAGATTCCTTTTTATTTTATACTGCAGTTAAAGTATCGTATATCAACACAAACCAATGCCCTATACGTATATAGGCATGGCCACGCCCTAGTGCAATCACACGCTCACTCACACGTTACTGTAATTACATTTTATACAATTTATTATTTCATTTATTGAGCTCATGAATAAATATAAAGAGAGATAAATTGTGACTTCTCTGTGGTAAGCGGATCGTCGCTCCCTCGCTGGCCTCAGATGTATCCCAGGAGTATGATCGGTGTTGAATTCATTACAAGTTAGATTTTTCTGCACTGACTCTACATTAAAGGTGTTATAATATGTACTTTGGTTTACTGTTCTCTACTACATGTTTGATATCACATTTTACAAGATTCTAATTGTTGTTCACAACTTTTGATGAAAATTAATTCCACCAGCGATACATCGCTGTGGCCTCTCTAGTGGACGGTGATGAACTGAGACCGATTAATGTACAATTTTATGCTTGTGTGCGTGACTTTGACGTCATTAAGCTCTGTTCTGCAGAACAACGCCCTAGTCGTACGCATTGTTTTCAGTGCGTCATTGTTTTTTCTATGACGGAATAACTTTATTGTCCAATCACAATCTATATGTAACAGACTTCATCACCATCTCCGCCATGGCTGTTTCCGACTCCCGCACGTTCCAACGGTGACCTTGGTATGATACACTGCCTGATTCTGCTTGGATCTCTCTTTATATTGGGACAATGGACCTAACCACTCTGTATGTTCATAGTTACACAATAAAACATTGCAAATCACCCTTATAACCCATAATTATGTAATGGGGTCAAAATGTACTGTTACAAACCCCCTCAAGGAAAATTTTTGTGTCGGAACACAAAAAATTTCCTTGACTCATTCACACTTTCCTAAAAGGATCAGTCTAGATATGTCACCACAACCCCCTGTATTGTTATTATATAAAATTTTATCATCACTTACCCTTGGTCCTATGATGCTGGTCGCACCCTCTGACCTTACTGGACTTCTCCGGAGAGATCCCTACACCATAAGGCCATGAGGCACTCTACACTCCTGTTCTGACGCGCCAGCCAGCCCAGGACTGCGGTCACAACACCACAAAACTCTGAAACATTGCATACAAAATTAAAATAGTGGTCCAGTACACTTCCATATCTACAACTGATATGTTCCCTTTTAGATACATTGGTTTGTGTTCGGGCATTGGTTTTTTTTTTTTTTTTTTTTCAAAAGTTTCACTTATCCACAACAAGACTTAAAATACATCGATTTTTTCCACCACCAAATTCAACTACTTCCTTGTAAGAAAATAAACAACATATATATGTAACTACATATAACACAATATATCAACAATTCTTTAGTATACCCCAAAATACCTTCACCTACTTATTTCTATAAATTCAGCTTACAACTATCATGGCAGACACCTTTACTTTAAACTTTGTTGCTCAACTTATAATCATTTACCTATTTTTGTAAATGGCAACTTACTAGACTATTTCATTTAACTTCATTTTTAACTTTAAACTTCCAACTTCAGAATATACTATATCTTAACACTGGTTACCGTCATTACCCCTGTAGTGACCTCCTAACCACACACTCTATTGCCCCCCAACCTAATAAAACATCATAAAACATTGTACATTACATATTAACATTGTTACATTTACCTTACATTAAACAATTTAAATTTACATGATTTGTACCAAACTTTATCACATTACTACTTCAACAATTTTCTATTAACTTTTAATTATTTGACATTCATCAGACTCTATACAACAATTTCAAATTTATCCTTACCTTTCAGTTACAATTACCTTCCTGCTATGAATTTTCCTTTTCTAACCCTTCTATCCTTACTCGTTTGGGTGACTCTCTATTATTCATTATTTTCTCTGTCTTATTTTGGCATTGTCAATCTAACCTTACTACCCCCTTTTCTCTACTAACAACCGCTTCTAACCATTAATATACATTTTGACACCAATATCTCTTAATAACCCCCTTCAAATCCCATTTAAAACCTCTGGCACCGCGCCTTTTTTGTACTAGTATGTGTGTATTCCCTCACTATGCTCATTCCCTTATCGGTTTCTGACCCTTTCAGATAACCCTTTCCGGCACACAACGATCCCTCCTGTCTCAACATCTCTCGTTGGACTCCTACACCAATACCCTTATTACAAAATATCACCATCAACAACAAATATAATTACCACTCACATCACTCAACTCTACATATAATTACTAACCACTGTGTCCCTAAAATATCTAACACCTCTTTATATTTTATCAGCATCTCAACACTTTATTTTTCCTAACTCCCAATAACTCTATCTAACTAACTCCCATGCCTCTATTTTATCCTTACTACCCAAACTCTTTTACAACATTTCAACTTAATACATTAGAAAATTCATCACTTACCAACTAACAATACTTCCTCTCAATACCCAAATCTATTACCTGCTTAATCATTTACTAACCCTTATAACCTGAATCTCATAATATCATTTAAACTTCCTTTAGTTATTTAAAATCGTACAATACATGCTTACATAAAAAAAAATACATAAAGTACACAACAGCAAAAATACACAAATACATAGACATCAATACACAAAATATACAATTCACATAATCATGAAATCATTCACCATAATCAGTCCTAGTCAGTCCATTTTTTAAAACACTGTCCACACAATTAAATGTTCATAACACAATAAACAATTACCCCATATCGTCGAACAATAGTCTTATCTTATATCTATATACATTGCTTATTATTGAATCTCTTATATTAACATCATAAATGCATATACCATTCAAATTTTCATTATTTTCCACAAACTCATTTAATCTGTCATGATTGGTCATTGTCCTGTCACCTCCAGTATAATTCGTCACCACTAGGTATGTTATAAAGTCATTATTTTCATTATCACCTCCTACTACTGCTATATCCGCTTCATTACAAGGTAAGTACTTATTATTTTTATTATATATCATCTCTACACCTAACCTTTTCCTAAACTCTTCATAATTTTTCTTTACTTTATATATCTCAATTTCTCTCTTTCTCTCTCTCTCAAAACATTTCTCACCATCATACCAAGCTACACACTCTCTCTCCATATATGCAGGGGACTCTACTACTTTATCACTGCACCACCTGTGAAGTGCACAAAAAAACCCAGGGACCACTTTATTTGTAGACCTTTTGTCTTCCAAATACGCATTGAAGGCACTCTCGTCCTTCCTAAACACACGTGAAGTCTTTACTTCACCCCCTACTACAACATTAAGGGACAATTTTACCCCCTGCAACCCCTTTATCTGTAAATTCTCTCTATACTTTCTCTCTAACTCATCAACACTTTTTATCACTTCATTATCAAATTCTACTCCCATTATACTTTTATCACCACTCTCAATACTCACACAATTATTTTCTAACACCATATTTGTAATTCTATTATAATTCTCACCACTACTTACCTTGTCTTTATTTCTATCTGATTTGTCTACCTTGTCAATGTTACAATTTTGTTTCTGTATTTCGTTTTTAAATTTGTCTAATCTCTCTTCTAATTGGTTCAATTTTACATCTTGCACATTATTTTGTTTTTTCAATTCATTTTCGAGGCTATCAAACTTCTCGTCAATCTCTTTTAACACACTATTTTGTGTTTTAATCAATGCGAACAGGTCTTCTAATGATATTTTATTTTCGACTGCCTTAGGCGTCGAATTCGCGCTTATTCTGTCTAATAAAACAGACTCTGTGTGTGTGTCGTTTACACCTAACATACTATTATTGTGTTCTGCCATAATTTAGCTGTTTCTATTACTCTCTGTATTTTTTTTTATTATATAATTATTGGTTGTTTTGTTTCGTCAACATAACCTTTTGTGTTTTTTGGTTATGTTCTGTTTTGCACCACCTTCTCTGTTTTCAAATCTGGCTGTTTATATAAATTAATATTTATATCGTCCTCGGTAAGGGCGCCATCTGTTAACTAACAGATACTTACGTCCCTGTTCGGGCGCCATCTGTTAACTAACAGATATTTACGTCCCAGTGAGGGCGGCATCTGTTAACTACCCTCTAACTACCTTTTTATATACATAAACTATGGTACTTATATATGTATAATGTCGGTCAAAACATGGTACACATGTGTACTTACCGGGATCCTTGCCGGTGAACATGTGCTTCTCCGTTTTAAACACTTTTTTACCTAAGGGGTGCCAGGATTCGTAACAGCGAGATTTGTTTAAACAGAAAAAGTGACACAATGAAGACACAAACTCTTTAGCTACTGTAACTACTCGTTTTAATTTCCCACATAATAAAATATACAGTCGTAAAACATACATAAAGGCCTAACCCAAAATGGCTGCCAGTATTAACTCAAAACAAAATGGCGGCTATCTTTCTTTATTGTTTTCTTTTATTAATTTAATTAAATCAGTACTGAGAAGCCTCATCATTAAAATTAGTTAGATTCCTTTTTATTTTATACTGCAGTTAAAGTATCGTATATCAACACAAACCAATGCCCTATACGTATATAGGCATGGCCACGCCCTAGTGCAATCACACGCTCACTCACACGTTACTGTAATTACATTTTATACAATTTATTATTTCATTTATTGAGCTCATGAATAAATATAAAGAGAGATAAATTGTGACTTCTCTGTGGTAAGCGGATCGTCGCTCCCTCGCTGGCCTCAGATGTATCCCAGGAGTATGATCGGTGTTGAATTCATTACAAGTTAGATTTTTCTGCACTGACTCTACATTAAAGGTGTTATAATATGTACTTTGGTTTACTGTTCTCTACTACATGTTTGATATCACATTTTACAAGATTCTAATTGTTGTTCACAACTTTTGATGAAAATTAATTCCACCAGCGATACATCGCTGTGGCCTCTCTAGTGGACGGTGATGAACTGAGACCGATTAATGTACAATTTTATGCTTGTGTGCGTGACTTTGACGTCATTAAGCTCTGTTCTGCAGAACAACGCCCTAGTCGTACGCATTGTTTTCAGTGCGTCATTGTTTTTTCTATGACGGAATAACTTTATTGTCCAATCACAATCTATATGTAACAGACTTCATCACCATCTCCGCCATGGCTGTTTCCGACTCCCGCACGTTCCAACGGTGACCTTGGTATGATACACTGCCTGATTCTGCTTGGATCTCTCTTTATATTGGGACAATGGACCTAACCACTCTGTATGTTCATAGTTACACAATAAAACATTGCAAATCACCCTTATAACCCATAATTATGTAATGGGGTCAAAATGTACTGTTACAAAGTCCAAATGGCAAACGCTTGAACTGATAATTCTTACCATTGAAGAGAAATGCAGTATACCTCCGACTCTCTGCTGCTAACGGCACCTGCCAGTATCCTGCTGTTAAATCCAAAGATGTCATGTACTTGACCCCACTAAATTTCTGAAAAATCTCATTTATAGGTTCCGGTGACTCCCGGTCAGGTATAATAATCTGATTTATTTTTCTAGCATCTAAACATAATCTTACCTTTCCGTCCTTCTTTATTACTACCACTAATGGGTTCGAGTAAGGCGATATCGATATCTCATTAATGCTCCCTCCATCATTCTATCCAACTCCTCTTGCACTGCTCTCCTCTTTGAAAATGGCACTGGATAACTCCTCTGCATGTAGGGTAAGTGTTCCCGAACCTTCAGCTCACAAACATAGTCCCTGGCTTTTCCAGGCAACTCCGCAAACACAGCTCTAAAACGCTCCACAACTGCCCACAACTCCTGTCGTTGGGGACTCCCTACAACTCCACCCTCATTAAAAAATTTATCCGCCCTATTTTCCCATACTCTCTCATCACTCACATGCATCTCTCCCTCCACGCTTTCTACAATCTCACTCTCTCGACATATATTCACTTTGGTTTCTATATCTCCCTGGCCTACCTGCTTTTGTATCATTTTTACTCCCGTAACTCTAACTTCCTCTAACACCCTCTTAAAATAAACCCTGACTGGTTCACTCCCATTATTAAATTCTACTATCCGTTTATTAAAATCTATTACCGCCCCATTTCTCTCCAAAAAATCATTTCCTAAGATTACATCTAAACTCAGTCCCTTAACTACTAGAAAGGTATTTTCAAATTCAGTTTCATTAAGGAATATATTTAACTGTACTTGTTTAGTAACTCTTTTACTCCGTACTCCGGTCACCCCCAATACTGTTACGCCCGCAACTGGTAATGATGGTATATTTTTATTTATTTCTTTTAACTCTCCCATTACATTTTCTGAAACTACTGATATTTCACTTCCTGTATCGATTAATGTTTTATAATTCTTACCTTCTGTGGTGACGATTACCTCCGTCAATCTGGTTTTGGTTTCCACAACTTTCGTGTCATCTTCTTCCAGCAACTCCTTCATCATATCCATTTGTATCACATTATTATGATATTCGTCGGTTACCTGGACCCTGTTGTTCCCTGTGGACAATGGCGGGGTCCTTGCTTCCATTGTCGGCCTCAGTTTTCCATTCTGGCGGTGGTACCGCTCTGCCGGTACCCCTTCTCATGCTGGTTATGAATTCCATTGTTCCTCGATGTTTCCCCGCGGTCATCTCCAGCCTGCTGCTGTATGTTGTTATGTGACGACGTATTTCCGCCCCGCTGATTCAGTCTTGGTTTTTTACACCTGAAACAAAAATCTCTACCTACATAATTCTCGCCCGAGCATCCCTTACATTTCCATCCCACGTCTCGACTATGATTTTCTTGTTTATTGTATGCATGTCCCTGTGGTGACCCTCTTTGTGGCGTATAATGACTGTTATTATTCATACCTGATTGGTTGGGACGCCTACCTACTTCACGGTCTCTAATGTTCTGAAATACGTCTAGTATATTTTCCAACTCATTTATGTCCGCTACCTCTCTAGTCATTAAGGTAATTTGTACCTCTCTAGGCAGGTGTTTACTAATATGTCTGACAAACGATCGAAACGGCAATGGCAGTTCTAAATATTTCACCTCGTTAAATATCCTCATTACGTATATGGTTATGTTGTTGTTATGACCCCCAAAATTCCCTGTACCCATGATTCTACTTCGTAAGATTTCTTGGTCCTCTTCAGACCAATATTTATTTCGGAATGCTGCCTCGAAATTCTTATAACTACCCCACTCTGTTCTATGTACTTCAGCCCATATTTCAGAACTGCCCTTAAAACATTTTAAAATCTTTAATAACTTGATCTCCCAACTACTCCTATTAAAACGGTTAAATTCCCTTACCCTACTCAAGAACTGCATCGGATGTACTCTCCGGTTATCACAACAAAATTGTTCAAGTTCAATATCATCTTTTGCTTCGCGAGTATTCGCTCCGCAACATTATTTAAATTTTGGCTCACTGCCACATGTAATTCATCTTTAATCTCTACTATATCTTCTTCAATTATTCTCAATTTTGTTATATTTATTTTCGTATTGAAGGTTATGTTTATTCATAACCCCCACATTCTCTTGTATTGATTTTTTACATACATTCTCTACCTCCATTATCTTATTTTTTATGTCATTATTATTTTCATTAATTTTACTAATACATTTCTATCTCTACACTCTGTTCTTTAACTTGAATTTTAATTTGATCTGTCATTTGTTCGTTTACATTATTTATTTTACTTTCAAGATTTTCTGGTAATTCATTTATTTGTTCATCGAACTTATGATTCACTGATTCTAATATTTGTTTTTTAATATTATCACAATGTGTATTAATTTCCTTAATATACTTATTAAAATCAAAGTTCTGCTGTTTAATTTCGTTTCTAATTTCGTTAAAACTATTATTTATTTCATTGAATTTACTATTCTGAACATCGAATTTAATATTTTGTTCCTCGAATCTTATATTAATATCCCTTCTCAATTCACTAAAATTGCTATCTTGTTTTTCTAAACTGTTATACATACTATCTTGTTTTTCTAAACTGTTATACATCATATTATACAACCGTGTTAACATATTTTCATCATCAGATTTCTTATTTTGAATTACTAAAATAGGTGTTGAATGAATCTCAACTTCATTCATTATTTTCGACTCATCAAAATTACTTTCACTTGTTTGAATTCCTGAGTTGCTATTTATTTGACTTCCAGTTTGACTATCAGTGAAGCTGACGTCTTTGCTAATATTTTCATTAGTATTCATTTTTATATTATTTAATTTTTTACTTATCTACAATACACATTTATCAATCATATCATAACCTTACTACTTATGTTTACATATTTTTTAGTTACCTCGAACAACCATTCCTGTTCTCCCAAGTAGGCCTATATTTATATAAAAATATTTTTTATATAAACGTCACAGTTCGGAAGCGCCAATTGTAATTATAATTATAATTTGATAACTAAATTTATTTAACTTATTATGGTTATAAATTCAGCCTTCACTCAACTCGGCCGCCATCTTGTATTTGTACCAACCATAAATAAAATTTTATTACTCACCAGGGTTCGTATCAGCGAACTGGAAAAAGCAGAAATGGTTATTCAAGAAAGTACCACTGTTTTACCATCATGCCATGATTATACTTTTATTTAATTGAATTTTTATACAGCAAAAGAAAACATAAAGAAATGAAACCCTTCAACATCATTTCGATCTTTCCACAAACAAAATATTCCCCCTCTACTTCTTCCTTCTGCTACTACTTTTATACAGACAATAAGAACATTTATTATGCATGATTTTTTTTAGAATAGAAATAAATACATTTTAAACATAAGATCAATTTTATATAACGTAAACCAGCACTTCATAGTTTAATATATGATTAATCAAGACCCTCACACTCTCTCACATACAACATATTTTAAAAATTTCCCTTGAGCTCATATTTAATTTAATTGTCCCCATCTGTTACTTATCTGTTTAACTGTTTCTGAAGACGCCGCATTGTCCCACACGCACCATGTAGATCGTTTTAAACTTCACTGAATTTACATGTTCTTTTGCAAAAATAATTTGACTGTTAGTGCATTTTGATTACATTTTTTAAATTTTTATACCGGTACTTCATATTTTACATTTTACTCGTGCTGTTTTTCACAAATATTTAGATGCGGGCGCCCGCGATTTTACGTTCTAGCACTTTTTGTTTGCAGCCGGCCGGCTCTAGGAGCAAACTTTAACTGGGCTGAGACGAACGGCACTATTTTCTGAAGTGGTCGCGGGTTACGTGACCAATTCTTATTGTTTTAAGTTTGTATCACTACGCCAGTATGTGAGGTTCGGCTGACACACCCCGCATAGCAGCGTGACGTATGATCTGACGTAATATCATATGTTCTTCCGTTACATAATATGTTAGTCACTGGAGTTGACCTTGGCCCAATTTCGCCCGTTTGTCTATTGCGTTGTATAATTCATGAAATAAATCTGTTTACTTCTCCCCACAATCAACATTTATATCACCTTTTATGTTTCCTCAAAATTATTATTACATAATCAAATATTACTTCCTTTTTATTAAAACACAATAATTTTTATTTATTACCCCGGGTAGGCCTAAATGTCCCATTACAGATGGAATAAAGTGCAGCACCGTATTGAAAATGTTGAATGTTGCTTTTAGCAAGTCTTCTATGAATAAAAAGTGTTTACAAGTGGTACAAACGTTTCCAAGAAGGCCATGAAGATGTTGAAGGTGACGAGCGCCCTGGATGCCTCATCACATCAACAATCGATGAGAACGTCGAAAAAGTGAAGAAAATGATTATGGACAACCGCCGAATCACTATCAGAGAGGTTGCTGATGATGTTGGCGTATCTGTTGGCTCACGCCAAGCAATTTTTTTGGATGTTTTGGGCATGAGACATGTGGCAGCAAAATTTGTCCCAAAATTGTTGAATTTCAATCAAAAGCAGTGCCAAATGGACATTGTTCAGGAGTTGCTGAACGAATTCAACAGCGATCCAACAGGTCATAACTGGTGATGAAACATGGGTGTGTAACCCCTCTTTCAACCTTTAGACTTTATTTTTAAAAAAAACTTTTTTTTTTTTTTTTTTTTGAAAGAGGGGCCACTAGTTATTTAAAACTAGGCCAGAGCCTAGGGAAGCCAAAACTGCGCTGGGTCCAGTATGACGGGACTTGCAATTAAACTCATTGTTTAGCAACAATAACAATTTTATTTAGCTATTTCAAATAACATGCAAGTATCACCCCCAGTGTACAATCCTCTGAAAATATGCAAGTATCCTTTCATCAAATTAAATTACATGTAGACATCAGCATAACAATATCTCCCAAATATAAATAAATATAACATCAATCAATATGGACACATAATTACACACAAATAAATAGTTACATAAATACACATGGCGCACACATATCGATATACACACATATATATACTACACACATGTTCACCTGGCAGGCAGCTCAGAGACATTTAACCATGTCACCGAAGAATAGCATCTTCAGTATCAGTGACCTAGATCCCCATCCCAAAATACTGTAAAAGGGTAAAGTGCCCAGCCTCCATAAACTTTCATAAACCAAACCATTAACCAGTCCAGTTATGACTGCTTGCAACCAATGAAATTATCACAAGAATTCAAAATTTTAGAAAGGTTCCCCCAGATAGGACTGCGCCATGGCCAGGTCAACATGGCTGCACGGCCGTACGAATGTATAACAGAATTTATGATTAGAAGTAAGAATCAATAGTGTACTCATATTAACAACTGCACTAGTAGTACACTGGCTATTGTGATATTTCGTTTTATTGATATTAATAAACTAAATATAATGCAATTTCGAATTTATCAAAGTTTTACTATCTACTTTTGTCGGGCGCCATCTTGCCTTACCAACTGCAAGAAAATAATTTACCAAGGTTCGAATCAGCGAACTAGGAGAACAGAATGTGGTTGCTGAAATAATAACAATCATTTATGTTCATCAATAATTAAATGTTATTAATACTTTACTCTTTTTTCATATTTCATATTAATAAAATCGTACAGACAAAATTTGTGAATAATAGTTGTTAATTACCTTGAATCTCTTTTAATTTACTTACTCGCAATACAATAACAGGTTCTTGAAATACATTTATTAAGAATTATAATGGGAACGCAAACCAGCCTTCTTATTACGATAAACTATAATAATACTATATTCTCACATACACACACAAAGCTACTTTAGAGATCTCATTTTTTAAATATTTTATACTTTCTTCAAAATTTATTTCCCCATTTTATTTAATTTTTAAAAAAAAAGAAGAAGAAAAAACAGCATTTTTAATTATTATTTTGAATGTCTACTTTCCTGTTTATGAGTAGAAGTTCGACTCCTGGGTGTCTCCTCATGGCGTGCACTGTTTTACTGTTTTATAGTTCGCACTATCACATTTTACTGCCGAACTGTTAATTTTGGATAAATATTGGCCGAAAAACTGTTTGTATTTTAGATGTACATATAAAGATTCACATTTTTTATTGTATGCGGGCCCGCACTTACGTTTCGAAACTTTGTATCGGTGTTGCTCGCGCGAGCGTTGAATTTAGACTGGGACCTAACTACTGGCGCTAATTTATGAAGCGGCTGTTGTGGTGTGCTTGATTCTATTGTTTTTTTAGTTTGTATCCTTGCGCCAGTACACTACTTTCGTTTGCTGAGTGTCTGACGAAACTGGTGACACACCTCGTTATGTAATTCGGTGACGCAACACATCGCCTGATCGTCTCGTTGCATAATTTGTTTACCGTTACATAACTGAATTTACTGGTTTCGTGTTCGTCATTTGTTGACCTTGGTACAGTTGCAGTTATTAAAATCTGCGTCTGTTGAATCTGTTTTTACAAAATATCATCGAATAACCTTCACAGTCAATGCTGCCACTGTTGTTTTCGTTTCAAAATAACAAATTTACCTCTCGGTTATAAAATTTTTCCCTATCACTCAACAAGTTAATTATTATTTATTTATGAAAAAATACAAATTATGTTATTACCCCATGTATGCCCAAAAATGCCCCGCTACAATACCCCCTCAATGAGATATTTTATGCCGAAGCATAAAAAATCTCATTGACACATTCATACTTGCTAGAGGGATCAGCCAGGATATGTCGCCACAACCCCCTTTACGGTTTACCATAAACAAATATAATCAACTCACCCTTGGTCCGGTGACTGTGACCGCATCTGCATGACAATACTGGACTTCTCTCTCGAGATCCCAACACCGTAGAGTCAGACAGATACTTAACGCCCCTGCTCTGACGCGCAGGCCAGCTCAGGTCCGCCGTCACAGCACCACCAAACACTGAAACAACAAATTAACATATCAAATGGTGGCCTTATACAACACCATATCCCCAACTGATCTGTTCCCCCCTAGCGGTGCTGGTTTGCGCTAAGAAGCACTGGTTTTGTTTTCATTTACTTATTCCTAACATATCAAAACATCTAATATAACATAATATAACATAAGAAAACATCTTAAAATAAACAATTTGTATGTAAAATTTATACACTTCACATCATTAAGTTGTCATATAAAATCAGAAAATTACTTTTAAACTTGATTTACTCTTATTAATTCGTTTCTCAAAATTAAAATTTTTTTTTTTTTTTTCATGGCAATCATTATTCCATTTCCTTAATTTGGGTGATTCTACGTTATTCATTATAATTTACTTTATCAACTTGGCATTTACTCCTAAACTTCCCCTTTTATTACTCTAACGTTCCCTTACAAAATCTTTAACTAGTATGACACCCCACTCTATCAAAATCTACTAACCCTTCTCTACCTCTAACTACTTACTATTTTAACTCCAATCGCCACCTTCCCTTAATATATAAAAAAAAATACTCTCTAACCCTTTGTACATAGGATAAGTGTTTCCCCCCCCCCAAAAAACTCAATTCCCGTTCTCTGGTTCCCGGATTCTACCTAAGGCAACCCCTTCCCACTAAAACTATACCAAATCCCGTCCCAACCCTTATGTTGCGGACTCCCACATTACACTATCCCCTACTACAAAATTGCCATCCCCAAAATCTCAATCTCATTACCTCACTACAACTACAACAACATAACATCATCAAAATAAACAACAATATATCACTCAAAACTCTACATAAATTCTCCATAACTACTGTGTCTCCACTTATACTTCTCAAAATTCTATAACATACATTAACTCAAAACAACATTGCATTATTTTCATCTCTACTATTTCTTTAACTCTGACTTCGATTTGGACAGATCTATATGTCCCACAAAATTCAACTTGGACTGATTCAAACATTTTATTCAAACAATTACTATCACCCCCTTCTATCCTTTTTAACCCATTGAAAATTTTACCTATCATTTCATTTTATTTTAAAATCTATAAACACATTAAAACATATTATCATATTTTTATAATTCTTATACCTAACATACTAATGCAATCAACATAATAAGACATAATAAACACAGTATAAGAAGTATTTAGTGCATCTATTTTTTAAATTCAAACAAAATTATTGAGTAGCAAATCATCATTATTAATTAAAATATAGCAAATTTTTAATACGTTATCCATCTGGATAACCTCCTAGCCACACACTTTGTATAATACATTACATAACATAATACACAAATAGAAATCAACCTGGATTATTAGCATACATTAAACAAACAATTCTCTTTTAAATAATTTATATAAAAATTTATAAACATTATTATTCAAAATTTTTCATTAACTCTTTTTATTGATCATCATTATTTTATTATTTATCCTTTGCTGTAATTAGGTTACTCAAAATTTTCAAATTTATTATTAACATATATTTTTAACCATTATGTTATTCCACAAAATAAGCCATTTAATATTTATTTATTTATTAATTATTATTAAATCAAAATCTCATCAAACAATTCAAATTCATTATAAAAATTCAAACACATAACATTCAATCACAATGTCTAAACATCTCAAATTATTTACTTCAATTGATTATTAAAATTAAATATTTATTTGATTATTAAAATATCATATTTCAATTATTATCAACATTCTACCAATCATTAATTATTGTCTTCATAATAATTTGTTATTTAATTAGAATGCAAAATATTCATATTCATATTATTATTATTATTAACACAACATTTTCTAATACATATACACATGAATTCCCTACATTATATTTACAAAGTATACGTCAATAACTGGTCCATTTTTTCACATTTTACTGTCCAAATCTGCAAGGTCATTACCAATAATTTACAATATTTAAAAATGTCCCAACACTGATCTTTTAGCTCACCCTCCATCGTCATATATATATCTAGTGTATTTGTAACATTCATCAGTATTATCCACACACAAGTTATTATAATCATGACTATCATAATAACCCATCCATTCTATTTCATCCATTATACCATTATACATCATGTCAACATCAGTGAGGATTGTCCAGTCTGTATCAGTGTTATTTGTTAACGTCAGGTAAATTGTTTTCTCATTTTTCCTCAACTACTACGTCAGGTAAATCATTATAGTTAGGTAAGATATTATCAAAATTATTCTCTGTCTCTCTTTCAACAGGTACGTATTTCACATGATTCATCATCACCCCTTCTAGTAATTTTCTCAATTCATCATACTTTCTTTCTAACTTATATAGTTCTATTTCACTCTCAATACATAACTCTCTTTCTTCATAGCACCACATCACACTCTCACAATTATTACGGACAGAGGGTACAACATTATACAACATTAATTCATTTAACAATAAGGGTCTCTTGCCCTGAAAAAACAACATTAAATCATCATCATCATTATAAACAATAAGGGGAAAATTTGCCCTCTGTCCCCATTCAACTACAACATTATTTTTCCACTCTCTCTCTACTTCATAAACACTCATTAACATTTCATTATCGCATTCTAAAACCTCATCAGTACTATTTGTTATTATATTTTCATCATTTGTTTCTCCATTATTCTTCACCCCCACTATACTCTCAGAATTGTCATTAATATCATTTTCACTATTTGATACTACATCTTTCATTATTTCATCATTATTAATATTTGTTATAATTAAAACATTGTCACCCAACTTCTCAACACTCCGTTCTAATTTATTTAAACTGGTTCTTATTGTTTCGTTAGTGCTTTCTAAATGTTTATTAATTTCTGTAATTTGGTACGTTAACTCATCGAATTTATTATTTATCTCGTTTTTCTGTTCATTAAAAAGCAATTTCATCATCTTGATCATATCATTATCTTCAGCCTTTTTATTCATGACTGGTGTTGAGTGAACACCTTCATTCATGATTTGGGATTCAGTTACGCGTATCTGGCTTTCATCTACACTGTCAGTGACGCTGACAGTTTCATGATTGTCTGCCATTTTTCTTAAAAATTTTTTATATATATTTCTTTATAAAATCTTATTATATATAACATATACTTATTGAAAAATATTCTACTCACCCATATTAAACATAACCTCTTACGTCTAATTTACGTACATACGCAAATATGAATTCCAAACAACCATTCTGTTCTCCCAAGTAGGCCGTATTTTATATAAAATTCTTTTATATAAAATTGTCCCTGTTCCAGAAGCCAAATGTGATATTTCGTTTTATTGATATTAATAAACTAAATATAATGCAATTTCGAATTTATCAAAGTTTTACTATCTACTTTTGTCGGGCACCATCTTGCCTTACCAACTGCAAGAAAATAATTTACCAAGGTTCGAATCAGCGAACTAGGAGAACAGAATGTGGTTGCTGAAATAATAACAATCATTTATGTTCATCAATAATTAAATGTTATTAATACTTTACTCTTTTTTCATATTTCATATTAATAAAATCGTACAGACAAAATTTGTGAATAGTAGTTCTTAATTACCTTGAATCTCTTTTAATTTACTTACTCGCAATACAATAACAGGTTCTTGAAATACATTTATTAAGAATTATAATGGGAACGCAAACCAGCCTTCTTATTACGATAAACTATAATAATACTATATTCTCACATACACACACAAAGCTACTTTAGAGATCTCATTTTTTAAATATTTTATACTTTCTTCAAAATTTATTTCCCCATTTTATTTAATTTTTTAAAAAAAAGAAAGAAAAAAAAACCAGCATTTTTAATTATTATTTTGAATGTCTACTTTCCTGTTTATGAGTAGAAGTTCGGCTCCTGGGTGTCTCCTCATGGCGTGCACTGTTTTACTGTTTTATAGTTCGCACTATCACATTTTACTGCCGAACTGTTAATTTTGGATAAATATTGGCCGAAAAACTGTTTGTATTTTAGATGTACATATAAAGATTCACATTTTTTATTGTATGCGGGCCCGCACTTACGTTTCAAAACTGTGTATCAGTGTTGCTCGCACGAGCGTTGAATTTAGACTGGGACCGAACTACTGGCGCTAATTTATGAAGCGGCTGTTGTGGTGTGCTTGATTCTATTGTTTTTTTAGTTTGTATCCTTGCGCCAGTACACTACTTTCGTTTGCTGAGTGTCTGACGAAACTGGTGACACACCTCGTTATGTAATTCGGTGACGCAACACATCGCCTAATCGTCTCGTTGCATAATTTGTTTACCGTTACATAACTGAATTTACTGGTTTCGTGTTCGTCATTTGTTGACCTTGGTACAGTTGCAGTTATTAAAATCTGCGTCTGTTGAATCTGTTTTTACAAAATATCATCGAATAACCTTCACAGTCAATGCTGCCACTGTTGTTTTCGTTTCAAAATAACAAATTTACCTCTCGGTTATAAAATTTTTCCCTATCACTCAACAAGTTAATTATTATTTATTTATGAAAAAATACAAATTATGTTATTACCCCAGGTATGCCCAAAAATGCCCCGCTACACTATGGCAGTAAAAGAACTGAATGAAATTTTACTCATTTAAATTATTACTGAGCTAAGATAATTTTTATAAAGTATATATAATACGGTTTATGATTGAACCAATAGTGTGCTCATATTAACAATTGAACTAGTAGTACACTGGCTATGGCAGTAAAAGAACTGAATGAAATTTCACTTATATTGAATTATTACTGAGTTAAGATAATTTTTATAAAATATATATAAAGACAATTTTAATTTTAAAAAAACTTTATAACATCAGCCCCTAATAAAACACATTTGAGTTGTTTCTACAGAATTGGCTTGGCCACAGGCAAGGCCATGCGCACCACCAGATCCAGCAACCTAAAACATGCTATAGACCTGTACTAACGGCACCTACGGGTGACGTCCACAGGTTACAGCACCTCCCCAAACCTTTAAATCTACAAAAAAAACGAAACCCATATAGCTATGAATACCCTTAATCAATGTAAGCATAATTCACCCCCAACAAATCAGTAAACTTAAGTCACACACACTTTTACCCTTAAAGAAAATTTCTCAGCAAAATTCAGTAGCGCATGACCCCGTCCGGGCTCACACTTACTCAGGGGGCATAAGCCTTAGTAAAATACACTGACAAAATTTAAAAGCACTAATTGTCTCGCTGGACTTGTGTCCCAACAACTTTAATTGGAGATGTTCCAGGAAGAGAATACGGTGTTCTACATTGTAGAGGCCAAAATATAGATAAATGGGTTAAGTGTCACCTGTGAAATCCGGCACAAAACCTGATGTATTGTCCATTTCTTCCTCCCGACGGCACAGACGGAGAATCACTCGTGTAATACCATTGGTGGCAGATGATCGGCCACCCGCTGAAGTGGATCGAGATCGTCTTAGGTCGGGAACCCTGAACAATTATATATATTGACAATTACTCAAATGTTACCCAATTCACGATCCCCCTAATATTCATGACTCCAGCATAATTCACACACTTCCACATGCTCAGATTAAAAGAAAATTTTGAAATTTTAAGAAAGCACAGAAATTACCTTCAGTAAAAAAAATTAGAATTAAATGACTAGTATTTATGGACAGTTCGTCAACTAAATAAACCCTTATTACAATTTCGAGATGAGTTGCAAACTTAAACAGGTTCATAATACATATACAGTTCATATACCTCTACATTTAGTTCATAAAACATTCTCTTACGCCCCCCTATGATTATAAAGAAATTATTATGATATAATTAGGAAAAATACACAGCCATAATTACTTTATAAATGCTTTAGCTCAGCCAGTGTTAACTTTCAAGACATGCATACACAGAATTTAACTCGCGCTCGCCACGTGGTGACTTTCGTATTTATATCGCATTGCATCGGCATTACTTTAAGCTAAATAACAATTCTTTTCTTAAATAATAAATAAGTTACCTTGAACAGACTTACCGAAGAGTCGCTTAGTCGATTATCTAGTCATGATAGATATTAGCAGACAACAAAATCAAACTGATGGCCGCCGGGAGAAATTGGTAGCTGTTTCGTGTTCGGCTGCCTGACGAATACTGCCAGATCAGTGACAAGTCAAACGTTACGTATCAGTCCTCATAGAGCGCGCACGGATCGCGAACAAGACATGCAGATAACGGCTTATACTTCGCTCAAATAATTAATTCACCAACCCCCGCAATGACCGTCACATAATTAACTAGGAAAATGGCCGAGTATTCCAAAACTCGGCACACCCCCACTCCAAAAGGGCAACATGGTTGCCCCCAATTGGAACTCGGTGGTACCCTGCAGTGTACCATCCTTATATACCACTCAAGTTGTTATCGGTTTTCCCATCAGACATGGCTCCCAGGAGAACAGATGCTCAGAAGGAAAACGAAAGAGCAGAAGAAGACATGTAACGTGTAAGTGTGTAGCCACCGCAGGCTGACCTGATCAGGGCCAGCCTACGGCAAGAAGAGACAGCGAAGAAAAGACGAAAGAAGGTACGGGAGCTCCCTGAGCACTGGCTCCCCCCCCACCGAGACATGCCCTACTATGTTTGAGAAACCGACACAACCACAACAGGGCGGCAAGCCCTATAGTTACCAGAGGGACTAGCCCCAAAACGCCAAACAATAACCGTGTTTCAGAATCACCAAAGAAAAGGGGATCTGGTCTCCCTGACCCAATAATCTTACTTGCATATACGTATCTCTACTCTTTTTTTTTTTTTTTTTTTTTTTTTTTTTTTTTTTTTTTTTTTTTGCAGGTTAGGAAAATCAGGAAGAAGGAAAGGGCAAGGATCATTGAAGATCAAGGCCTGGAACAGAAGGTAAGGACATGGCTCTCTCCAGAAAAAAGGAAAATTGGAGAGAACCAAGGCTCGCGCAGGCAGGGGCGCATCCCTGAAGTAGACGAACACCACTGGGACTGTGGGGAACACCTACCCGCTACCCTATATCGACTCCCCCCCAGAGCACACACCTCCCCGAATAACCTCCATCCCTACCTAAATGGGGACCGGCAAGTTCCCCCCTTTCTATCAGCCCGTCCGCCCGATGTAGCAGGGCTTCAACTTCGAAACGTGAGAGACTATCTCTTTAGAAGTACCTCCCGGTTCGCCCAACCTAGCCGTCACAGGCGACGCAAACCCCAGGATGCGGTACGGCCCCGACCAGCGGTAGCACAGCTTGGCGGCTCTTTTATCGGCAGCTGAGCTGATCGGGTGGCTCTGGCAGTAGACCGAATCTCCTACTTTAAAGGGATTCGGAATACGCCCCTGATTATACCGACTACGGACGCGCTCGTGCGCACGAAGCAAATTCTTCCGGGCCTCTTTCCACCTATCTGCCGTCCTAATGTCCGGATTACTCGGCAGAAGATTGTCTATGTTCCACAAGTTGGCCAAGGGAAGCGTAGGCGAGAAACCAAACATAACTTCAAAGGGAACGGCCTTATGGCTGTCATGCAGGGCCGTATTGAAAGCTAGCTGTAACCACTTAAGGTTCTGGTCCCAGGTGGTCTGTTGTTCCGCATGATAGGCGATGAGTGCGGACCGGAGATTCCTGTTGAATCTCTCCGCGTGGGACAGCTGTGGGTAATAGGGGGAAGTGGTTACATGTTTGATGCCATTAGCGAAGCACATTCGCCGAAAGTCGCCGGAAATAAATTGTGGACCATTGTCCGAGACAATGATGGCCGGAAGACCGAAGTGCTGAAATACATGACTCTGGAGCGCGTTTATGGTCAATCGAGCAGTTGCCTGCCGTAAGGGCAGTAGCCAGGGAAACTTCGAAAAAGCATCCACACAGACAAGTAGGTAAGCATTACCTGACTTGCTACGCGGGAAGGGTCCCACGTAGTCGATGAATAGCTTCTCCATCGGTCTGCTCGCCACATCAGATGACAACAGCCCTAACTTTGTGTTTTGGGCAGGCTTGCTTAAGCCACAGAGATGACATGCCTTCACCCGAGTTGCTATGTCCCTATCCATGCCCTTCCAGATGAAGTTTTTCCTAATACTGGAAATGGTCTTCGAAATTCCCTTATGTCCACCTACCGGGGAATTGTGATAGTAGCTGAAGACCATGGGCACGAGTTTGCTAGGCAGCACTATCTTCGGGGCCCGTCCCTTCTTCTCTCTGCAACATAGGACGCCCCTGGACAAGAAGTAGGGGACCTGCACGTTACCCTCTTTTAGATTTTGGATGATCGGACCCAACTCTTCATCATTTAACTGATGGGGCAACACATCAGTAAAAGCTAAAGGAAAGTCCAGTAGAACAGAACAGGGTTGCTCCGGCTGGGCTTCGCTGGGCTGGGAAAACATACGGGACAAAGCATCTGCAACCACATTTTGAGTTCCCCGAATGTGTTGCACCTTAAATTTAAAGGATGAGATTTTAACCACCCATCGTCCAATCTTACCCAGCTGCTGGGGATGAGCGAGAAACCAAGAGAGAGCCTGGTTGTCGGTCTCGAGCAGGAACTCAGCGTGTTCCAGAAAACGCCTGAACTTATCTAGAGCGTATACAACAGCCAAACACTCTAGCTCATACACTGAAGACTTCCGTTCTTGTTGGGTCAAAGTTCTAGAAATGAAGGCCACAGGCTGCCTAGCACCATCAACAACTTGGGACAGAACCGCCCCGAGCGCCACCGAACTCGCGTCCGTCTGTAAGATGAACTGTCTCGAGAAGTCTGGCATTCTCAGCACTGGAGGGGAAATAATGGCTTCCTTCAGAGTCTCGAAAGCCTTCTGTTGCTTTTCCCCCCATACAAATTTGGCGCCTTTTTTCCGGAGTTCATTCAGAGGTGCCGCAATCTCCGCCGCGTTCGGGATGAAACGTCGATAGAAATTGACCATCCCCACAAATCTCGCGATGCCTTTGGCATCCTTTGGTGGGGGAAAGTCCCTGATTCCCTGTGTTCGCTCAGGATCCACAGTGACACCTCTATGGGAAATCAGGTGGCCCAGAAAAGAAATTTGAGTCTGGGCGAACTTCACCTTTTCTGGATTGACAGTGAGGCCGGCACCCCTCAACCTGCACATCACCTCTTCAAGATGATCCAAATGTTCCTCGTACCCCTTGCTGTACACCAGCAAGTCATCAAGATAATTAAAAACGTACTTGAACTTGACATCGTGAAAAACGGTGTCAAGCAAACGGGTGAGTGTTTGGGCCCCTACCGCTAGACCCATAGGAACCCTAGTATACTGATAGAGGTTCCACGGAACACAGAATGCCGTGTAGGGCCTACTTTCTTTCGTCAAAGGAATCTGGTGATATGCAGAGTTGAGGTCAATGATGGTAAAATACCTCGCCTCACTGAACCAATCGAACGCGGAATGAAGGTCAGGAAGTGGGACCGAATCTACCTCGATGTTAGCGTTCAGCTTGCGGTAGTCGATGACCATCCTGTGCTTACCTCCAGGCTTGGGCACTAGGAACGCTGGACTGGCATAACTGGACTGAGAAGGTTCAATCACCCCTTGGTCTAATAACTCCTGAACCTTCTCCCTCAAGATACTCATTTTTGGAAGGGCAAACTTATAAGGGTGGGAGCGTACCACCTTGGAGTCCGTTAGGCGGATCTTATACTCCAAGAGATGTGTGAGCCCAAGGGCTGGAGTTAACACAGTGGGGAAACGCTCACACAACTGATCTAATGCGGATCGCTGGGACTGGGAGAGGTGGTCTCTAGATGTGTCGGGGCACTTAACCTCTTGGATATCTTGCCTGGTCCCCTGATACCCAAGGAAAGGGATTACAACTCCCCGATTAAATTTAAAATAGCATTGGTGCTCTTGGATGTCAATAACGAGACCACTTTTGCAGATGAAATCGGCACCAATAATGCATTCAACTCCCAGAGCAGGAGAAACCAGAAAGCTCCACACCCAAGAAAATCCCTCGATTTTGAACTTGAAAGAAACTACCCGGGAAATGGGCAGAATTTCCTGGGATGCCGTCCAGCACACTACGGAAGACCTTTCCGACCTTTTAATTAAACCCTGTCGTTCAAGGTCCTCGCACACTTTAGATGAAATGATGGATCTTGCTGATCCGGAGTCAACTAATGCTCTGAGTTGACTCTTTTTCAACTCCAACAGCAAGAAGGGGCATACGGAAGTGGTTCTAGAGATGGTTTGGAGGACCTTGCTGCCTAAAGACTTGGGACCTACAACTGGCCTGGAGGCGCGTACCTTAGAAGACCCGCGACAGGTAGGGGAAGACCTCCGACATATCTTCCCCTCATTGACCCTTTTCTGAATGACCTTGGGCGCCTTGGGGAGGGACGTTGGACTCGACCCAACCCCGGTACAAAATCATCTGACGTGGCCCAACCTACCACACTTAAAACAAGTCACATTAGGCGAACGACGGCGCCTCTCGCTACAAGAGTTTATAATTCTATTTTCATTACCGCATGAGGATGGAACGATTCGCCCCCCATGCCTCTCGTGTCTTAACTTATCATGGGTCACGTGCTCACGGGACTCGTCAATCCCCTGGACCGTTCTAGAAAACACACATAGCCGTTCGAGGTCCGCAAAACAACGTGGACGGTCCGCGAACACCAAACGGGATCTCTCTTGGGGCGTCACCCCTTCTAAAATTCTTCCAACGACATCCTTCTCGGGCAACCCTAACCTCAAAACCCGAGCACATTTACGGATATCCTGCACAAAATCCCCCAACGCCTCTCCGTTGGCCTGTGCACGATAGAACCGGCTAAGTTTCAAATGCTCACGTTGCCGACGGGGTATGAAAGAGTCCAACACCTCCCCATGGAGAGAGTCGATACTGCCACCACGACGCAGAGTGCGGGTGACCAGCTCAGCCAATGAACCCCGGCAATATGGATATATAACAGACAAGAGGACATCCTCGGGCAGCCCCGGAAACTCCGCCAACTGCAGGACGATGTCCAGGAAAACCAACAATTTGCCCACATCTTGTCCATCTACCACCGGAAGTCTCTGGAGAATGCCGGAAATAGGGTTGGGTAGTTTCTGGTAACCTACCCCCGCCAGAATCACAATTCAAAACCCACAACAACAAACATAAATTTCCACGAAACACCTAACACAACATAACCTACAAAAACATATTAACAAAAATCGGAAAAACTCAAGTACTGTCCTTCCTTTGAGTAGACCCCCGGGTTCCCTAGCACTGCGAAAACTCGATCCACTCCAGAACCAACTCTCCGTCAGCCGCCAGACTCAAAGAAGAAACGACATCAGACACTAACACTAACATACAATCCACACCACCGAACAACTACCACAACATATAACAATTCAACAAGACATTTATTATAACTACTGGTCAATGACAGTACCGACTTCCGGTCAGGCCATACCGCATCCAGTTAACCTCTCGCGCTATTACTTCATAACTATTTATATAACAGGCGGCCATTCCCCCGGCAACACACCCGCGCCCTCCGGTAAGGTCCAATCTCAACAATAATAAAAACCCCAACTAAAACGCATGCCACGTGGCGGCACCAGGTTTACAATGGAAATCCCATAGCATCTACCAATTATTTTCATTTTCAAATATTGCTGATGTTTGATGTTCTTTCCAAACTATTTCCGAGTTTGCAAGCCCCGTCACACCACAGACCCAAGGGTCGACCAAAGAATCGATCGCGCTCTGCTACCATTTGTAACCCCTCTTTCAACCTCTTTAGACTTTATTTAAAAAAACTTTTTTTTTTTTTTTTTTTTTTGAAAGAGGGGCCACTAGTTATTTAAAACTAGGCCAGAGCCTAGGGAAGCCAAAACTGCGCTGGGTCCAGTATGACGGGACTTGCAATTAAACTCATTGTTTAGCAACAATAACAATTTTATTTAGCTATTTCAAATAACATGCAAGTATCACCCCCAGTGTACAATCCTCTGAAAATATGCAAGTATCCTTTCATCAAATTAAATTACATGTAGACATCAGCATAATAATATCTCCCAAATATAAATAAATATAACATCAATCAATATGGACACATAATTACACACAAATAAATAGTTACATAAATACACATGGCGCACACATATCGATATACACACATATATATACTACACACATGTTCACCTGGCAGGCAGCTCAGAGACATTTAACCATGCCACCGAAGAATAGCATCTTCAGTATCAGTGACCTAGATCCCCATCCCAAAATACTGTAAAAGGGTAAAGTGCCCAGCCTCCATAAACTTTCATAAACCAAACTATTAACCAGTCCAGTTATGACTGCTTGCAACCAATGAAATTATCACAAGAATTCAAAATTTTAGAAAGGTTCCCCCAGATAGGACTGCGCCATGGCCAGGTCAACATGGCTGCACGGCCGTACGAATGTATAACAGAATTTATGATTAGAAGTAAGAATCAATAGTGTACTCATATTAACAACTGCACTAGTAGTACACTGGCTATGGCAGTAAAAGAACTGAATGAAATTTTACTCATTTGAATTATTACGGAGCTAAGATAATTTTTATAAAGTATATATAATACGGTTTATGATTGAACCAATAGTGTGCTCATATTAACAATTGAACTAGTAGTACACTGGCTATGGCAGTAAAAGAACTGAATGAAATTTCACTTATATTGAATCATTACTGAGTTAAGATAATTTTTATAAAATATATATAATACGGTTTATGATTGAACCAATAGTGTGCTCATATTAACAATTGAACTAGTAGTACACTGGCTATGGCAGTAAAAGAACTGAATGAAATTTCACTTATATTGAATTATATGCTATAGACCTGTACTAACGGCACCTACGGGTGACGTCCACAGGTTACAGCACCTCCCCAAACCTTTAAATCTACAAAAAAAACGAAACCCATATAGCTATGAATACCCTTAATCAATGTAAGCATAATTCACCCCCTACAAATCAGTAAACTTAAGTCGCACACACTTTTACCCTTAAAGAAAATTTCTCAGCAAAATTCGGTAGCGCATGACCCCGTCCGGGCTCACACTTACTCAGGGGGCATAAGCCTTAGTAAAATACACTGACAAAATTTAAAAGCACTAATTGTCTCGCTGGACTTGTGTCCCAACAACTTTAATTGGAGATGTTCCAGGAAGAGAATACGGTGTTCTACATTGTAGAGGCCAAAATATAGATAAATGGGTTAAATGTCACCTGTGAAATCCGGCACAAAACCTGATGTATTGTCCATTTCTTCCTCCCGACGGCACAGACGGACAATCACTCGTGTAATACCATTGGTGGCAGATGATCGGCCACCCGCTGAAGTGGATCGAGATCGTCTTAGGTCGGGAACCCTGAACAATTATATATATTGACAATTACTCAAATGTTACCCAATTCACGATCCCCCTAATATTCATGACTCCAGCATAATTCACACACTTCCACATGCTCAGATTAAAAGAAAATTTTGAAATTTTAAGAAAGCACAGAAATTACCTTCAGTAAAAAAAAATTAGAATTAAATGACTAGTATTTATGGACAGTTCGTCAACTAAATAAACCCTTATTACAATTTCGAGATGAGTTGCAAACTTAAACAGGTTCATAATACATATACAGTTCATATACCTCTACATTTAGTTCATAAAACATTCTCTTACGCCCCCCTATGATTATAAAGAAATTATTATGATATAATTAGGAAAAATACACAGCCATAATTACTTTATAAATGCTTTAGCTCAGCCAGTGTTAACTTTCAAGACATGCATACACAGAATTTAACTCGCGCTCGCCACGTGGTGACTTTCGTATTTATATCGCATTGCATCGGCATTACTTTAAGCTAAATAACAATTCTTTTCTTAAATAATAAATAAGTTACCTTGAACAGACTTACCGAAGAGTCGCTTAGTCGATTATCTAGTCATGATAGATATTAGCAGACAACAAAATCAAACTGATGGCCGCCGGGAAAAATTGGTAGCTGTTTCGTGTTCGGCTGCCTGACGAATACTGCCAGATCAGTGACAAGTCAAACGTTACGTATCAGTCCTCATAGAGCGCGCACGGATCGCGAACAAGACATGCAGATAACGGCTTATACTTCGCTCAAATAATTAATTCACCAACCCCCGCAATGACCGTCACATAATTAACTAGGAAAATGGCCGAGTATTCCAAAACTCTGCACAGGTGTACGGATATTATGTTGAAACTAAGGCCCAATCGTCCCAGTGGATGCTTCCTGAAAAGCCAAGACCGAGAAACCTCAAGTTCAGTTGAATGTGAAGGTTCTGCTTACTTTTTTCTTTTATTTCAACAGCATAGTGTACCATGAGTTCTTGCCACCTGGTCGTACAGTCAATAAGGCGTACTACCTGGAAGTTCTACGGTTTGCATGAAGCAATCCGAAGAAAATGCCCAGATTTGTGGCAAAACAACTCATGGCAATTGCACCACGATAATGCACCTGGTCACAATTCACTGCTTGTTCATGAATTTTTGGCCAAAAACAACATCATTTTGATGCCTCAACCTCCGTATTCACCAGAAATGGCCCCCTGCGACTTGTTCGTATTATCGATGAAAAAAAACCATGAAAGGACAACGTTTTGCCAACATTGAGAAGATAAAGACAGAATCACTGAAGGAGCTAAACGCCATACTGAAAATTGCATTCCAGAAGTGCTTCAAAGATTGGAAAAAGCACTGCCACAAGTGTATTATATCTGATGGGGACTACTTTCAAGGGGACAAAATTAATATTGATGAATAAATAAAGATTTTTTGAGAAAAACAAAAATTCCGTGTATTCATTGATCAAACCTCATGTAAAGGAAGGTTTAGTCAATCAAGTCTGAACACAATTTTTGTATCATTTGTAACAACAGTTTAACAATATTTATTGCCATCATCAGGTCTGTCCTGGGTATGGACAATAGTGAAATAATCAAACACATAAACAGATCAATTAATTGTGTGTGTGTGTGTGTGTGCACGCACATGCGTGTATGAGACAGTGCAAAATATTTATTATTCTCGCATACTGTTACACTTAAATAGGTACACATAATTATGATTTCCTCAAAACAATATTAATGCAGTATGAAAGATACTATAATAGTTACTTAATTATAAATATACATTCAGGTTGCTTAATAATAAAATTGTAGACGCAATTATAATTGAATATATGTTGGAATTAGTACGGATAGTATGTCTAAAAATATACCATATCTGAATACAGAGTGTAGAAATGTTCGAATATGTATACTATTAAAAGGTTTTATTATTATTTTTCACTCACTACCAGAATTAAGATATATGCAAAACATTCTGAATTAATAAAGCTCATTTATGAATCTTTTATGAAATTTAGAATTATTAGTCCTGGTATTTGACAATTTATTTTAAACATTAATACAGTCAACACCCGATTATCCGGGATAATCACTGGCAGGGTGATCACGGATAAGTCAAAATCCCGGTTAAAGCAAAAATTGCACCCAGTGCTTAAATGAACGTCTTAGTTAAAAATAAAATATATGCATACAATAAAGTAGTACATACCTATTATTACACAATAAAAATTAGTCAAATCACGTTTTTGTCAATTAAATAGTATATTTACAAGCAGAACAATACATACACAGTCAGTGTTTATACACACTGAAAATAATCTGTTAATAACTTTTGCTTCTTAGCACTTGCTATTTTCTTTAAAATAGACGACCTTATTTTGCTAAAACCAACTTGTCACACAACGTGTCTTGTCCTTCTAAATACAGTAGAAGCCCTCTCGTCCGGCCACCTCGGGACCAGACCCTAGGCCGGATTACAAAATTGCCAGACGAACTGAAAATACGCTCTCATGATGAAATAATGCTCTTTAATGAATGATCCATACAATAAATGACCCAATACAGTATATATAAATTACTAATAATTATAATTACTCACCCTTACTCCATGGTAGCAAGTAGAAAAACAAACAACGAAAATTACTACAAACTCACAGAGATATTACTGGACTCTAATACTCTGGACCGATTCCCCCTAATCGACACGCTGAAGGACTTATATTTTTTGGTCCATAGTCACGAACGTGTGTTTTCGTTTCGCACTCATGTGAGAAAACGTTTTTATTTACACAGATACATACAGTATTACTGTATACACACACTATGTAAACAGATATATTTACACAGACTGTATACACAGAACTCACAACATAAGACATACATCCTCACATGAACAAAAGCGCGAGTCAACTGAGCTACATATATTTTCCATTTAACAAGTTGGGACCTGTCGCTGGAGGCACGTCTAGACTGTGTGACTCACCGTATGGATGGCCGAACCATCCGACGGCCGATCCAACCGAGGCCAGACTAGAGGACATCTACTGTAGTCAAGAAGCCCCTCCACATAATTGAGCGCTGTCTGGTGTGTGACTTTGGGCTCGGAAACACATTCGTCACTCCCCTCCCCCTCGTCATCACTACCACTCTCACTTTCTGCTACGCCCTGCGCGCACAATATTTTGTCATCTGTCAAAAGCTCAAATGGGGACATGTTAGCGTCGACTTCAAACCACTTGTTTATGTTATCTTGATCAACGTTTTCACCACCTGGGACACTGTTTGCTAACTGGGCCAAGTCAGCTGAAGTTGCAACGTCATCCTCAAACCCAGCAAAATCCTCATCCTCCGATATGTTGGGAAATATTTTTTCCACGACTTTCTTGTCGTAGTGGGTTTAACTTTGTTCCACGCAGCTGCAGTCTCTTAGGTCGCGTCCAGAACACTTAGTCCCTTAAAAAAGTTCTTCAAATCATTCCCTTCCTCTATAAACTTTCTCAAAATACTTGACAGATAGTTACGTTTTACAGAAGCTATTACCCCTTGATCCATTGGCTGGATCAAGGCTGTAACATTGGGCGGCAGGTATTTAACAACGATCTGTCCGTCGTTGGATCTAAACATTTCACTTAGATGTGATTTAGCATTGTCTAATACTAACACTGCTTTTTGGGGAAGTCGTTGTAATTTTTAAAAACTCTCGAACTTGTGGACAAAACTTGACTGTGGAACCAATCATAAAAAAGTCTTTATTCGTCCAACCTTTCTTTTGATTGTTGTAAATTACAGGCATGTTAACTGCTCGTGTTCCTTTAAATGATCGTGGTTTTTTTTATTTTCCTATCACTAGGAGCTTAAGTTTATGTGTCCCAGTCGCGTTAGAGCAACACATTACCGTTATTCGTTCCTTACTAACTTTGTGTCCCCCCGTTCTTTTTTCATTTCCAGATGCTAAAGTTTTTGTCGGTACGCACTTCCAAAATAATCCCGACTCGTCGGAATTGTAAATTTGTGCTGGATGTAAATTTTAATCCAAAACAAACTGATTAAAGTCTTTGCAAAACTGTTCTGCTGCCTTTTGATCGCCACTCAATTTTTCTCCTCGAATTTCCAACTCTCTTATGCTATGACATTGTTTGAAACATGTCAGCCAGCTAGATGATGCGTCAAAATTTCTTTCTAGGCCTAAAGCTTCGAAAAAACTTAGCTTTTTCGGCGCATATTCGTCCACTTACAAGATTCCCTTGTGCTCGTTGAGTATTGAACCACTCGAGTAAAGCTCAGTCCAAGTTTTCGTACGTCGACTTCTTCATAGTTTTCCGTTGTAGATGCCGCTACACTCTGTCTGTGCCTAAAGCCAGTTCGTGCTAAGATGAGCCGTGCAATTTGATGCAGTGCATTGCGTCTTCTAATCGCGCATGCACGCAGTGTTAAGAAGCCATAAAATTGTATCGTAACAGATTAAACATACTGTCATTTGCTTATAATAATTACAACTAGTGGTTTATTTGCTACAGTACTTTACAAAATAATAGGCTTAAGAATACTGTAATAAATTAAAGTCATTATAAGCTTACTATGTATCATAATTTTTGCTAAAACTACACAATTTTTTAAAATCGAGCATTTTTCCTGGTTGATCCGCAACCCGGTTGACCCGATTCCAGAAAATCAGGAGTTGACTGTATATTACATAATATATTATTGCAATTTAATATATTGATACTACAGTTATCGTTTAAAAATAATTATAAATGCAGTTATATTCAAACATATATTAAAATTAATACGGGTAAAAATACATTTGTAAAATATGTTAAACTGAAAACTAGTGTAGGGACATTTGAACATGTACATTATTAAAGATTTAATATGTACTAAATGTACGAGGTGTGTTCAGAAAAAGATCGAACTTTTTGAATACGGTATCAACACGCACAAACAACGCACTGCGACTTTGAGCGCGCCTTGCGATAGTTTTTGGCAACAAACTCCCATATATTCTGTTCTGCTATCAGCATTAGTCTTTGAGATGTATTAGAGTGAGTGGAGACGTGCACACGCTGGCCGGCGGATTAGTGACAAAATGGCAAAGAAAGACCTCGAAGAACAACGTGTGCGTATGAAAGTTTGCGGCAAAACTAAGTTAAAACTTTACAGAGATATTCTGGTTGTTGAATTAAACATATGCGAAGGCCTGCTTGAGCCAAGCGATTATTTTAAGAAATTTTAAATGAGGGTAAAACAATGGTCTGTGCAGATCAAAGCGATGCCGAAGATCATGGGAAGAGCGCTCGTGATGTGGTAACTGTAAATCATCGTTTAACGCAGAGACTTTCCTAGAGAATGCGCATCCATATAAGATCGTAAAATTAAATTTTGATAGAAAAACTTTAATGTATCATATCAATGAAAAATTCTTTCTGCGTTTGGTGACGACGAAATAGAGATCCGTTATGAAATAGGTTAACAACTGCGTACCAATGCAAATGGTAATGACAACTTTGGAATGAAATGGAAATTGCTCTGTAAAGATTTTACGAAGTTAGCAGCAAAATTTTGTGCACCCACGTTGTGTTAAGATCTTCATCTCACATCGTTATAAATCCGCCGGACGGTGTGTGCTCGTGCCGACTACAGCGCGTGTAGCTCGAAGACTGACGATCATGACGGGATGGAGAAAACGGCACTTCGAAGTCAAAACCTGTCGCTAGCAGCACTTAATTGTGCAGCTCGCTCTATGCGCAGGTGGACGTGCTACACAAATAGTTCAGTTTTTTTTTAACACACCTCGTATATTATGATATTGATAGTTAATTATTAGTACTGGTATTATTGAACATTTGTGTCTATAAAATAAAGATTCATTTGCAAAATAACAATTACAAATATTACAAAGACATAATTATGGTAAACCAATCTATCGTTGCAGCTGTCAGTCTGTCTCTTGCATAATTTAAGCTTAATTAGAGTAGAGAGTATAAATATATGTACATGTATACAGTGTCAGTTGTAGTGTGTATGCATCCATGAAGCACAGATATTCATAGTATCATGTGTCATTCATGTCTTGTAATATGACATGTATTATGATTTAAGGGTGAGAGCTGCAATGAGGAAGAGCCAGCTGTAGTTCACACGGAAACTCAGACTGAAGCAATGGATATCAGTGACTCTGCACCCAGCCCAAGTATTGGTCCAACTAGTCCTACTGACAGCCTCAATGGTAATACAGCACAAGTAATGTTAACAAATCAGGTAATATTCTTGTCACATTCAACTCAGCATTTTTTATTCTCAGCCTTTAGTAAAAAAAATATGTCAACAAAGAACTTTACAATCATTTTATTAATCTAATGTCAAAGTGTAATAAATATCACTTTTTTATTTAACAAACTTTACACTATATACGAGGGAGGATCAAAAAGTAAGTTACATCCATGCTGTGTTCCTGAACTAAAAGGGATAGTTAATTTTCTGTGGTGGCAATTTCCTATATTGTTGTCTTGCCACTCCCCAAGCAGCAATGCCGTATGAGGCTCAGTGTGTGTTTAGTCACTGTGTGAGTATGGCTCGTCATATAGAGGTTTCATCCCACATTGAAGTGCTTTCAGCAGTCCAATTCTTGTGGGCAAAAAATTATAATCATTGTGAAATTCATCGCCAAATTGTCGAGGTGAATGGTGAGAAAGGAGTGTCACGCTCCATGATCGCAAAATGGTGCCAACTGTTAGAAAACGGAAGAACAAATGTGAGTGACGAACCACTACTTGGGCAACCTTCAACTGCGAACATGACCAACAATGCAGAATGCATGAATGAAATGATTCTGACTAACAGCCACGTTAAACTTAGAGAGATTGCAAGTGAACAGGGGCGGACCCAGGGGGGATAGGGGATGAATCCCCCCCCCGAAATATTAATACCTATAAAAATTTACATAATTGTTAGAACCCTAGCTTTAAAGCAGTATGGTGTAAAAAACTTTTATTAATTTATGAATTTTTGAAGTTATTTTAAATTAATGAATATTTTTAAATAACGCTTTTGAATCGCCGCACGCTCTGCAAACGGTGGTGCTTCAGCATCGGCATCAGTACATTCGCTGTTTTATCCACAGGATTTCGCAACTATGATTTTATATAAACAGCGTGTACATCTGCACTATGCTCAAGTATGTGTGAGCTTGCATAACCAAGTCACACGTTGATTGTCGTACATAATAGAATTAGCAGTTCTATAAGTCCACATAGATAAAAAAGTACGCTTGTAGTTTTTAACAAATAGTATAAATTATTCGTACCGAATTTGCTTATACTGGGAGTTGATTGTAAACCTGAGTATATACCTACATTTGAACAATAGATCTCGTTTTTGCTAACCTCTTAAGAATTGGACAGAGCCATATTTTTATATTTTGCAAGTTAGTAAAATGTACATTAGTTGGTATTTGTAAATATACTTAATTGCACAGGCTATATATACAAATATATTGCATTCACACTTTTTTATTCATAAGTATTTTATATATTTTAGTCTTTTATAAAACTTAATTTTCATCTATACGCTACATAAAAAATCATTATTATTCCTGCATTATTCTTTAGATTTTTTTTGTTATAATAGTAACATACAATCGTATAGTAATCATTGTATTTTACACGTTCACTTGAAATTGTGCGTGTGCTATATAAAACTTGTTTAAGTGAATGATATATTTTTCATAATGAATGTTGAATTTGTTTATATGTATTTATTTGTTTTTATCTGCCTACTATATATATTATTTTCTCAAACAGGTTTATTTTTGAATGAAAAATCCTCTACATGTCAAGAAAAAATATAAATCTAAAAAAAAAACCGTCTGGTCATGAGATAGCCCACTGCTACGTGTCACAAAACACATGTCATTCCACTTGTTGCTTGCAGTAGTGCTTCAGTGCTGAGCATGCAAGTCGTTTGTGTGCTGATGTTAAGCATTTTAAAGTATTAAAATGATTTTCTAGTTCAGTATTTTTTATAGTTAGTAAAGTAGGTCTTATAAAAAAACAATGTCTAAAAAGAGACAAAGTGATTTACGTGGTTTTTTGTGTGCAAAAAAAACTAAAACTTTTCTGAACCGACAACAGCGACTGTTAATTCTACCGGACTTGATTTAGAGGTTCATCAAAAGGAACAACCAGATTCTTCCGAAAATGCAGTCGTGTGAATTCGAGTCACAACCAGGTACCTCAAAAGATCTGATTAGCCCTACATTAGTTAATTCTGTGTCAAATTTCCAAAAATATGACATAGGAGTATTTAGTAAAAACTGCACAGATAAGGAAAAGTACAATTTTTTGAAAAATACCTGGAACCCAAGTATAAATTATAAGTTCCCCCCTGGGCAAAGAAATTTGAAATTTCAGCACCAATGGCTGTCAGAGTTCCAATGGCTTGCGTATTCTGAAGCAAAAGAGCCGTTTTGTAAGCTATGCAAGATATTTGCATCTGATTTTGAGTCAGGAAAGGGCTCTCACGTGCAGTTAGGTTCAATTGTAAAAACCCCCTTTACAAAATGGAAAAATGCCAAACAAGAATTTAGGGAGCATGAACAGAAAAGTTACCATCAAAATGCTTGTCTAAAATCT
Organism: Magicicada septendecula; assembly: GCA_034769895.1. NCBI lineage: Eukaryota > Metazoa > Arthropoda > Insecta > Hemiptera > Cicadidae > Magicicada > Magicicada septendecula. The sequence continues at coordinate 1,076,204,021 of CM068367.1, forward strand.
CAAAACTTCCTTTCCGTGTTTGACAAAAAAGTAAAAGATGTTCACATTCAAGTAAATTCGCATTTAAAAAACACCATTGAGGAAAACAAAAAAAAACTTTGTCCCATCATCAAAACTGTATTGTTTTGTGGCAGAGAAGGTATCGCTTTGAGGGGACACAGATCATAGTCCTTTGTCTTTTGATGAAAGTTCTTGTGATGGGAAATTTAGATCACTCCTGAGATTCAGGATGGACGCAGGTGACGATATCCTTACACAGCATATTAATAGTGCTGGGACAAATGCTAACTATTTGAGCAAACGAATTCAAAATGAGATAATAGATACCGCTGGAGACCTAATAACAAATACACTGATTGACAGAATAAAAACGTCTCAGGTATTTAGCATTCTGGCCGATGAAACCTCTGACGTTTCAGGTACAGAACAAATGTCACTGTGCGCTCGCTACCTAGATAAGGTTAATGACAATTATGTCGTAAGGGAAGATTTTCTGAAATTCGTCCCAGTTTATGACCTCCAAGGGTTTGCTTTGTCAAATGTAATTAAAGAAAGCATAACAAGTTGATTCTCTATCAAAAAGAACGAGGTTGATAAAGTTTTGCGAAACAAGGTGGGTACAGAGACTGGATTCAATTGCTTTGTTCTGTGAGATGTTTCCACACATTTTTGAGTCACTAAATGAAATTCAAAACAATGATGACTGTGAAACATCAAGCCAAGCATTTGCTTTTTCAGCAGCTATGCAGAAACCTATTTTTATAGCGTCTATGATTGTGGCATTTCATGTATTTAATTTATCTATGGGCTTAGCAACACACCTGCAAACAAAACAAATAGACCTTAAAAAATGCATTGATTCTTGTGACAGGCTTGTGAATGAATTTCAGCAATTCCGTGAAGATTTTAAACAAGTTTATCAGGAAATAGAAGCCATTGCTGATCTTATAGGAGCCAAAATTGACATACCTCGAACTGCAGGTAAACAAATGCATCGCTCTAATATCATGACAACCATTCCAGAAGATTACTATAGAGCAACAGTTTTCAATCCTTTCATTGACTGTGTTTTGGCAGAGCTTTATAACAGATTTTTAAATCACAAACAAATTTTGAAAACTATACAGATATTGTTACCAAGAAGTGTTGTGAAAGCAACAGATGAGGATTTATCTGCGGCTGTTAATGTCTTCACAGATAAATGGCCAAATGATGTACAAAAGTCATTTAGTACATTCTTTCATGAGTTGAAAATGTGGAGAAGGAATTTTCTTGATTTGAGCAAAGAGAAGGCCAAAAAAGATGCCAGAGGATTTCATTTCATCTCTTGATCCATGTGACGAAATTTGTTTTCCGAGCACGCACAACATATTGAAAAACTATTGTGTAATCCCAGTGACAACAGCTACAGCTGAAAGATCCTTTTCCACCCTTTGCTACTTAAAAAACTACTTAAGGAACACTATGGATACAGAGAGATTAAATGGCCTAGCCTTGCTTTTTATACACAAAGATATTGAAGTGAAAGCTGAAAATATTATTGGCGAAATGTCTAAAAAACCTTGTCGTTTTCTTTGAAAATTCTTTAATTCTTTGAAAAGGGTTAAAATTAAACTCAAAGGCTGAATTGATTTTTTTTATATTTTAATGTTTAAACTTTGTTTCATTAAGGACCAACGTAACAATGTATTGTTTCTTATAAAGTTTGACTGAATTAAAAACATTGTATTCACTCTAAGCTTTTGTGTTTTTATTTTCACCAGCAAATCCTTTCATTCTTTAGACATCACCCCCCCCCAAATTTTTTCCTGGGTCCGCCACCTGCAAGTGAACTAAACATCTCTTATGGTAGTTCAAGTCTCATCTGATGACCGACAACCACAAAAATCAATGTTTTGTATCTGCCTTTTCCTATCTCGAATGTTATTCCAGGGATGGTCCATGGTTTTTTGAAGAGCATCATTATGGGAGATGAGAGCTGGGTGCTCCATTACACTCACGAAACTAAACGAGCATGGCATGAACAGAGACACAAGAATTCGCCACGGCCAAACAAAGTGAAAACAACCCCACATGTTCAAAAAATTATGCTGATGGTCTTTTTCAATTCCGAAGGAGTTGTTTACAGCGAGTTTATGCCTCGAGGAACAACAATCAATGCTGAATCATACTGTGAAACTTAAAAAAAATGCATAAAGCCATTAAAGATCGAAGACCTGGAAGACTGTGTGATGGAGTTGTTCTTATTCGTGACAACGCTACCCCTCATTCAACTCGTGTCGTACTCGGGAGTTGCTGGGAAAATTCAAGTGGGAAGTGTGGTCACATCTGCCTTATAGCCCTTACCTAGCACCCTGCGACTACCACCTTTTTGGTCCCCTCAAGCGATACCTGGGAGGGGAGTGTTTCGCTAATGATGATGAAGTGAAGTAAGCAGTCCTTAAATGGTTAAAGGAAACTGGACAGAATTTTTATTAAAGTGCAATTGAAAAACTAGTCACACGGTATGATAAGGGTTTACAAAAGCTTGGTGATTTTGTTGCAAAACAATAAATAAATGTGTATACTTTTTTGTTTTATAAAAATATTTTTCTTGTTAATGTGTGTTTGTTTCATAGCCAGGGGGGTGTAACTTACTTTTTGATCCTCCCTCGTATGTTATTGTGTTAACCACACCTTTCATAATATCAAAAATGGTGATCAGCTGTAAATACAAACCACCATATTGTAAAAAGTGTGTGTGTGTGTGTGTGTGTGTGTGTGTGTGTGTGTGTGTGTGTGTGTGTGTGTGTGTGTGTGTGTGTGTGTGTGTGTGTGTGTGTGTGTGTGTGTGTGTGTGTGTGTGGCTCTTGAAGCTCTGATTCTTTAGTCCAGCTATAACCAGGAATTCTGGAGCTTGCAGTAATATAGCTTGCAATAGTGTTTACTAAAGTAGAAATCACTCATACGTATACGAGCTTGATGAAATTTGTCTCAAGTGTGCAGTGTAGCCAAACGTTACTGAGCATTGAGTTACACACCAATTGAAATGTTTGAAGCTCATACACAAATTGTAAGCATAGCATGGCCAGTGTTGCCTAGACAGATTTTTTAAATCTGTCACAGTGATTTGTGTCTACAAGATATGACTATTTTGTCACTTTTAGTTTACAAATTTTAGTAAGTACTAAATGGGCTCAAATCGTTATTAATTTATTATACTTTTATGTACACTTATGTTCCGTGCTCTGTTTATTTTTTGACTGTAGTTGCTGAATCTTTTTGTGTAATTAGTCTTAGATTATAATGAGTGTTATGAGCGAAGATTGTGTTGTAAATATAGACATGAGTCAGCCTGTACACTCAGCACCTGTTAAAAAAAAGCCCTGACATTCAAAAACAGAGTAAGGTAATAATTTATTACATTTTTTTTCTTTTAAGATCTCAAGCAATAAATAGTCTAATGATAATGTGATGTATTTTATACTTACACATTGTTTTTTATTAATGGTACCTATAATTCAATTTTTTATTTTTTGTATTCTTTTTATATAGCGTAAAGGTACCTATAATGTTATTATTTATATTCTTAAAGCTGTGATACTCTATTTATTGGTAACACTTATTAATACACAAAATACAAATTAATTTTTTACCTACCGTTACGATCGCTTGTCTGGCTTCAGGGTTCGATCACATGTACGCTAGATACAAACATGGTTTACAGGTTAAGCAAAGCACTGGCACAACTCATTTTGGAAGAGAATTACTATTTAATCTTTTACTTATGAACTTTGGTAAACTTAAGAAGATTTCTTTAGTACATGTTTCAGATGTTGTGCAACTCTTGTATAATAGAACTTACGGACTATATCTTACCTTAGGTACCATTTATAAAACACAAACACAATTATCACACAAACAGCCCAGCGTTGCTCACGCACACATACACGCAGAATTTATAATGCCCTTAACATTTTAGCAATGATAAATTTCCCTCCCACGGCGAACACGCGGTCTTCGCGCACAGTCATCTTCTCGTGAAATTTCTTATTTTATATTGCCCGAAAGTTATCAATTACACTGTCTCTGTTAAAATCGACCGCGGTCACATAAATTCCAATGATTAATCCACTTTTTAACTGTTAAATGTAAGTTTTTGTAACAAGCCTACTTCGCTTGTTCCGGCGCCGGAGGGTTCAGTTAGTAGACTGCGGACGATAATGTAACAGGTATTACTATTGTGATCTCATACTTGGTACGGAAATCACTGCCTTAATCTTCATCGCCGTAGCTTAGTCCTATGCTAAGCATGTAGTCTTGTAGAATAAGGTAGCGAACGATCTCAGCTAGGCACTGGCTAACGTCACAAAAGGGCAGGACTTAGCCATGACTTCCTGCCGCTCAAACGCACATTGCTGAATTACATTTGCTCAAGCCATCTTGCTTTAAACCAACTAGGCGTCCTGGCCGAGCGCGGACTTGAGTAGTGGCGTGCGTGCATTGCCACACATATACAGAGTTCTTAGAAATTCGTGGAGATGCAAATTCCTTTGCCTGGTTACACAATGGAAATTGCGTATCGCCTTTGTCTCAAACTGTTCAGCTTACCATGAGTTCTGTAGTAATGAAATAACGTTGCACAATAATTTTATAAATCCCGCACAAAAACGAAATGAATAAAAATGTAAATACCCCATCCTGAAAGAAAAATAAAATGACCCAAAATTGACACGCTACAATACCCCCTCGATGAGAATTCTGCTGTTTACAACAGAAGAAATCTCATCGATAAACCCCGAAGAGGACCGGTGAGGAACTGGTGCCAACAACCCCTTCTTGTTCTTACTCCTCATGGGTACATGACCCCCCTGGCTCAGCGACTATGGACTCATCTGAACGAGATCACTGGACTTCTCCGTAAGAGATCCCAACACCGAGAAATCGAACAGACAAATAACACAGCGCACCTCACCTTCTAACATGCTACCCCCAAAATCCTCAATCCCTGGCTTAAATTATGCCAGATCCTCCACCGCTATGTTTCCCCTTGTATGCAAGCTGGGCTGCCTTTAGCAGATACTGGGCTCACACACACTCACAGTACATAATATTACACCTTGACAAATTCTTTAAAATTTACAGAAATAAAAAATTCAAAATAATATATTTTACCAAAAAAATTCTCTTCCTTGTTTTTCTGTTTTATTAAAAATGACTTAATTTAGACGTTTCTCCTAATCAAAACATATCCTTACTCTAACAGGTGAATACTTAGAGTCTAACAATACAATGCAATACAAAATAAATCAATAAAATAAACATGGTGAACACACATAATAAAATAATCATTACCTAAAATATTCATTCCAGATTTTTTTTTTTTTTTTTCAAAAATTAAAATTTCCAAAAATTTAAATTTATTACAATGTTTCCTTTATATGTAAAATTAATTATAAATTGGTTCAAATTAATTAAATAAACAAATCAAATTGACTTCCTACTATACAAGCTTAGTGGGTATATGACCTCATCAGCTGATCGAAACTAGGTCAAGTTCCAGACCCTTGACCTACATATGTTATGTATACTTTCTGCAAATACCTTCAACATCTGCAACAATCTAATTTTACACACAAAACTTAATAAAATAACACATTTAAAAAAAAATATATATATATTAATATAACTAATAAGCAAATTGACATTAAATTATTCATAATAAACAATTCTTAATTTTACATTACCAAATTCTATCCAACTTCTGTCACTGGTTTCAAAAATACAAATTTTATTCTTTATTATAAATTTCTCTCTTTATTAACAATCTGATTCTACATTACTGTGGGTGATGTAAATTCTTAATTCTCATTGACTGTACTAGATCTGTATACATATACAATCTTTCTCCCTTTAACTCTAACTCACAGCTTCAACTACCATGACACCCATCTCTATCAAAATCTCTACTAATCAAGACACTCTCTAACCCCACCTTATCATTAGACTCAAATCGCCACCTTCTCTACATATATAAAAAAAATACTCTCTAACCCTTTGTACATAGGATACGTGTTTCCCCCACCCAAAAAACTCAATTCCCTTTATTTGGCCCCTGGATTCTACCTAAGGCGGCCCCTCCTCCTTAACTCTGTACCAATTCCCGTCCCAACATATCATTTTGTTGCGAACTCCTACATTACACTACCCCCTAATACAAAATTGCCATCCCCAAAAATCTCAATCTCATTACCTTACTACAACTACAACAAAATAACATCATTAATTATAAACAACAATATATCACTCAAAATCTACAATTATTCTCCGTAACTACTGTGTCACCACCAATACTTCTCAAAATTCTATCATATACATTACTTCAACTCTAACTTCAACTTGGACAGATCTACATGTCCCACCAAATATTCATCACCCAAAAACTATCCTTTTATTAACTTGCATAAATTATTGCTTTACTTCTCACTTTATCAAATTATTTTTATCATCACTTTAAAACATCTGTAATACATTAAAACATTACATTGAACACTGATTACTTGGAATATTTATAAACCATTGTACCAGTGACCTGTTATTGCTGATCAGCTGATCCTACTAACACAATTAGAACACATCTCATATTTGAACCAATTACATAATATATAACTTAATAACTAACTAACTTTTTATATACATTAAATAAATATAATCTTTTCATCAACAAACATTTAACCCATTCATAACCTTTTACCCTTTGACTTTCTTAAAATTTTCAAAATTTATTATTAATCATCAATATATATCATTTTTTCAGTTATTATTAAAATTTTTTAATTATCATTTATATTGAACACAATTATTTCAAATAAACATCTTATTACTGAATTAGAATCTTAGTTACACCTGTAAATATTTTTGTTATATATGATTATACAATTTTTTATACTTACAGTTCAGTTAACATGATATATACAAAACACAATCCCCATACCACAATACTTCCACCTCACCTCTGTAACATTTAACACAAAATATTAGTTTACATCAAATAATTTATCATCTCTTACCAAATTTCCATCTCATAAAATAATTTATATTCATCAAAAAAATTTGATTACACAACCTTTAAATAACCAATCAAAATATTTAACATGTATCAAATTGTTTTAATTAAATTAATTACCAAAAAATATAAATTATATAGTTATCGAAACAATTACAATTAATCAATTACCGTTTTCAAAATTAATTCTGGTATTTATTTATTTAACTGGCAAAATATTGATATTATTATTATCACAACAATCATCTTACGTACACACCTTATTTACTTAACATTCCACAATGCACACAAATAAAGTCACTATATTTTTATTTACAGACTTTTGTTATTTGCTGTTCAGTTTTCCCCCACTTCATTGTCCAACTTTGCCATGTCAAAAACCATTAAACACAATGTTTATACTGTCTTTTATTGTTTTAATAGTTTACCCTCCATCGTCCCAGATAAGTCTTGGTTTTATGAAGCATTGTTCAATTTTATCACCACACAAATGACTGTTTTGTGTGTTGTAACCATACAAACTAAACTCATTCATCATACCAAAACACTCATGAAACCAGTCTACATTAGGTATTTTTGTTACATCTCCATCGGTAAATTCGCTCATTATCGGGTTAAATATTTTAGTCAAATCATTATAATCATTGTTACTCAAATATACTTTTAAACTTTCATTCCATTCTTCATACTTTCTATTCAAAAAATACAATTCGGTTACTTTCTCCACACACAATTCTCTGTTTAATTCTCTCTCTTCATAACACCACACCGCACTCTCACAATTATTCCGGACAGAGGGTACACAATTACTCAACAAAAATAAACACCTCAATTCATCTATCAATACGGGACTCTTGCCCTTCAACAACACTTGTGACCACATTAAATCATCATCATAAACATCATAAATAATAAAGGGAAAATTTCCCCTCTGTCCCCACTCTACTACAACATTATTTTTCCTCTCTCTCTCTCTCTCTAACTCACTAACACATCTTAACATCTCATACTCACATTCCACAAACTCATCAGTACTCTCTGATATGACATTTTCAATTATATTATTATTCTCATTGTTTTTAACAACATCATTATTATCTATTAATTCTTTATCCAGTATCATATTTTCACACTTGTCATTACAATTTTCATTTGTTTTATTTTTCTCTGGATTCATCACAACTACTTCCATTCTCTCCACACTCTGTTCTAATTTATTCAAATTAGTTCTTATTGTTTCATTAGTACTTTCTAAACATTTATTTAATTCTTGAATCTCATTTTTCAACTCATTATTTCGATTTTTTAATATATTGAATTTAGCGTCAGAGTCCCTCTTCTGTTCTTTATTCTGTTCTAGAAGTTCATTATATTTAATATTTGTATCACTCTTCATTTCTTTATTTTGTTCTAGAAGTTCATTATATTTAATATTTGTATCACTCTTCATTTCTTTATTTTGTTCTAGAAGTAATTGTAACATACTCATTACCTCACTATTAAATTGTGCGTTACATTTTGTTGAAGTCGGGGTCAGTTGCACACCCGAATCTTCAGTTACATTACTCTGTATTATAGACATTTTTAAAGTTCGTTTGTATAACACTTTTATATATAAAATTACTCTTTTTCTATACTCAAACACCTAACACCCTGTGAATCACAATACGAACATAACCTACGTAAATATGTGCAATACAATTTTTATACATTCGTCATTACCACATCCTACTTTCTGTGTATTAAAATAGGTCTATCTCGTATAAAATTACAATTAAACGAAAATCCTGGCAGGGTCGTCGCTGTGATGTTACTCACCTTTTTCACTTATATTTACTAAATTACGCTCATCATAAAATACTCACCGCTGCCAGAATTTCACTTACCGTCATGGTCCCCGTAAAACTTGCCTTTTGAAACTGCCCAGGTCGCCACGATATTTTTTCTAAAGGTTAAATATCGAAACCTTCTACACTCTTGCCCTTATAAACTCCCGCTATCTGACTGTAATAACATTTCAGAAAACCCCCGATTTCGTTAGACGAGCTGACAGCACAGAAATGAGAACGTGGTAATGGCGAAATAACTTAGACTAACACATTTAAAGTAAACAAAATAATTTTTAATGAGTTAAACACAGACACTAGAAAGCGAGTTTATAAAATATATGTTTATCGTTCATATTTAAGTACTAATTAAGGTAGCCCATTCTGCATCACTCACACACACATGCCATTTTATACTTTACCCCTCGTTTTTATTAAATTTTACACATTCCTTTATTGTTACGATATAACCGTCCACTACCGCGTTGCCGGCCGAAAACGTGTTTTGTCCCCGATTCACCTGTACGTAATTTGTTTTCACTTTTCCACTGCCACAAATTTCTAACTGTGATGAGTTAATGACTTTCTTGGGTCCCAGTCGGTCTTATCGAATTAACTACATCTGTGAAAATTCGACCAACCGGGCCCGAACCAAAATATAAGCGTCTGTAGCTGTACTTGGTTTCTCGTGCACTGTATGGCGTCTCTGCTTAATGTAGACTGGGGACGATAATGTAACAGGTATTACTGTTGTGATCTCATACTTGGTGCGGAAATCACTGCCTTGATCTTCGTCGCCGTAGCTTAGTCCTATTCTAAGCATGTAGTCTTGTAAAATAAGGTAGCTAACGATCTCAGCTAGGCACTGGCTAACGTCCCAAGAGGGCAGGATTTAGCCATGACTTCCTGCCGCCCAAACGCACATTGCTGAATTACATTTGCTCAAGCCATCTTGCTTTAAACCAACTAGGCGTCCTTGCCGAGCGCGTACTTGAGTAGTGGCGTGCGTGCATTGCCACACATATACAGAGTTATTAGAAATTCGTGGAGATGTAAATTCCTTTGCCTAGTTACACAATGGAAATTGCGTATCGCCTTTGTCTCATACTGTTCAGCTTACCATGAGTTCTCTTGTAATGAAATAATGTTGCACAATTATTTTATAAATCCCACACAAAAATGAAATAAACAAAAATGTAAATACCCCATACTGTAGAAAATAAAATGACCCAAAATTGACACGTTACAAAGCGATCGATTTCGGTCACAGACCATCGTCAGGTTATATAGCATATTTGTGTTCACAATATTATAAAACACTATTATTTATAAAAACGAATTTGTAGACATTGTTAATTTTGATACATAATGTTGTTGTTTAAAGCTTCCTAAGAACTGATTCTGTTATAGAATGTTCATATTTACATATTATATCAGCTGATTACTGAATGTTGATTTTGTCGTAATATTTCAAAAGTGATATGATTTTTGAAGTCTGTCATAACATTTAATAGATTTTCATGGTCTCTTCTTTTATATGTTTGTATATTCAGTATTGTTCATGTATATTTGATCTTATTTTGTAATTGCATGTTTTCAATACGGTTAAATGTTGTTGTATTGGACCATATTCACAAGACTGTAGTTTTATGTGTTTTGCTACTGTTGAGTTTGGATTTGAGTGTTGAGAATGTTTTGTATGTTCAATATATCTGTGTTTCAATGATCTTGAAGTGAATCCTATGTATTTTTTGTTGCACTGTACATTGTTAAGAAACAAACAAATTCAAAATAAATAAATTAAATAAAAACTGCCAGAACCTTACCTGCGATCTTTTTTCGCTGACTTACCTTTTTATAATTTCCAACCAGAAGTCCAGAGTCGCCACCAATATCTTTACAGGACAGATATGGAAACCTTTACACTCTACCTTAATTAAAACAGGATAATTTTGCAATCTGACTTCCCCCCAATTCAGAAGATGCCCGGAAACGTTAGACGAATTTTTCAGCACAGAACACTAGGAAGTGGTAACGACGAAATAACTATAACTAACATATGGTTATATGAAAACAAACATTTTAATTCATTATATCATTAATTATTTTTTCCTTATATTTGTAATTTTTAATAATTTTATTCCAATAATTTTTTATGGACTACTACTAAATCTTTCTATATGAACCAGTACTTTTTTATGACACACACACACACACACACACACTCATTCGTTTACATTTATTTCTGATAACCCCCTATTTAATTAACGAGCTCATTATAAATTATAATGTTTTGGCCAAATGAATCTGTCTTTACACTTGTTACCTATTTGCGTAATATCCAAATGTTGTACACGATATTGTCTGGAACTGTTTTCACTAATCACTCTCCACTCCGACCAAAGTTTAAAGTTTATCGTTACCTTACCGTCATTTACTTGTCACTTCATTAGTTAATACTGTTTGTACATTTTATAATATTTGGTAGGCCTATTTTTATATTTTTTCGGCCTACCAAGAACTCATCCGAGGCTATGGTTGTTAGACGACTACTGACGCTACTCTCAGCATCGGTAATGATCACTTCCGTCAGCTTGCGCTCTGATTCGCTGATGCACTCACGTGGCCGGTTAATTAGCCACGTTTTGTCCACTTCCGTCAGCGACTTTGGTTTGGAGAGTACAGACAGCGGCACATGAGCGCGCACACCCCCGCATTCCAATGTCTTTATCTTTCTTGTACCTGGCACCGCTTGGTACGAAGTTGACTACAGGGGGTTACACAAATCAGGTTTTAGTGACCATAAAGGGTGCCCAAATAATTATTAAATTAAATAAAAAAATAGATTCTTCGCTTTACATGCCCCGTTACAATACCCCCCCCCCATGAGAGGTTTTCTGCCGAAACAGAAAAACTCTCATTGCTAAACCCTAAGAGGATTGGTGAGGATATGGCGCCAGCAACCCCCCCTTTAATTCTTAATACATCATGGGTTAACTACCCCCCTAGCTAGGCGACTATGGCTGCACCCGAACGAGATTACTGGACTTCTGTGTGCGAGATCCCAACACCATAACATCGGACAGATACTCACCATAGTACCCCTAACCTTCTATCGTTCCACCAAAAAATCAAAAACTGGCCTTATACCATACCAGATCCTCAACCGATATGTTCCCCCTTTCATGCATACTGGGTTGCCTTTAGCAAGTACTGGGTGCGTACACATATTCATTATTACACTGAATATAATATCTATATACTACGTTGCTGATCTTAAATTCATAAAAATGTTTTATTCATTTTATTTTATTTTATTATTTTTAACTTCAATTCCTTTTCTCAAATTGACGTTATGGTTTCAAATCAAAAAGAAATCAAACAAATCAGATTACAGTATTTAAATTCTGTTCAAAAAAATTAATCTAAGTCCAATATCAAAGATTCATATTACCATTAATTTCATTTGATCAACTTTTTCCATTTACTCTAAAATGAATTTACAATTCTTCTTAATTAACTGCTAACAATCATAAAAAAAAAAAAAATAAAATAAATTGAACACCTTATTAAATCATAAATTCCCTTATCATTACATTTGTTTACAACACATATACTATGAACAATATAATTCAGTTAATACATTAACATATAACCAGCAATATATCCTGGACATAAAAACACAATCTGTACTTCAAGCAAAAATTTTTTTTTTCAAAAAAAAATCTATTCCCAAAAAGAATTATTTTGTTAACAAAATTTCACATTCTATCACTTACTCAGTTTGATAACAAAAAATCTGCCAATCAATTATAAGGCATCTACTACAGGTCTGACATCAGTCATCAGCTGATCTCTCTGGGTCAGGTGAATGACCTTACCCTATATACACTACAGAAATCTATACCATGAAAAATACACAACATATGTTTATAATACTTACACTCTAACACAGTACAACATAATATAGCATAGTACACTCATAATTAACATTGTTGTTATTACCTTAAAATAAACAATTCACCTTTAAGTTTGGTCAGAAATTACACACCTCACAGTTTTAATTTTATTTTCAAATTCTATTAAATCTCTTGTTTCATTCATTATTACTTTTTTACTATGATTTTCTTTTATTTAACATCTTCATCATTAATTGGTTTGGGTGATTCCCAATTATTCACAATAATCTAATTCATTGAAAAGGCATTAAAATATAATCTTACCCCCTTTCTGACTCTAACACTCACACACACCCACAAATTGTTCGTCAACGTACAGGTAGCGTGGATTTTCAATGTGCCCAAGTTGTTGACGATATTACACGGCGACGATACAGGAGGCTCAGGTAGGTGGAGCCTCTAATCGGCTTCCTTCAGCTTCAAAGCACATGGTGAGGCAATTGTTCTGTCTAACCATTTTTCCGTAGCGTCAGTTGAACCGGGTACGCGTCGCATCTGCGTGCGTACTAGTACGTGACAAACACTTGATTTACCAAAACAGTATTGCGTTCTCTGACAACACCCCGCTCAAAAAGCTATGCCAGCGTTCATTGTTTGAAACCACTCTTTATTTTACCTGGGACTAGCCGCACTGATAGCAAATAAATTTATGAATTTAATAAAAAAATAAAGACTCCCCTTTTTGCCCCATTACAAGATCTACATAGGATGACACCAATCCCTCAAAATATTTATCTCCACTAACTTACTACCCTAACTCACCTTGAATCATTCTACCCTTATAACAAAATACCCTCTACCCTCTTTGTACTTAGGATGTGTGTTCCCTCGCTATGCTCATTCCCTTATTGGCTCCTGGTCTCCCCCAGGTAACCCCGCCAACGCACATACGGTTCACCTACCGCCACAACGCCTTTCATTGAGGACTCCTTATCACACCACCCCCTCCTGTACAAAATCCTTCATCATCATCTATTTACTCTCCAATTACATTACTCCCATTACTCTACATATATGCCCTATCGCTACTATGTCCCTACTATCAACCCAGTTCTGTATCACTTTTCTTCCAAAAATTCTTATTCTCTCTAACACCCATTTAAAATTACCTTGGACTAACTTAATGCCTTACTGAAATACTTATTATCACCCAAACATTTTACATTAATTACTACTTCAAATTAATTTCATTGTTTAATTTAAACTTTTGAAACTCATGTAAACATTTTACTTTATTTACATTGCATTATAAACTTCATACTTACAGTACATCACTCATATACTGTCAAAGACACAAAATATAAACATTTGTCACCACCAAATCATGTACACAACTCCATGTATCTTCTGAAACATTATAACAATCATATGATTCCACAACTAAATACATTTTATATTTATTCATTTACTATTTATTATCAAGTATAAAATCTCATAAAATCATTTAAATTCATTAGCAAAATTCAATTATACATCATTAATTAATTAATTAATCTCAAATTCTTTAATTCAATCAATTGTTCAAAGCAACATATTTCAATTACCTTACTCCAAAACAATTACAATTCATTTATTACAAACTCTCATTATTTATTTAATCTGATAAAATATTACTATTATTATTAAATCAATTTCTACTACCTACACATTGTTTACATAAAGCACACTTTACAACATAGACACAATTAATTTCACTATAAATTTATTTACAATTCTTCGTTATTAATTTTTTGTTTATCACACCTCATTTCATAATCTAGCCAGGTCATTACCATAAACTAAAATATTTAAAATGTCCATTCACTTATTTTTTATTTAACCCCCATCATCAAACAATAATCTTTTCTGATTTATCCACAATTCATTTTTAATTATTTTCATTTTGATATTGTTATTATTATAAAACTATCTGTTTTTCCAAATGGTTCCATTACCCAGTAACAATGTTTTACAGGCTTACCCCACATTATTTTTAAATCATATACCCTGTCTACGTCCGAAATTCTGGTCTTGTCTCCGTCAGTATTATTATCTGTCTCAATGAAGCATTTTATTATCTCCTTACTATCCGAATCAGCTGCTATTAATATCCCCATCCTACGTACAGGTAAGTATTCAATATAATTATCACCGTTTTCATCATCTGTTACTGCACTATTCTCGCAACAAGGTAAGTCTACAATATTACTTACTCTCTCAATATTGTAACGTAACGCGGGTATCTCGGAAGTCTCTTTAATTTTGTTACGCTTTCCTAATTAAGCCCCACGTTAGTACGTCAATCTGTAACGTAGCGCCTTAGAGTGTGTCTCTTATCCGTCAGAACACCTCTTAGCAATCGCCACTTATGAATTATAAATACTGAGGTTTAAATAAATTTGGTGGTAATGTTACCCAAACGAAGCAGAAATCGAGTGTGTGTGATTTGGGTCAATTATGGAAGCTGTTTAGCCTTCTTTTGAAGAGAGAGCAAGTACCGTTTGTTTACCCTCGGAGTAGATGATTTCTTAACTTTTCAAATATTTGCCGTGAACCGAATCAGCTGATTTTGACATTAGTCTCCAAATATAGGTTAACCAAACGACACTGTTGCTGAATACTACGTGGTGGCTCGTCCTCTTCTTATTTTTACTGAAATCTACCACAACTACCCGCTACAATAAAGGAAACACTTTTATTATTCAATATCATTTCTTAATAATATTTATTTATAATATTATTGTTTTTTCTCTTCCGCCAACATACAAATATTACAATCGATACTTTCAATAACTAGTTCATGATATCGACTTCATTGGGCAAACATGGAATTGTCATAAAATCTGGTTTTTTCTGATTTTTACAATTTTATCTTTTATTTAAACATCAGTCAACATATAATTCTTTTATTTATTTCCCCAGGGTTAAGGGTAAGTTCTTTGTGTTATGAGATGGTCAGAAATGGATAATTGTATACTACGCTTTACAAAATAGAACAACTTCGAAAATTTGGTTATTCTTTTAGTACGTAGTTCCGGATTTGTCCGTAAGAGAGCAGATTGTGTTTTATTAAAACATGGGATTACACTTTAAAAGTTTCTGTACTGCACGACAATTTGATTTGAGGTTTTCTTTATTAAATATTAAAAGAAATGTTTATATTACCTCTTTCCTCGAAGTTCTTACTTGTGTGAAGCTGTTTCTCAGGTGGTGTTCTTAGTTGTTTTGCAATTTCATGACCGTCTGTCAGATACTATCTCTTCAAAAAAAACTCGAAACACGGCTTGGCTAGGCCTGATCTTCCAAATGGTTTTTCACTTTTATTATGGAGTAAAGCAAGTTACCTTCGATATTTAAGGTAGTGGTACATAATGTTTCTACTGTTAGTTAAATTTTGTAATAATTTTGTACTGTTCAAAAGATTTCTAAAGGTTTTTTAATACAATTTTTGTCTCATAACGTTTTCCAACCGAACAGTTTCCAATCTCAAATTCGATTAAACAATACTTGTTATTTCGTTACTCTTAGTAACCCATAATTTTTATATCATTTTTTATTGGTGCTGCTATTTACTTTTTATATATAGGCCGTTTTTAATTATTATAAATTTATTTTTTATTTACAGAAAAATAATTCTTTTTAATTTTGGTTTCTTTCCCAATTTGATTTACATAATAGTTTTTTGTTTATTTTCTTATAACTTTAGATATAAGTCTTTAATATTATTATTAACTTTAAATGAATTTATATATTATTTATTAATCTCTTGTAGCATTCTTACACTGCACTATTTTCTTCTGCCATTTTCCTCATAGAGTATTATTTTATTTTTTATTATCATTTGATATTTAAATCTTTTACTTTTTAAAAACCCTGGGTTATCTTATATAATAACACAATTATTTTATTAAATATAAAATTAACATAGGTACTAAATTTTGTTGCCTACACAATATAAATCCTACAATAACTAAACAAAATACATAATTAGTTAGTAGCATCACAGTCTACTATTATAATCTATAATTCTCACATCTACAGCACAATTCTGTAAGAAGTTCCCTTCACCTTCACTTATTTCCTCACTGGGTACACTATAACTCACTTGTCACTGTATATCACTTCAATATTGTTTATAATGTTTAGTGATATAACTTAATTTTTAGCTAGTTATAGTTTACCCATTTCTGACCTTTATGGTAGTATAAGAGTTATCATTTATTGGGACTGGGTTATGTACCGTTACATAAAGCCCCCCCACTAGAACAAATTTATTTTTGTTTTACTTGTTTACTAAAATAAATTGTTGATTGTTTCAATTCTCATAATATTCTTGGGTTTTCTTCGTGATATTGTTTCATTTCCAACTGGTTATATACTGACTGGTATTTCAGATTGGTGGTAATTGCTGTTTTCTTACTCTACTCTCTCTCTCTCTTGGAGGCAAATTCATCAATTATTTATTTGTCTAGGTAGTGGTACTTCCACATTTTACTTGATAAGGACTGGTCACACTAATCATATTAAACTTGTTTTAACACTCATTTCTATTTACTTCTATAAATTCGCTTTATCAATTAAGCTTCTGTCTGCTCTCTTCCTTCTATTTTCTTCATCTATACTTCTAGAATCTAATATCACTCTTTTCAGCTATTTTATAATTATTATCCCTTAAATATTCAATTTCCCTAACATTTTTCCCTATCCTGTGCGGTGGTACCAGTCGGGTGGCCACTTTTGGGTCCATAACTCCGCTGTCCATCCTTACACCTTCTGAGACCAGGAAAACATCATCCCTGCTCAGGAAAATTATTGCCGGAACATTTCTACGGTCAATACATAATAATAAAAAGATTATAAGTAGTCAATTAGCGACTAACACTAAACACTTTTGGGATTCTTCATACTGTAGCTGGTTGCATTAAATTATATACTTCTTCTCCTCCTCCTCCTCCTCCTCCTCCTCCTCCTCCTCCTCCTCCTCCTCCTCCTCCTCATCCTCATCCTCCTCCTCCTCCTCCATTAACTAATAGCATATAACATTATTGATAGGCATTATTTTAAAATCCTTTTGACTTTCCTTCTTGTGACATATTTCTCCGTATCATTTCTTCTTATATAATCTTCAATTCAGAGAAATTCTAAATTATTGTTGTATTAATTATCATCCTCCTTCAGTTTCATTGGAGTCATTCAATTATTCTTTATTCTTCTTATTTGACTTTCTTAACTGAGCACATTACCATCAATTGTTTTTATTTATTTATATATTCTTCTGTCTGTTACCATAAAAATATTATTTTTTCTATCGTTCCATTTTAAATCCATTCTTTATAAATATTATTGAATAATCTGTTCTTTTTTTTTTGTTAAATTAAATGGTTTCGAAAAATCTTAAGTAATTTGTACTTACATACTTTTTATTAAATCATATTGTTTCTATTAAATATTTAGTAAGTTGTTCTTACAGTTTTTTGGAATTTTGGGGTAATCTTGGATAGCCTTTACCTTTTCAGGAGATGGTTTAATTCCAGTAGCAGATAAAATGAATCCTAAAAATGGTAATTCATGTGTGATAAATTTAGATTTATCCAGTTTTAAAGTTATATTATGTTGCAATAGTTTATTTAATACTGTTTCCACTCGGTTACAATGCTCCTCCCAAGTACAAGACGTAATTAATATGTCATCCACATATATTGTAGTAAAATCTAAAACTTCCTTACCTAAAATTTGGTCCATGCATTGGATGAACACGGCCACAGAATTTACCAATCCGAAAGGCAAACGTTTAAAACGATAATTTTGTCCTTCGAATATGAAAGCAACATATTGTCTGCTGTTAGGGTGCAACTCTATTTGCCAATATTCACAGACTGCATCCCAAGTACTAATGTACTTGCATCCATAGAATTTTTTCATTATTTCTTCAATCTCACCTGGAGACGTGCGATCATTAATGAGCATTTTATTAAACTCCCGAGCATCAAGACATAGTCTTACTTGACCATCTTTCTTCGGTATAGCTACCAATGGGCTGGTATACGGAGAACTACTTCTTTCAATTATATCTTCCAATATCATTCTTTGAATTTCTTTCCTTGCTGCCTCTTTCAAAGCTTGAGCAATAGGGTATGACCGTTTATTAAAATTTACATTTCCTTGAACTTTAGTTCACACAAGAAGTTTTTTGCTTTTCCTGGTGACTCTGAGAATACTGATTTATATTTATCATAAATTTTTATAAGCTGTTGTTTTTGTTCTATATTATTTCCGGTACCTGCCTATTCTGAAACTCAATTATCTCTTCTATCTTCTCTTTCCAAATCTTTGATTCTGTTACTTCTGTGTTTTTACCTAGGGTTAATCTATTATCCTCCCTAATAAAAAATGAGCTCGGACACTGAGGGGCACTTTGGCTACCAATTATCTCAGCTGTTAACTCACCATTTTCTGTGCTCAAGGTTACTATACCCCTGGCCAGATTTATAATTGCAGTGTGTCGCCGTAGCATATCACACCCTATTAACACCCTAAAAGGTAGCCCTTTTGCTACTAAAAATCCCATAGGTATTCCTATTCCACTAGTGGTAACATTCAAAGACACTTGTTTCCTGATTGTTTTATTTTGTTTCCCGGTGGCACCAACAATTGTTAAATTATTAATTGGTAAAGTAGGTATTCTCTCAGTAGTTAGCTCAGTAATACGGTCCAGTTCTAATTGATCAATAATTGAAATATTTGCTCCTGTATCAATCATGGCCTCTGCTGACACTCCATTTAATTTTATTTGTATATAGACTATGTCATTGTTTGGCGATGACTCTTTAATTGCTCTTTCTTCCATTAACTCTGACTGTATATTTTTTTAAAATGATTTCTGATAATGGGTATTGGTTTGTTTAATTCATTATTATAATTGGGTTTGTGGTAAATTCTGTGCCCTGTTGTTTCTAGCAGTGACGGGCAGTCACATCTTCTCACTGCTGGTACCCGTTTCCCCTATTTCCATCATTATTATTGTTTGATTCAACATTTTCATTATGTTGAATATTGCTTATTGGTCTCCTTTCTTCATCACTATCTCTGAATCTAGGTTGCTCTTCACTCCTACTCCTTTGTGGATCTTCTTCTCGGTGATAAGAATCATGTCTGTAATTTCGACTGTTATAATTTGGCCATCTTCCTCGATACCTGTTATTAAAATAATTGTTATTAGCATGTACATAATTTACTCTAGGTCGATTATCTCTTGGTGGTTCATTCTTCCGCTCCTCGGTATTCCCTGACCTTAAAGCGTTACGAGCTTTAAATAAATATTTAAAATCTAGAAATCTGTGTATATAACTGAAACTCTACTCGCTTAATAAAAAAGATTTAAATTGGTCTCACTTACCTTCTTAGCGAATTATCAGGGTGTCGTCTGATGTACTTAGGCAGAGAAAAACGGGCAATGCAATGACAAACACACATTGATGTGTTTAATTGACACTTTTTATTAACTTTTAATTTTTTAATATTAACTATTAAATTTTAACTCCCTCTTCATCAATTTCTTTTACATTACATCGTTAATAATTATTGGAATATCAGTTCAATTTTAATTTACTAGCGGTTCATTCGAACAACTTTGCTTGAAAACATTGATACTTGTTATACATGAAATGAAAATAGTTGCGATGCTTATGACTAAACACTTAACATTCTAACCATGGTATCTAAATTATGAAAGCGACCCATATTGCTCTCTCTCTCTCTCTCTCTCTCTCTCTCTCTCATACTATAAAATTCCCTATAATTTAGTTATAACCCCCCTTTTTTTATGAATTTGAAAAATAATTGAAATTAGATTTGAGTCGACTACTTAACCAGAGTCCTTCGGCTGACCGCGTGTGGCGTCGCGCATGTATACGAATGTCCTGTTTATTTGTCACATTTTTCACTTTTGCTGTACACTCTGCTAACTTCGTTTACACTGTCGGATTTAACTGTTTATCTTCAACTTTACTGTTACACTTCAGAATATGTTAAAATGCAAAATTTAAGGGTCGCGAACTGCGAACCTTGTCCCGGCCGGGAATGGGTGATTTCGTCGACTGACGACGCTACAAGTGCATTGGTCAAAAAACATTTCCGCCAGCTCGTGCTGTGATTGGCTGCGGCATCTCACATGGCTGGTTCCGGTGATCGACTTTGGTGTCGAGAGTACAGATAGCGGCACACGGGCGCACACGCACTGCCACATTCCATTGTAGTTGAGCGTTATTCACCAAGTTTTTGTTACTCCTCCCCAACGGAGGATACACGCATGTGCGCACCTGCTGACATTCCACGGTGTTATCGTTGTGCGCTAGGCACGGACCAGTACAGGATTGTATACAGGGTGTCCAAATAAGTGTTAGTGGTCTCGGTGGCCGCAAAGGGTGTCCAAACCGATTATTTCCCAATAGTTGATATTAAATGAAATTAAAAACATACCTCCTTCAAAATTGTTCCATGACAATACCCCCCCAATGAGAGATCTTCTGCCGAAACAGAAGATATCTCATTGCCAAAACCCCTAAGAGGACCGGTGAGGATATGGAGCCAACAACCCCCCTTTAATTTCTTAACACATCATGGGTAAGCTACCCCCCTGGCTCGGCGACTATGGACTCATCTGAACGAGATCACTGGACTTCTCCGTAAGAGATCCCAACACCGAGAAATCGAACCGACAAGTACCACAGCGCACCTCACCTTCTAACATGCTACCCCCCAAAATCCTCACTCCCTGGCTTATATCATGCCAGATCCTCAACCGATCTGTTCCCCCTTATATGCAAACTGGGTCGCCTTCAGCAATACTGGGCGCATACATGTACTTGTTAATTCCTACC
Source organism: Magicicada septendecula (assembly GCA_034769895.1). NCBI lineage: Eukaryota > Metazoa > Arthropoda > Insecta > Hemiptera > Cicadidae > Magicicada > Magicicada septendecula. The sequence goes on from CM068367.1 coordinate 1,076,225,709, forward strand.
TATCAAATTTTAAAAGTTCCAGTTATATTAACATAAAACAATTTTTTTTTTTTTTTTTCAAACCAAAAAAAAAATTTTAATTCAAAAATTTACATTTTATAAAATTTTTCTCAATAGGAAATTTATTTGAACTTATTTAAATTAATGAATAAACAAAATTGGCATCGCTTCCTTGCCAAAACTGGTTTAGTATAGAACATCACCCGTCAGCTGACCAAAACTGGGTCAAGTCCAGATCTTTGACCTACATACGGTATGTACAAGTTACATCTGTGAATACATTAAACTACTGTAAAATTCAGTCTTGCAACGCAAAAACATAACAAAATACAACATTTAAAATTAACAAAATATTATTATAATTAACAATTGGATTGACATTTAAATTATTCAAATAGACACTTTATAATTTTACATTTTCAAGTTCTATTAAAATTTTCCTCGGTTTCAATCAAAATTTTACCTTTTTACTATGAACCTCTTTTCTTTGATAATCTCATCTCCATTACTTTTGGTGATTTAGTTATTTATACTGGCTTGAACAAATTGCAAATCATTCCTAAGTGATATTCTACATATCAATAATTATATACTATATATCAGCTGACATCCCTAGCTAATTGTAAACACATTTCAAAATTGAGCAAATTGCATGAAATATATTTTTATCAATTCTTATATCTAACGTACAACAATAATAATAATACACTTAAAATTATAGCATGAACGACTTGTATTAACTTGTCTGAGCAGCTAGTTATTTAACAGAGCACAAGCAGTTTTTTTATAGGATCAAATTTGAATTAGTAAAAATTTTTATGTTATAAAATTTACATTCGTGGCTCCTCTGAGCCACCTCCCGGCCACACACTCTATTGCAAATTGTGTAAGACTGCGGCGCCTTTTCGCTTCCACAGAGACTGTATATTTTGGAGCAGGGTTTCCCTCTCCGTGTCTCTGCTTCCGCTATTAAGTTTTAAAATAGTGAACATCATCATGTTCTTGTTATAAAATGATACACCCTTAAAACGGTTCTACCACCTGTCTATGCTACCCCTACGCGGGCAGAGTGGCAGCCGCTGTTTCATAGTTTGGTGATTCCCCTTAATTTCAGCCCCCATCAATTTCAAAGTACACCTTTACAACGATAACAGCTATGGCCAGTTATGGCAGAACGTGACGCAATGAGCCCCAACCATAGCTGTTAAAGCTAAACCAATTCCACGGTCAAGGTTCGGTGAGGCCGTGACCGCCCGAAAAGTTGGGGAATCACAAGTATAATATTTCCTTTTAAAATTAAAATTGAGAATTTATATTACATGACATTTCTAGTCTTGGTGGTGTTTTAACTAATACATTTCTTTCTTAACTATCTTAATGTCCATTTACATAAAATACATAATGTATGTATAAACAATAATAACAATTTATAATAATAGAATATAAAAATGTCTGTTTAGGTATGAAAATATTAATATTCATAAATACATCCATCATCACTCAGCTAGATAATACTTTTTTAACTGGGTCACATTATAGGTTCCTTTTATTTCTCGAGTTTGCAAATCTACTAAAACATACGCATTCTCCATTTTCACTTGGCTAACCTCATATGGACCGCCATACAATAGGAAGAATTTCTTAATATTTCAAAATATTATTAACATTTATTTTTAACCGTTATGTTATTCCACAAACTAAACTATTTAAGACTTATTTAGTTATTAATTGTTTTTCAATTGAAATTTCATCAAATAATTTAAACATCTCATAAAAATTCAATCATACAACATTAAATCACAATATTTAGCCATCTCAAATTATTCACTTCAATTGATTATTAAACACAACATATTTCAATTATTATCAAAATTTACAAAGCATCAATTATTGTTTTCATAATTATTTACGTAAACTGCAAAATATTAATAATATATATACAAATGAATTCACAAATTATTTACAAATCATTCGTCAAGAACTGTTCAGTTATTTCACACTTCATTTGGTAAAGCAGTCCATTCCAAAACCATTAATTATATGATTAAACGTTCAATAAACATTTATTGTCTCTACCCCCAATCATCGTACAAAAATCTGGTTTTACGTGTACACAGTTCATTCTTTACTAAACACACTATATTATTTTTATTAATATAAAGATTATCCAAATTCTTATATTCTTCCACAATATCAACAGGATTATTCTCTGTTATTAAATTATGTAATTTATTATCATTGAGTATAGTCCAGTCGCCTTTAGTACGATCTGTCATAGTTATGTCAATTACAGTTTCATTATCATCATTATCTGCTGCTGTATTCGCTTTGTCATAAAGTAAGTAGTCTATTACATCAATTGCTGTACTAACTATTTCACAAGGTAAGTACTTATTATTAATAACTCTTTCAATGTCTAATCTCTGCAATAATTCGTCATAATCTCTACTAACCTTAAATAACATTACCTTCTTGTCAACATCTCTTTCATCATAACACCAATTCACACTTTTTCTATCATTTCGTACAGAGGGTATTAAATCATAAAAATGCCTACTACAAATTAAAAAATTATTTAGATATATATCGCTTTCTTGTAAGGGACTCTCGCCCTTCAAAAATATTCGTAACCAGCTTGGTTTACCATAAAACTGGGGAAAATTTACCTTCTGCCCTATATTCACAAAATCATTCTCTTCAAACTCTCTCTGTAACTTACAAACACTCTCTCCTCTCTCTCTCACTGTTTCTATATTATTATGATCGCTAATTATTTTCACTGTATTATTTTTACATACCTCGTTTTCAACTATCTTACTACTATCGGTTGTTAATTCATTTTCGTAATTATTTGTTATCTTATTATTACTCTGGTTGTCTGTTATTTCGTCACAATCACTCGTAACTGTGTTATTTTCTACCTCCTCCTTCCGCGTTCTACTTCTGTTTATTTCGTCTTGAATATTATTTGTATTTATAATTATCTCACCTCTCATGCCCACAATAGTTTTATTCATACTTTCTAATTTGTTATTCATATTTATTTCACTCATTCTTAATTCGCTCCTCACATTCATGAACTCGTTATTTAAATCAGTCAGTTTAATATTTACAGAATTTATTTCCGATTTGATTTCAGTTTTTGAATTATTATTTTCTGTTTTCATTTTCTCGTCTTGTTTGTCAAGTTTATCATTCATTCCTGACATCATCTCCATCATCAATGCTAACTGATTAAATATATTTACATTATCGCTCATTTTTGCGTCTACTGTCTCAATCGTTAATTCGTGTGTTGTATTGTCTACACTCTCGTTAATATTTGTCGATACTAACTCGTCTTGCGTAACATTTAAAATTGACCCCTCCACAATATCTTCACATAAATTTACACTCTCGCTTTTCTCTGCCATTTTCGATCAGGTTGTAAATTAATTTATTTTATATTACATTAAAAATTAATTTACGTCAACTGTTCAGGCGCCAATTAAAGCGTTACGAGCTTTAAATAAATATTTAAAATCTAGAAATCTGTGTATATAACTGAAACTCTACTCGCTTAATAAAAAAGATTTAAATTGGTCTCACTTACCTTCTTAGCGAATTATCAGGGTGTCGTCTGATGTACTTAGGCAGAGAAAAACGGGCAATGCAATGACAAACACACATTGATGTGTTTAATTGACACTTTTTATTAACTTTTAATTTTTTAATATTAACTATTAAATTTTAACTCCCTCTTCATCAATTTCTTTTACATTACATCGTTAATAATTATTGGAATATCAGTTCAATTTTAATTTACTAGCGGTTCATTCGAACAACTTTGCTTGAAAACATTGATACTTGTTATACATGAAATGAAAATAGTTGCGATGCTTATGACTAAACACTTAACATTCTAACCATGGTATCTAAATTATGAAAGCGACCCATATTGCTCTCTCTCTCTCTCTCTCTCTCTCATACTATAAAATTCCCTATAATTTAGTTATAACCCCCCTTTTTTTATGAATTTGAAAAATAATTGAAATTAGATTTGAGTCGACTACTTAACCAGAGTCCTTCGGCTGACCGCGTGTGGCGTCGCGCATGTATACGAATGTCCTGTTTATTTGTCACATTTTTCACTTTTGCTGTACACTCTGCTAACTTCGTTTACACTGTCGGATTTAACTGTTTATCTTCAACTTTACTGTTACACTTCAGAATATGTTAAAATGCAAAATTTAAGGGTCGCGAACTGCGAACCTTGTCCCGGCCGGGAATGGGTGATTTCGTCGACTGACGACGCTACAAGTGCGTTGGTCAAAAAACATTTCCGCCAGCTCGTGCTGTGATTGGCTGCGGCATCTCACATGGCTGGTTCCGGTGATCGACTTTGGTGTCGAGAGTACAGATAGCGGCACACGGGCGCACACGCACTGCCACATTCCATTGTAGTTGAGCGTTATTCACCAAGTTTTTGTTACTCCTCCCCAACGACATTCCACGACATTCCACGGTGTTATCGTTGTGCGCTAGGCACGGACCGGTACAGGATTGTATACAGGGTGTCCAAATAAGTGTTAGTGGTCTCGGTGGCCGCAAAGGGTGTCCAAACCGATTATTTCCCAATAGTTGATATTAAATGAAATAAAAGCATACCTCCTTCAAAATTGTTCCATTGCAACCTCAATCTACTCCTCCTATAATAAGATTCTTGCTCATAATTTTCTAGTAGCGTTTCCATTCCTCCAATAGTTTTTATTTGTCCACTTAATCGGGCACTGATGATCTTCTCTTCGAAATGATACGCAATTTTGGTCACTAGACACTCTTCAGGGATCTTTGGGTCTAAATACTTTGCTATACACACCTTCCCCAAAAAGTAAGCAGTAGGTGTTTGTCCCATTGTACGGTCATACCTACCATGACAGATATCGTCTCTAATAATGTTTTGTACTGACTCCGACCAGTACTTAAGTTTGAACATTGTTTTGAAACCCCCATAATCACACACCTCGTTCCTGATTACCGTCCACCAATTATCATTGATGTTTTTGAAAGATTCGTCTAATATACCTTTGATCATATTCCATCGATTCTCCTTTGATCTGTTCAAAATTTCGTCTACTCTCCCTAAAAATTCGAGTGGGTTTCTGCGATAATCCCGAAAGTTTACACTTTCCTTACTATCTTGGATAACATGATGACTGTTGGATGCAGATCTAGAACTTATTCTATCTACATCACCTTGTAAATTGGTTTGTATTTGTTGCAAATTATCTAATTTCTCTGCTTGGTTATTACACTGATTTTTGACATTCTCTACTGTTTTATGAAAATCCGAAAATTTACAGTTTAGACTGCTTTTGATACTATCTAACTGGTCATTGTTTTCTTGGCGTATGGCCATTACACGAACTTGATTATTTTGTTCCTCCTTTTCCATTCGGGCATCGATTCCTGTTTTAATTAGTTCCATCTTTTCTTCTGTTTTATCCAACCTTTGATTGGTTTCTATTAATTTCTTCTCTGCCTCTTCCTTATATTCATCTACTCTTTGGCTAAGCGTATTACTGACCAGTTCAATTTTACTCTCAAGATTTTCTCTTAATTCCTTATTGAAACTCTCCATTTTACCCTCAGATTGTTTTAAATTTTCTTCGTTTATTTTCTCCATTTGTTTTAAACTATCCCTCAAGGTTTCATTTTGTTTCCTTGAGTTCTCTTCCTGTTTCTTAAAATTCTCATCGATTTTGTCAAATTTCTCACTCAAGGTTTCATTTTGTTTCCTTGAGTTCTCATCTATTTTATCAAATTTTTCCTCCTGTCTCTTAAAATTTTCTTTATTTTCCTCATTGGTTTGCTTCGAGTTTTCCTCCTGTTTCTTAAAATTTTCATCTATTTTATCAAAATTTTCAGCTATAAATCTCATCATGTCTTGCCAATTTGGTTCTCTCCTGGCTTCCGCTTTGTCTGGTTGGTCTCCTTGGGCATCCTCTTCCACTATTTCCTTCTCTGTGATAATTGCTTCAGTTTCTTCTTTATCACCCATTGTTTGTTCCATTTCACTGTCCGTAAATGTTTCTATCTCTCGTTCCTGTCCACCTTCTTCCTTCTTCTCTTCTGCCCTCTTCTTCGATCTGCCTCTGGTATTATGCATTTCTTGTTTTCTCATAACTGCCAACGATAATTAGGTTTTTTGGTATATTAATTTATGAAATATATCAAAATTCTTTTCCAATTACAGCCCTTTTACGTTGAGCGCCAATCTGTAACGTAATGCGGGTATCTCGGAAGTCTCTTTAATTTTGTTACGCTTTCCTAATTAAGCCCCACGTTAGTACGTCAATCTGTAACGTATCGCCTTAGAGTGTGTCTCTTATCCGTCAGAACACCTCTTAGCAATCGCCACTTATGAATTATAAATACTGAGGTTTAAATAAATTTGGTGGTAATGTTACCCAAACGAAGCAGAAATCGAGTGTGTGTGATTTGGGTCAATTATGGAAGCTGTTTAGCCTTCTTTTGAAGAGAGAGCAAGTACCGTTTGTTTACCCTCGGAGTAGACGATTTCTTAACTTTTCAAATATTTGCCGTGAACCGAATCAGCTGATTTTGACATTAGTCTCCAAATATAGGTTAACCAAACGACACTGTTGCTGAATACTACCTGGTGGCTCGTCCTCTTCTTATTTTTACTGAAATCTACCACAACTACCCGCTACAATAAAGGAAACACTTTTGTTATTCAATATCATTTCTTAATAATATTTATTTATAATATTATTGTTTTTTCTCTTCCGCCAACATACAAATATTACAATCGATACTTTCAATAACTAGTTCATGATATCGACTTCATTGGGCAAACATGGAATTGTCATAAAATCTGGTTTTTTCTGATTTTTACAATTTTATCTTTTATTTAAACATCAATCAACATATAATTCTTTTATTTATTTCCCCAGGGTTAAGGGTAAGTTCTTTGTGTTATGAGATGGTCAGAAATGGATAATTATATACTACGCTTTACAAAATAGAACAACTTCGAAAATTTGTTTATTCTTTTAGTACGTAGTTCCGGATTTGTCCGTAAGAGAGCAGATTGTGTTTTATCAAAACATGTGATTACACTTTAAAAGTTTCTGTACTGCACGACAATTTGATTTGAGGTTTTCTTTATTAAATATTAAAAGAAATGTTTATATTACCTCTTTCCTCGAAGTTCTTACTTGTGTGAAGCTGTTTCTCAGGTAGTGTTCTTAGTTGTTTTGCAATTTCATGACCGTCTGTCAGATACTATCTCTTCAAAAAAAACTCGAAACGCGGCTTGGCTAGGCCTGATCTTCCAAATGGTTTTTCACTTTTATTATGGAGTAAAGCAAGTTACCTTTGATATTTAAGGTAGTGGTACATAATGTTTATACTGTTAGTTAAATTTTGTAATAATTTTGTACTGTTCAAAAGATTTCTAAAGGTTTTTTAATACAATTTTTGTCTCATAACGTTTTCCAACCGAACAGTTTCCAATCTCAAATTCGATTAAACAATACTTGTTATTTCGTTACTCTTAGTAACCCATAATTTTTATATCATTTTTATTGGTGCTGCTATTTACTTTTTAGTATATAGGCCGTTTTTAATTATTATAAATTTATTTTTTATTTACAGAAAAATAATTCTTTTTAATTTTGGTTTCTTTCCCAATTTGATTTACATAATAGTTTTTTGTTTATTTTCTTATAACTTTAGATATAAGTCTTTAATATTATTATTAACTTTAAATGAATTTATATATTATTTATTAATCTCTTATAGTATTCTTACACTGCACTATTTTCTTCTGCCATTTTCCTCATACAGTATTATTTTATTTTTTATTATCATTTGATATTTAAATCTTTTACTTTTTAAAAACCCTGGGTTATCTTATATAATAACACAATTATTTTATTAAATATAAAATTAACATAGGTACTAAATTTTGTTGCCTACACAATATAAATCCTACAATAACTAAACAAAATACATAATTAGTTAGTAGCATCACAGTCTACTATTATAATCTATAATTCTCACATCTACAGCACAATTCTGTAAGAAGTTCCCTTCACCTTCACTTATTTCCTCACTCGGTACACTATAACTCACTTGTCACTGTATATCACTTCAATATTGTTTATGATGTTTAGTGATATAACTTAATTTTTAGCTAGTTATAGTTTACCCATTTCTGACCTTTATGGTAGTATAAGAGTTATCATTTATTGGGACTGGGTTATGTACCGTTTCAATATTCATTCTCTCTATCAACTCTCCATAACCTCTATTTGACTTAAACACCTTTATCTCTCCATCAACATACAACTCTCTCTCACCCCATTTCACTCTTTCTCTATCACTACATGCAGAGGGTACTGCTATATTAAAACACTTCCTGGTTCTTCCAGGAACAACACAAAAATTCAAAAGACAATTATTGGTAGAACACTTATCTATCCAATACATTCGTGAAGACCTCTCTTCACCCCCCACAACACCATGGGAAAATTTTACCCTCTGCAACCCTTCTACCGGTAACTTCTCTTTCCACTCTTTCTCTAATTCATCAACACTAATTACTACTCCGTCAATCATCACTTCTAATAAATTTACTCTCTCATCATCATCGCTATTATCCGCTGTATCACCTTTAAATACCCCGTTTTCAACCATCTTATCACTATTGCTTATTAATTCATTATTCGAATTATCGTTATTACTCATCTTGTTAATTATTCCTTCACTAATTTTCATCATATTACTACCACCACAAACACTCGCTTACCTGTTTTGATTCACTTGTATTCTCCTTTAATTTATCTGCCTCTTGTTTCCACTTCTTATTTCCTCTTTTCATATCATTATTTAATCCCTTGAGATTATTAATCATGTCATCTAACATTGCATTTTGTTTATCCATACGTTCATTAAACTCGTTGCACATCATAATCATCATATTCATCATATGTGTCTTATAATCAGATTCACTCATCTCATTACTTACCTCATTACCCGCCACCTGATCGACTTTCTTCTCTTGAAATTGGTCTGTCTCTTTACCATTTCCTACCACCACTACACTCTTATCATTATCATCTTATCATTAGGCCTATTCACTGTCTTATTTTCTACCTCTATCGCTTCAACTATTTTACCTTTATTATTTGTCATCTCACTACCAATAATAATATCATCACTATGCTTTTTAATTTCGGCAAATATTCCCTCCTCTTGTTCTTCCATTCGTATCAAATTATCATCCAAATTACCCCACTCCTTGTCTGTCATTTTATCCACAATCCCTCTGAATTCGCCTTCCCATTCATCCCACGCGAAATCTATATCGTTTACTTGTGTCATGTTAAACAAAATTTATTTATTATTATTTATATTATAAGCAAAACGATTATCTATAAAAAAACCCACTATTATCCTTAACACAATCGTTATCAAAAGTAAAAGTAAACACAATAACACTACCAAAACATAACTTATTCAATGTAATTATATACGATAATTTCACACATACGTCGTTACCCAAATCCTATTTTCTGTGCTTAAAATAGGTCTACCTTGTATAAAGTTATACCAGGATCCTGGCAGGATCGCCAATTGTTAAGAAACAAACAAATTCGAAATAAATTAAATAAAAACTGCTAGAACCTTACCTGCGATCTTTTTTCGCTGACTTACCTTTTTATAATTTCCAACCAGAAGTCCAGAGTCGCCACCAATATCTTTACAGGACAGATATGGAAACCTTTACACTCTACCTTAATTAAAACGGGATAATTTTGCAATCTGACTTCCCCCCCAATTCAGAAGATGCCCAGAAACGTTAGACGAATTTTTCAGCACAGAACACTAGGAAGTGGTAACGACGAAATAACTACAACTAACACATGGTTATATGAAAACAAACCTTTTAATCATTATATCATTAATTATTTTTTCCTTATATTTGTAATTTTTAATAATTTTATTCCAATAATTTTTTATGGACTACTACTAAATCTTTCTATATGAACCAGTACTTTTTTATGACACACACACACACACACACACACTCATTCGATTTACATTTATTTCTGATAACCCCCTATTTAATTAATGAGCTCATTATAAATTATAATGTTTTGGCCAAATGAATCTGTCTTTACACTTGTTACCTATTTGCGTAATATCCAAATGTTGTACACGATATTGTCCGGAACTGTTTTCACTAATCACTCTCCACTCCGACCAAAGTTTAAAGTTTATCGTTACCTTACCGTCATTTACTCGTCACTTCATTAGTTAATACTGTTTGTACATTTTATAATATTTGGTAGGCCTATTTTTATATTTTTTCGGCCTACCAAGAACTCATCCGAGGCTATGGTTGTTAGATGACTACTGACGCTACTCTCAGCGTCGGTAATGATCACTTCCATCAGCTTGCGCTCTGATTCGCTGATGCACTCACGTGGCCGGTTAATTAGCCACGTTTTGTCCACTTCCGTCAGCGACTTTGGTTTGGAGAGTACAGACAGCGGCACACGAGCGCGGACACCCCCGCATTCCAATGTCTTTATCTTTCTTGTACCTGGCACCGCTTGGTACGAAGTTGACTACAGGGGGTTACACAAATCAGGTTTTAGTGACCATAAAGGGTGTCCAAATAATTATTAAATTAAATAAAAAAATAGATTCTTCGCTTTAAATGCCCCGTTACAACATTACATTCTGTCGAGTTCGCAGGTTGACATTGATATTGGTAGACTCCAGCTTTTTCATAAATGTTTTCCTTTTTTGTACTGTTTATTTTCAGATTGTTGTAGATGTCATTGCTTGTTCTGAATGCTAGTTGATAGTCATATTTTGTAAATGTTCTAGCTAATTTTTGAGAGTTGTCGTCAATGTAATGTGCAGGTATATAGGTTTTCTTCTTTTTGATTGATGTGTTATTTGTTTTATTTCTTTTTTGTTTTTTAATGATTTTATCGATCATTTGAGGCTGATATCCATTGTTTTGAGCTATTTGTTTTATGATGTATATTTCTTTTTCATATTGTTTCTTGCATAGAGGATATGTAAGGGCTCGATGTATCATGCTGTTGTATGCAGAAATTTTGTATGAGTAGGGATGGTTGCTCTCTGCGTGAATGGTAATATCTGTTTGAGTATCTTTTCTGTATATAGAGAAATGATGTTTGCTTGCATGGTGTTTTATGGTTGCCATAAAACAATTGCCTAACAGCTCAGTATTTAATCATAATAAAATTTGAGTGACACCATCATGTTACAATTTTTTTCAAAGAACAGACACTGTATATAACAGGCATAATTGGTAGGTAAAATAAACAATCTAAATTGTATTATTATTATTTTTATTATTATTTCATTTTTATCATCATCATCATGTTTGAAGAACTGTTTTACAAAAACCGTAATTTGAAGCACCAGATTTAAATTGAATGGAGTTTGAACATTGCTAAATGAGCTACATTAGTTTTAAAATTGTATTTTAATTTTTTAAGAAGCTGTTGTACATTTTCTGAACCTTCTTTACTCTCTGTTGTTAGTGTCGTAAGGACACAATTTGTGCAGTGTTGGAGTTGTCATAATGTTTCAGCCATTCTCTAAAACATTAAACTTAAAGCCTATTTTATACTCGTTTTTATTTGTACATGCCTTTCACAGTTTGTGACTGCGACAGAATGATTGGAGCATGCTGCAGATGTTTGGCAATGCTGTACACTTGAAACAAAATTCACCAAGCTTGTAAACATATTAATTAAAATTTTAATTTGAAACATTCAGTAAGCTTGAATAACATCTACAATTACTAATTACTAATATCCCAATAAATTGAAACCAATAAATTTTAACATAGTGTGTAAGTAACTATAAATAAAAATGAATTATAAATAATACCACATAACAATAACAGTTTTCTGTTAAAATAGTGTTCATTAAATTCTTTGTTACTGTGAAAATTTATTACCTGTGTAACTAATGGCTTTTTATCGTTTAATTAGTTACCATAAAAATTGTACTTTCGTATGTACTAGTAAATGACTATCACTTTTTCAACCGGACGCCATGTTGTACAATTTGACAACATTACACAAATTTACGTTTCGGGCCAGGGTTCGTGCAACACGAACCATGTTTGTGAAATAGCCTACCTGAAATAAAACATACACAAAATATCATATATAAATTACTTTTATTAGTATGTAACTTGAACATTAATACATATTAAAAAATGACTCGAACCCACATATTACGCCACGGGCGTTTGCAAAACAATTTTACCCTCCAAAATCATGACATGTATTTATGAAATATGTAAATATTACGTATTATCTAAAGATTATATAGTAATAGATTGAATATATGAATATCTTTGTCGCACAACCCAGCATTTATATCACTCTCTATCTTTCACTCTCTCTCTCTCACGCTGGTACAATTTATTATTTTAATTTTATTTTAATGAGCTCATTTGTTAAGATTTTGTTTAAATTGGTCATTAATGTGAAAATTTTGATTTTGATAAATAAAATGTTGGGAACGTTCTCACCAAAATTGTAGCGGTTGTTCGTTCGGTAAAACTACGCACACCGCGAGTTTACCGTTTACGTTACCGGTCACATCTTGTAGTTATAGATTTACAGCACTGTTTTTAATATAGTTAATTAACCACTTTTAGTGGTATAAAAGTTAAAATTCACTTTCCGTGAACGAGTTGCCGGCCGGCTGCGATCACGTTCCCTGTTGAAATGACACAGAGTCTTTGTTCCATATTTCCGAGGTGGGGTGAATCTACGTCACTCGGCTATTGTTTGGTTGTTGACAGTTTCATCAACACATTCCTCGTCACTGGCGTAATCAAGGATCGTCGCTTTTATCTCAATAAACAACATATGGTTTTTTGCTGGGCTTCACGTTTTTTGCTATGAAACAGTCAGAATCCTGGCAAATATTTATATAGTCCACTCACTGTAGATTTACAAATGTTTATTTAAGGTTTATTTAATTTTTACCAAATTACTACAAATGAAGGAATACAATATTTATGGTTTTTTATACCATATTTAGGTTGATTAAAATTTGTACCATAATTGTACCATTACAAAACCCCCTCAATGAAAGATTTTGTGCCGAAGCATAAAAACTTTCATTGACCCTTTCATACTTCTTCCTAAAGGGATCAGCCATGATAGGTCGCCACAACCCCCTTACAATTTATATAAAAGAAAACAATAACTCACCCGTGGTCTGATGATGATGACAGTACCTACATGACCTTACTGGACTTCTCCTTCGAGATCCCAACACCATAAGGCCACTTAGGCGCGTAACGCCCCTGCTCTGACGCGCTGGCCAGCTCAGGACCGCTGTCATATCACCAAACACTGAAACAATAAATGATAAATATTAAAATAGTGGCTTGGTAAATTACTCTATCCTTAACTGATCTGGTTCCCCTTAGCTAGGTGCTGGTTTGTGCTAATAAGCACTGGGTTTGCTTGATATACTACTAAAATCTAGTTATAAAAAATGTAACCCACAAGAATTATATAGAATTTCCCTTCTCAATATGGACTACCCTGAATTAACAAATTGTTTCGATTCCTATCGATAATAAATAACTCTTTCCATTTTATAATTATTATAATTATAAAAGAAACATATTGATATAAAAAGGATTATATTACTGAAAATATGAAAATTCCCATATAAATCTTCCAAACATGGAGAAAAACAAATTATAGAAAAACAAAATAATTAATAAATCTGTATGGTATTATTTATTCATAAATCTTATTGAATTGTTAAATTAAAATTATTATTATTATTCTTATTATTATTATTAACAGGTAATAGTTGGTATTAACAGCACCAATTATATTTATCCCTTCATACACATTATTTACATACATGTTAAAATTTCATAACATAAATACATAATAATACACATTGATACATTAATACAGGAATACATCGAATTAGTTTTGTAATTACATTACATATTTAATCTTGATTAAGATTTGCATATTCTATTTATTTAAAGTTGCATTTAAATCATTTAAGTTACAATTCTAAACTTTCATTAATTAGACATCAATTATTATAATATCATTTCACATTTATTATTAATATTCATATTATTATTATAATATTATTATTATTTTATTTCCTTTCTATTCTGAATTTTCTACCTCACTAACTACCTAACCTTTCACCTTCTAATCATTGTTTAGTCTGGGTGACTCCTATATTCACTATGTCTTTACTTATTATAATCTTACTCACCTTCTTCTAACTGACAATCAGATTTACCTATCATGACACCAATATCTCAATTATAAACACCTTTACTAATTTCATTTAAATCCTATGGCACCGCTCGTCTTTGTACAGAGATGGGTGTTCCCTAAATGGCTATATACATCCATAATATTTTGCCCTTCCAAAAATTTCGGCAAACACTCCCTTAAACTACGCTAATACTTGCCACAACACTATAAGTTGGCTACTCCTTATCACCTCACCCCCACTACAAAATATCATCAACAACAATTATATAAATATCACTATAATATTGACGACTCGGAACTCTAAGTTTTTATAAGTAAAAACGTAAAGTTTTACCTTACAGCCTAAACCGGCTTACACCTATAGAAGGCTTCATCAGAGGCCTCTGATAGACCTCTGAAGCCTTCTATAGGTGAAAGCCGGTTTAGGCTGTAAGGTAAAACTTTACGTTTTTACTTATAAAAAACTTAGTGTTCCGAGTCATCAATATTATAGTGATATTTAGTTAAGTAACGGACACGTCATGGACAACGAAATCCAAGAACAATTATATCTTTATACCTTGACTTTACTCCCCTCTACAAATAATCACTAACTACTGTGTCCCTAAATATCTAATACTCTCTTGGTATTATTTTCTTTAAAAATTCATAACTATCTAACTCCCTTTACTTCAATTAATTAACTCACCAGCTTCTATTTAGACCCAGGCTCTATCCCTGTTTAAACATTCTACCTTACTGTTATCATTGACATTTGTCTTATAAAATTCATCTCTCACCTACTCATAACAATACCTCTCACTTTTCAAATATATATATTCTTACTTAATACATTATTATTCATTAGTAATTACCTTCATTACAAAGTAAATAATAATTGAACTTCATTAAAAACTTTCTATTAATTAATAATTTACTTCTGTTATAAAGGTAGCACAACTTTCTTTTGTACTATTTTAATTCAGTAATTGACCTTTAAATATTATTCATTTGTTTAAAAATTTTGATTTGTTTAATTAAACAAAACATGTTAATTATTAGAATACATACTAACTAGTGTATACAAAATATACCTGTAATACCACATAAAAAATACACAAATACATGGATATAAAAACATATGAAACAATGAAAAATATACACTCCAAACACATTAATTTGTTATTTATCAAACTCAGTCCATAGCAGTCCAATTCAATACCACTTTTCACATATATTTAATGTTCATTACACAATACAACAGTCTATCCTCCATCGTTGAATAACATTCTTACCTTAGGTCTATTTAAATTATTTTTTAATGAAACAATCTTATGATTAGAAACATTATATTCATATATCAAACAACTATTAAATAAATGTATCAAGTCACGATCGAGTAGGGTTCCGTTTATCTCAGTAATATCATGTTATAATTTGGTTATTCATTTTATAATTATCCTCATAATTTTCTACCACAGGTAAGTACTTAATACCATTATTCTCATCATTTATTATTATTTCAATTTCATTGTTATTATAAGGTAAGTATTCATTATTTTCATCTACCTTATCTATGCCTAACCTTTCTACCAATTCTCTGTACTTTCTATTTACTTTAAAAAATTTTATTACTTTCTTTTTCTCACAATATCTCTCTATATTTTCTCTCTTAATACATTTCTCTCCATAACACCAAATTACACTCTCTCTCTCCAAATGTGCAGGGGTCCCTATCTTAAAATTATTGCACCACTTATGAGGTACACAAAAACACCAAGAAACTTTATTTGTAGACCTATCGTCTCCCAAATATAAATCAAAGGAACTCTTGTCCTTATAAAAAATACGTGAAGACTTTTCTTCGCCCCCTAACACAACATCAAAAGAAAATTCTACCCCCTGCATCCCTTGTACAAAAATACTTTCTTCCAACTCTCTTTCTGACTCAATACACTCAAACACTTCATTATCACTCATAATACTTTCATTATCATTTTCTAATATTATATTCTTACTACCTGTAATATTCTTACTATCTGTAAATTCATTATTCACATTATCATTGTTGTTTACGTTATTAGTCAGTACTTCATTTTTCTGGGTACTATTTACCTTCTGGGTTTCTAATTGACTTAAATTCTTGTCTAATTTTGTGATGACCTTGTCAAACTGCTTAATGAGCTTATCGTGACCTATTTTAATTTCATTTTTTAGTTCATTGAACTTGATATCAATACTATCAAATTTGTTTAATAAGAGCTGCATCATAGCAGCAGTACTATCTGATTCAATTTCTGAACTAACTGAGATGGATGTAGAAACCTTCTCTGCTTCTACATATACAACAGATACAGGTATATCTGCTTCGTCAATCTGACTAATTTGAGTTGGCTGAACATCCATTTCACTAGTTAAATTTACATCAGCTGTACTGATTTCTATTGCAATATTATCCTTATTACTCATGTTTACAATTGTATGTTACTAAACATATATGTTTATAACCTAAAATTTTAACCTTACCTTGTGCACATGTTATGTACTTTAACACTATTACCTCAGGTAGTTATTTCACATACCGCTAGGTATACTCTACATAAAATTATATTTTATGTCGAGTCCCTGGATGGCACGCGCCATCTGTAACTAATGGCTTTTTATCGTTTAATTAGTTACCATAAAAATTGTACTTTCGTATGTACTAGTAAATGACTATCACTTTTTCAACCGGACGCCATGTTGTACAATTTGACAACATTACACAAATTTACGTTTCGGGCCAGGGTTCGTGCAACACGAACCATGTTTGTGAAATAGCCTACCTGAAATAAAACATACACAAAATATCATATATAAATTACTTTTATTAGTATGTAACTTGAACATTAATACATATTAAAAAATGACTCGAACCCACATATTACGCCACGGGCATTTGCAAAACAATTTTACCCTCCAAAATCATGACATGTATTTATGAAATATGTAAATATTACGTATTATCTAAAGATTATATAGTAATAGATTGAATATATGAATATCTTTGTCGCACAACCCAGCATTTATATCACTCTCTATCTTTCACTCTCTCTCTCTCTCTCACGCTGGTACAATTTATTATTTTAATTTTATTTTAATGAGCTCATTTGTTAAGATTTTGTTTAAATTGGTCATTAATGTGAAAATTTTGATTTTGATAAATAAAATGTTTGGAACGTTCTCACCAAAATTGTAGCGGTTGTTCATTCGGTAAAACTACGCACACCGCGAGTTTACCGTTTACGTTACCGGTCACATCTTGTAGTTATAGATTTACAGCACTGTTTTTAATATAGTTAATTAACCACTTTTAGTGGTATAAAAGTTAAAATTCACTTTCCGTGAACGAGTTGCCGGCCGGCTGCGATCACGTTCCCTGTTGAAATGACACAGAGTCTTTGTTCCATATTTCCGAGGTGGGGTGAATCTACGTCACTCGGCTATTGTTTGGTTGTTGACAGTTTCATCAACACATTCCTCGTCACTGGCGTAATCAAGGATCGTTGCTTTTATCTCAATAAACAACATATGGTTTTTTGCTGGGCTTCACGTTTTTTGCTATGAAACAGTCAGAATCCTGGCAAATATTTATATAGTCCACTCACTGTAGATTTACAAATGTTTATTTAAGGTTTATTTAATTTTTACCAAATTACTACAAATGAAGGAATACAATATTTATGGTTTTTTTATACCATATTTAGGTTGATTAAAATTTGTACCATAATTGTACCATTACACCTGATTGTGGTAGTTTTGTCGAATCCTATACCACTTTTCTAATGGAGTTCCACATATGTTGGAATTCAGTTGGAATAAAACTTTATTGTTTTGTGCTATACACTCTCTCACTTGTATTTTGTGCTATAAACTCCTTCACTTGTGCCCAAAATTATATAACTAGGATTGAAATTACAATGTTAAAGAAGAAGTCTCACTACTAGGGAATGGATTTCTAGGTGTTAACACTTTCAAGGCAACTGTTATATTAACTCGTCCATCAAAAAAATGCCTTACTTGACGAAGGACAAGTTAACACGTTTTCATGTTTCAATGCTTATATTTCTTAAGCAATGAAATATAGTTGGCCATGAACAGCTGTAATAGGACCTTACAACTCTTTTAGTTCACAAAAAGGTTTATAGATGGCATCAGCATTGTAAATATTGTAACTTAGCGGTTTTTAAGGTGTTCACGTACTACAGTTACAGGTATATAGTTAATTCAGCCCCACTGTTGGGTTCGCCAAATCTGTAACGTAGCGGATTTTTCAAGAGGTGTTATAGCGAAACGTCTTTGTATGTGGCCTGTTGAGTGCTCGTCTTATTTAATTAAGCCCCCAATGTTGGGTTTGCCAATCTCTAACGTGCTGTTCTTATTGTATAGGTGTTTCCACCTCTCCGCAGTCGCCACTTAAGAATTATAAAGACCGAAGTTTAAATAAAGTTGTTGGTAATGTTACTCAACCAAAGCCGAAATCGAGTGTGTGTGATTTGGGTCAAGTAGGGAAGTTGTTCAACCTTATGTTGAAGAGAGAGCTAGTACCGTTGGTTTACCCTCGGTTTGAACGATTTCTAAATTTTCAAATATTCGCCATGCACCGAATCAGCTGATTGTGAGACGAGTCTCCACACATAGTTCAACCAGACTACACTGTGGCCGTAGACAACCTGGTGGATCGTCTTCTTCTTAGCTGTTCTGAAACTTAATACAACTACCCACTACAAGAAAGTACACACATTTTTATTTTTAAATCTCAATTTTTCAATAATATTTATTACAAATATTATTGGTTTTTTCTCTTCTGCCAAAATACAAATCTCACAATCGATCTTTTCCTTAATTAAAAACAAGATATCGACTTCATTGAGTAAACATGGAATTGTCAAAAATATATATATGGTTTTTGACCAAATTTTATACTATATTTAAAACATCAATCAATACATAATTCTTTGTTATTTCCCCAGGGTTAAGGGTAAGTTCTTTTTGTTATGAGATGGTCAGAAATGGATAATTATACTACGCTTTACAAATACCGAAAAATATTCAAAAATTTGTTTATTTTTGCTTAGTACGTAGTTCCGGAAATGTCCGTAAGAGAGCAGAGTGCGTTTGTTTTCATTAGAACATGTGATTAATTTTTAATAGTTTTTGTTCTATACAACCATTCGGAATGAGTTTTCTTCGTTAAATATTAAACGAAATGTTTATATTACCTCTCTTCTTAAAGTTCGTACTTGAATGAAGCCGTTTCTCCGGTGGTGTCCGTCTTTTGTTGTAATTTCATTACCGTCTGGAAAATATTCTCTCGTCAAACTTGACACATAGCGAAACTAGGCCTGATCGTCCAGAATTGATTTTCTTTCACTTTTATTATGTAGTATAGCAATTTGACTTTGATAAATAAGGTACAGTAGAACTTGGCTAATTCGAAGCTGAAGGGACCAGTAAAAAATTCGAATTATCCAAAAATTCGAATTAGGAAAACTTTTAATAATGTTAGAAAAATCAAATCAAAAACCGAAATTCAGTAAAGCAATATGTTATTTTGTTAAACAATTTCCTTATACATATGTACTACAAACGTATAAACACGTTTCAGTACAAAATATAGCACTTACAGTTTTTTAAAAAAGCTAGAAACTTTTGATTGCGTCACTTACGTTCTGCTGTCCTTCAACAAACCGTCTCAAGTCTTGAATGTAATTTGATGCCTGTGAATCCGTTGTAATCGTTATCTCTGGAAGTTCTAGCTGGTCCCCTTCTTCATCTGAAGATGCACCATCATTTCTTTTGTTCATAACATCAGCCACGATCTCCACATCTGTCTGTTCACCGCACACCGCCAAGTCTTCATCTATGTTTACAAACTCTTCGTAACGAATGCCTGCGTCATGTCCAACATCTTCCCAGTTATCCGCAGTGGGTACGACTTCTCTAGCAGCTTTATTCTCCTCTTCACCTTCAATGTGGCAGAAACCACCTTTACGAAAGCAATTAGCAATTGTTTTTTGCATAACTTGCACGCAAAAGCACTGTTGCACATGCGGGCAGCTTGAAGGATGTTAATCTTGATATTTTCATGCTCATCTAAATAAGCACCTGACAGAATGTTTTGGACCACAAGCCGTCTGTAAAAATGCTTACAATTTTTTATTACACCTTGGTCCATAGGTTGAACTACTGAAGTCATGTTTGGGGGGAAAAACACAACCTTTACATTTTCCATCACAGGAATAGTGTTGTACGCTGTACAGTTGTCAATAAACAAGATGATTCTTCTGTTTTGATACCAAAATTTCCTGTTGATTTTCAAAAGCCATCTTTCGAAAATTTCACCTGTCATCCAAGCTTTATTGTTTGATTCATATTCAACTGGTTTTGTTTTTACATTTTTGAAACAACGTGGGTTGGCTGACTTCCCTATCATTAGCAAAGGCAGTTTTTCCGAGCCATCCATGTTTGCACCGAATAAAAGTGTTATGCGCTCCTTGCTGTGTTTGCCGCCACTACAACTTTCTCCTTTAAAGGCAAGTGTTTTGTCGGGGGTGCATTTGAAGAATAAGCCCGTCTCGTCTACGTTAAAAATGTCTTTAGCATCTCTATCAGAAATCATTTGCAACAAATCGTCTTTCCATGAATTTGCAGCTTCAACGTCAACAGATCCACTTT
Source organism: Magicicada septendecula (assembly GCA_034769895.1). NCBI lineage: Eukaryota > Metazoa > Arthropoda > Insecta > Hemiptera > Cicadidae > Magicicada > Magicicada septendecula. The sequence continues at coordinate 1,076,246,744 of CM068367.1, forward strand.
CCCCACAAGCAGTTTTGAAAGACATGCCATTCCTTTCTTTAAAACCATCGAGCCAACCAGTGCTGGCCTTAAAATCATTTTTCCCTAAGCTAGATGGGAATTTCTCAGCTTTGGCTCTGACGAGGGGCCCACTGACTGGAATTTTTTTGTCCCTTGCTTGCTTAAACCACTTCATTACACATTCATCCACGTCAGAATTTTCTGGTCCACGCGCTCTTTTCCTATCTTTGTCGCTGGCTTTACACACACTATTCAAAATCTTCTCTTTATTTTTTAGATACGTTGACAGCGTATTTGGCGGTATCCCGAATTCCTTGGCAATTTCAGATTTCTTTTTTGTCCCTTTTCCACTTCCCGTGTAACGGCAACTTTTTCGGCAAATGTCAATGATTTGTATTGGGTCCGTGTTGGTTTTGAAAGGGCCATGATATACACAACACAATAAAACTGCACAATAAGCGTCACTAAAACACACCAGTCTGTATATACAGTACTGTATAAAGAAAGGAACGGTCTTTCACTACAGGACACAGCTCGCACAGTAGAAACTCAAAAAGACTTAACACTTCTACGAATGCAGGCAGACTGAATTGAAAGCAACAGTGAGGGTGGCTTACTGACGAGGCGTGGAACAAGGGACAATGGCGGACGGTACCGTTACACGAGCCAGTCATGTGTCATCACCAGATACTGACGGCAATTCCATGAATTTGACACAAAGGACAAGCGTCTGTTCACAAAGGGCGATGCCTGCTTGTCTGTTTCCAGTCGTGTCTCTATTGTTACGTGGTCTAGCCCATATAGCAGGCGATTTTTTGTAGTTTGAGCAAAATTTTTATTTCGAATTAACCAAAAAAAGTTCGAATTACAGACGATGTTTTTGCATGGTTTTACACAGGATATTCAAGGGACCACGGTAAAAGTTCGAATTATCCACGAATTCGAATTATGCACGTTCGAATTAGCCAAGTTCTACTGTATTAGTATATAATGTTCATACTGTTGTTTAATTTTGTACCAATTTTACACTTCTCAAAAGGTTTCTAAAAGGATATTTTAATAAAATTGTGGTCTCATCATTTTGTCAACTGGACTGGTTTAATTTATAAATTCGATTAACAATACTTGTTATTTTCCGTTACTCTTAGTAACCCATAATTTGTTATATCTTTTTATTGGTTCTGCTATTTACTTTTTAGTATATAGGCAGTTTGTAATTATTATAAATTTATATTTTATTTACAGAAAAATAATTCTTTTTAATTTCGGTTTCTTTCCCAATTTGGTTTACATAATAGGTTTCTGTTCATTTTCTTATAACCTTGGATATAAGTATTTAATATTTTTATTATCTTTAAATGAATTTATATATTATTTATTAGTCTCTCATAGTATTCCTACACTGCACTACTTTCTTCTGCCATTTCCCTCATACAGTATTATTTTAATTTTTTATTATCATCTGATATTTAAATCTTTTATGTTTTTTAAAATGAACCCTGGGTTATCTTATACTATAACACAAATATTTGAAAAAATATAAAATTAACTTAGGTATTAAACTTGGTTGTCTACACAATATAAACCTTACGATAAATTAACAAAATACATAATTAGTTAGTAGCATTATAGTCTACTATCATCGTTTATAATTCTCATACCTACAGCACAATTCTGTAAGAAGTTCCCTTCCCTTTCACTTTTTACCTCAATGGGTACACTATAACTCACTTGTCACTGTATATCACTCGAATTGTTTATAATGTTTAGTGATACAATTTAATTTTGAGCTCGTTATAGTTTACCCATTTCTGACCTTTATGGTATTACAAGAGTTAATTTATTGGGACCGGGTTATGTACCGTTACATAAAGCCCCCCCCCCCACTAGAACAAATTTATTTTGGTTTTACTCGTTTATTAAAATAAATTGTAGATTGTTTCAATTCTCCTAATAGTCTTGGCTTTATTCTTCATAATAGTGTTTCATTTCCGACTGGTTGTAAACTGACTGGTAATTCAGACTGGTGGTAATTGCTGTTTTCTTACTCTACTCTCTCTCTTGGAGGCAAATTCATCAATTATTTATTTCTCTGGGTAGTGGTACTTCCACATTTTATTTGATAAGGACTGGTCACACTAATCATATTAAACTAGTTTTAACACTCATTTCTATTTACTTCTATAAATTAGCTTTATCAATTAAGCTTCAGTCTGCTATCTTCCTTCTATTTTCTTCATTTATACTTCTGGAATCTAATATCACTCTTTTCAGCTGTTTTATAATTATTATCCCTTAAATATTCAATTTCCCTAACATTTTTCCCTATCTTGTGCCGTGGTATCAGTCGGGTGGCCACTCTTGGGTCCATAACTCCGCTGTCCATCCTTACACCTTCTGAGACCAGGGGAACATCATCCCTGGTCATAAAAATTATTGCCGGAACATTTCTACGGTCAATACATAAAAATAAAAAACTTATAAGTAGTAGTCAATTAGCGACTAGTACTAAACACTTTTGGGATTCTTCATACTGTAGCTGTTTGCATTTATTTATATATTTCTTCTTCTCCTTGATTCCTTCTTCTTTTCTATTAACTAATAGCATATAACATTATTGATAGGCCTTATTTTAAAATTCTTTTGACTTTACTTCTTGTGACATATTTCTCCGTATCATTTCTTCTTATATAATCTTCAATTCCGAGAAATTCTAATTATTGCATTAATTATCATCCTCCTTCAGTTTCATTGGAGTCATTAAATTATTCTTTATTCTTCTTATCTGAGCACATTACCATCAATTGTTTTTGTTCATTTAATTTTTCTTCTGTTTGTTACCATTAAAAATATTACTTTTTCCTATTATTTCATTTTAAATCAATTCTTTATAACTCTTATTTACTAATCAGTTCGTATTTTCTGTTAAATTAAATGGTTTCAAAATATCTTAAATCGTATTATTTCTGAATAAATTAAGTAAGTTGTCCTTACGTACTTTTTATTAAATTGTCTTGTTCCTAGATAAATTGTTGAGTAAGTTGTCCTTACATGCTTTTAGAATTTTGGGGTTTTAGTCTCTTCATTTTAAATTAGATGGTTTCAAAATAACTTGAGTAAGATGTCCTTACATGCTTTTAGAATTTTGGGGTTTTAGTCTCTTCACTTTAAATTATATGGTTTCAAAATAACTTGAGTAAGATGTCCTTACATGCTTTTAGAATTTTGGGGTTTTATCTTAAATCATATTGTTTCTAAATAAATTAAGTAAGTTGTCCTTACATAGTTTTTGAATTTTGGGGTTTTAGTCTCTTCACTTTAAATTATATGGTTTCAAAATATCTTGAGTAAGATGTCCTTACATGCTTTTAGAATTTTGGGGTTTTCTTCCGCTATTCAATGGGTTGCTGGGTCGGTTTTCAGAATTTCAGTCCCCTTTTCTGGTTTGTTATTATTTAGGTTAACCATGGTCCATTAACTCAGGTACTCCCTTTACTCGGATTACTGGGGTATTCATAATGATTTTGGTATTTGTTATATACCTCTCTTTCACCTGGCATCGTAACTCAGCTGATACAAAGTCTTCATAGAAGTCACGGTTTTCCGTCATTGTTAGTTCTTTTTTAACTAACAGGTATTGCACCTCCTCTGACATAACATATTCACTCATTTTAAATAGCATTCCATTCCCGTTTTCCTCTGGATGATTTACCAAAATGTTTAATGATATATTCCGTCTTGATGATCTGACTAATATCTTCTGATGCACTTCAATCGTTGACACATTTAACTGGGATGTAAACTTAATTAACTCCCTCTGTTCGTTAATTGGAAGGTTGAATACATTAATTAATCCACCTGTAATCATATATCCTCTTTGTTGTGGCTATTTTTATTTTCCGATGGCATTACACCTTGGTATTCTGTAATTTCTATTTCCTTCCTGCTCTCTTCTGTATTCGGACTTACTTTAATACCTTCTGAGGTGCTGTCTAACGTTTCATCCAAATTATTAAAACCACTGTCCATTTGCTTATTCGTCTCCTCCTTGTATGTATCTGCTTTTTGGATAGGCGTATTAACATTTTCAAACTTCTCCCCGAAAGTTTTCCATATCTCCTTATTGAACTTCTCCATCTTACCCTCAATCCGCTTTAAACTTTCTTCGTTTATTTTCTCAATTTGTTTTAAACTATCCCTCAAAGTTTCATTCTGTTTCCTTGAGTTCTCTTCCTGTTTCTTAAAATTCTCATCTATTTTGTCAAATTTTTCGCTCAAGGTTTCATTTTCTTTCCTTGAGTTCTCATCTATTTTATCAAATTTTTCCTCCTGTCTCTAAAATTTTCTTTATTTTCCTCATTGGTTTGTTTTAAGTTTCCTCCTGTTTTCTAAAATTCTCCTTATTTTCCTCATTGGTTTGTTTTAAATTTTCCTCCTGTTTTCTAAATTGTTCAGCCATAAATTTCATTATGTCTTGCCAATTAGGTTCTTCTCTGGCTACCGCTTTGTCTGGTTGGTCCCCTTAGGCATCATCTTCAATTATTTCCGTTTCCGGGTCCATAACTACTTCGGTTTCTTCTTTATCGCCTGTCTGTTGGTCCATTTCACTGTCCGTGACTAATTCTATTTCTTGTTCCTGTCCACCTTCTTCCTTCTCCTTTTCTTCTGCCCACTTCTTCGATCTGCCTCTGGTATTATGCATTTCTTGTTTTCTCATAACTGCCGACGATAATTAGATTTTTTGGTATATTAATTTATTAAATATATCACAATTCTTTTCTAATTACAGCCCTTTTACGTTGAGCGCCAATTCTGTAACGTAGCGGTTTTTGAGGTGTTCGCGTACTACAGTTACAGGTATATAGTTAATTCAGCCCCACTGTTGGGTTCGCCAAATCTGTAACGTAGCGGATTTTTCAAGAGGCGTTATAGCGAAACGTCTTTGTATGTGGCCTATTGAGTGCTCGTCTTATTTAATTAAGCCCCCAATGTTGGGTTTGCCAATCTCTAACGTGCTGTTCTTATTGTATAGGTGTTTCCACCGTTCCGCAGTCGCCACTTAAGAATTATAAAGACTGAAGTTTAAATAAAGTTGTTGGTAATGTTACTGAACCAAAGCCGAAATCGAGTGTGTGTGATTTGGGTCAAGTAGGGAAGTTGTTCAGCCTTATGTTGAAGAGAGAGCTAGTACCGTTGGTTTACCCTCGGTTTGAACGATTTCTAAATTTTCAAATATTCGCCATGCACCGAATCAGCTGATTGTGAGACGAGTCTCCACACATAGTTCAACCAGACTACACTGTGGCCGTAGACAACCTGGTGGATCGTCTTCTTCTTAGCTGTTCTGAAACTTAATACAACTACCCACTACAAGAAAGTACACACATTTTTATTTTTAAATCTCAATTTTTCAATAATATTTATTACAAATATTATTGGTTTTTTCTCTTCTGCCAAAATACAAATCTCACAATCGATCTTTTTCTTAATTAAAAACAAGATATCGACTTCATTGAGTAAACATGGAATTGTCAAAAAAATATATATGGTTTTTGACCAAATTTTATACTATATTTAAAACATCAATCAATACATAATTCTTTGTTATTTCCCCAGGGTTAAGGGTAAGTTCTTTTTGTTATGAGATGGTCAGAAATGGATAATTATACTACGCTTTACAAATACCGAAAAATATTCAAAAATTTGTTTATTTTTGCTTAGTACGTAGTTCCGGAAATGTCCGTAAGAGAGCAGAGTGCGTTTGTTTTCATTAGAACATGTGATTAATTTTTAATAGTTTTTGTTCTATACAACCATTCGGAATGAGTTTTCTTCGTTAAATATTAAACGAAATGTTTATATTACCTCTCTTCTTAAAGTTCGTACTTGAATGAAGCCGTTTCTCCGGTGGTGTCCGTCTTTTGTTGTAATTTCATTACCGTCTGGAAAATATTCTCTCGTCAAACTTGACACATATCGAAACTAGGCCTGATCGTCCAGAATTGATTTTCTTTCACTTTTATTATGTAGTATAGCAATTTGACTTTGATAAATAAGGTATTAGTATATAATGTTCATACTGTTGTTTAATTTTGTACCAATTTTACACTTCTCAAAAGGTTTCTAAAAGGATATTTTAATAAAATTGTGGTCTCATCATTTTGTCAACTGGACTGGTTTAATTTATAAATTCGATTAACAATACTTGTTATTTTCCTTTACTCTTAGTAACCCATAATTTGTTATATCTTTTTATTGGTTCTGCTATTTACTTTTTAGTATATAGGCAGTTTGTAATTATTATAAATTTATATTTTATTTACAGAAAAATAATTCTTTTTAATTTCGGTTTCTTTCCCAATTTGGT